>NW_010729205.1:248315-312106 GCF_000365185.1 Nelumbo nucifera
GAAAAATGTTTGCAAAAGGTTTTAATTCCTGAGACCCATCCGAGCAGATATTGCAGCATTGCAACTTGCAGCTAGGGGAGAGGTCATTCCCTGTCGGGTAGTGTTTGATCATTAAGGGCTAAGAGGTTAAGTGTAGGAGACCATTTAGGGCTATATTCCTGATGGGCTATATCTTACTTAAGTCCATTATCCTTGGGCCTTCATAGGATGGCTAGACTCAAGGATCATTTAATGTAAATGTTAGGCCCATTAAGAGCCCATACTAATGGACTTAGGGGTTCAATGTACTTGACAGTTAATTCGGCCAAGCCTTTTCACAAAGGCTAGGACGAACCCATGTGGACTTATGTAAGGTCATTGTTGAGGTCCCACGCCATACAAAGTAAACCTAAATGAGTCCGCAACTACCTAGGGATGTGAGTCACTTACTTAATGGCCTAAAGCCCATGATTAATTGGATTAATCAAGTGGTCACATGACAGGTTAATCAGTCAAGTGACTTGGGCAAATATGGGTTTGGATAAGGGTATGGAGCACCAATTAGGATAAGAGAATAAGTCTTATCAACTTAGARAGTTCAAATCCAAATAAAGATTTGGATTAGGAACCTCCTAATTCGATTAGAAGTGGTGCTACTTAAGGCTTATAAAAGGAGAAATCGAACTATTCCAGTTACACATTCTTCTTTCAGTTCTCTCTCTACTCTTGCCGCCATGAAAACCCTAATTCRTTATCCCCTTCTTGTGAYTAATCTTGATCAATTTGATCTCTGAATTTTGCAAGAAAACATCATAGAAAAACCGTGTTAACCTCCTAGTTCGATCCAATTTGTTGGATTGTAGTTTTGTTGAAAATTGCGTTGTTGAATCAACTTCATCTCATGCTACGCCATCTTTAGTGGAGGCTGGTTTTGGGACTTATTTTGGGCATGAACTACCACTTTGGGTGCTACACTTGTGGAATTTGTATCAGGTACACTTCTTCCTTTCAAAAGGTTTCAAAATTGGTCTGGTTTCAATGCAAGAACTATCATTGAAAAATGCAATTTTTTTTTGAAACTGGAAATATGATTCCYGGAAGTTTGCAAGAAATTTTTGAAAATCTGCCCAACCATCTAGCATGGTTCGACCATCCATACAATGGATCTAGCCTTCCTTCAATTGRCACCCCTAATTTATCATAAGCTATGAAGAGCCTTCTCTTATGAGAGGACTAAGGATGGTAAAATAGAGGATAAACTTTTCAATAATAGACCATATAGCTCTTTTAGGTAAATAACATGGAAAATTTTCAATGTAGATAAACCCAATGTTATTTTCTTTTCTTATTTTTTTCTAGTTTTTACCATGAGATACCAATTGGGTAAATAACAGGAAATTTTGTTCTCAGATTCTTACATCAAGTAAGCACTAAACCYAGGTACTGTGAAAGATTACCTTTCTAATTGGTAACGACTGACCTGTCATATCAGATGCCCCAAGGCACTGTGAAAGTCTTCCATTTTAGGATATGCCCCTCCCACTAGTCAATGACACTCTTATCATCTGATGAAGCAATCCCATTGACTGTCTCAATAAAACAAATAACCCAATTTTATGGTGCATCTCCGCCCAACAATTTAGCATGTTTTCATGCTAATGACGGATTTGAATGGCAACGGGGTGGGTTTGGGGTGAGGCACCCCCTCCCCTTCCCCGCCCCATAGTCAAGATACTTTGCCCTGTCCCCGCCTCATCCTCAGTGGTAGGGTGGGGCATACACTCCCCTATCGGGGTATTTTGGGAACTACTTAAAAATTATCTATTTTGTGGACAATTTACACATAAGATATAGGAATTTGGGGGTGTTTTAGGAATTGAATTATAATACTTTAGGGGTAATTCAAAAATGGAAATATGGGATCCTATGGTTTTTAAGAATTTAGGGAAAACTTAGAGATATTTTAAATATTAATATTAAACCYAGGGATATTTTACTTTGGGGTGGGTTCGGGGAATTATATACAAAATTCATCCCCGGTTCGGGGATAAAATATTTTCCCCATCCCCAGTTAAGGTTGAGGAAAACCCGTTCCATTCAAGGCGAGCTAGGCCCTAGTTTTACAGGGRAACTTGCCATCCCTAATGACAAAAGGCTTTTAGAGGCACCATCTTATGATATTTTCTATCTCATAACACTTGTATTTTTCATGAGRCAACAAACATATTAGTCCCTATGTCAGTTTTAAGTCTTACTATAGTGGTTCCCACTGAATTTCATAAAGTCAAATTCAAATGAKCCCTAAATGAGTTAGGGTTCCTGTGGGGTTCATTTTTTGAGAGGAAACAAGAGAAGGGCCTATAAAAGGGAGATCATTAAATGATCCATAGACATCATGACAATGGTGTACATTCAACAATGATGGGCGTGAAATGTTACACAAGTCTTTTAATGGGCAAAGCACTTATGGCCCATGTACTAACACATTCACATAGCACATCACATATATAATTGATAAAAATCAAATTAAATCTTGTAAAACCCAATTCCATTTAGATTAACACATGATCAGCCCATTAATGAACCCAATAATCTAATAATATTAAGCACAATTGCAAAAAACAGTTCGACCAATATAGTTGTCCACACTAAAATGGACTTATCTTGTTTTAATCTAATTCTAATTAGGTTTTACAAGTATGGGCTGAATTGGTCCATGTAATGGCCCATCAAACCCTTGGCCTAGGTCCATATTTGATCACTTAATTAGTGATCCAAGGGATTGTTATCAGTCCCCAACCAATCATAGGTTTGACCCATGTAAGTTGGACCAAAACTAGGTCAAATCAGCCTAGGGTTTGGTACCCAAATATATCAATCCACATAGATAGTGATCTTAAAATTCCCACTTATGATTCACAATYATATCAACAAATAAACATCAATTTAACAAATTAAATAATTAAGATAGTGTGTTGGTCCGATTTTAATCCGAACAAAAGTTGGAAGCCATCAAACTACTATCTCCACATCGATCTCCTTCTTCATCTTTCTCCACGATCTCCAGCGAGTTCTCTGATGTAAATAAATTAGAAAAACCCTAATTTCTAATGCTTACATCAGGAAAACCTAATACATTCTTCTTAGAAAAAGTACACAGCTCAATACTTCTAGTACTACATCAAACTGAAAATCAATTTGAAATCAGGATTAAGTACATCTTTAATATCTTTCATACATAGTTAATTAACACGAGAATACCATTAAAAGGAAGTATCTAAGCACTAATTTTCATTTACAAAAAAATACTAACTTTCAATTTTGATATTATGTTGTTGTCATCTCTTGTACTAACTTCTAAAATAACTTTCTAGATTCTTTAATTCATCAATTTCACAAGCACTAGATGTTATTCTTCTATTAATTGTCAAATTGAGGAACTTTAATAATCCAGCCACCAAAGTGGCCAAAAATAATTCTACATTCACCCTACTCACAAACTTAAGATCATATGAGAGAAAAGGCCATAAATCCATAACCGCAATCTTAGGGAAAGGAGATAGAATAGATTGCAAGTCTTAATCATATTTTCCTGTTTTGATACCATAGAAACCTACAACCTCTAGCATAGAATAAATAACATAAAAAGAGAAGAAAGAAAGAGAAAGAGAAAGAGAAGATAAGAGAGAAATTGTGTATAGAGCAAAAATACACTCTACCTACACCTGAAATTTATTTATAATAAGAGTCAAATTAGCAGGTAGTTTTGGAGTGTTTTTACAGAGCCCAAAAACTCATGGAGGAAGATTATAACTGAGAAGTATGGTTTAAGGAGCAATGGTTAGATTCCAAATTTCTTGTGTTCCAACCTCCATGAGCAAAGAATAGTTGATTTTTAATTCTTACAACATCCAAAAATCAGTTGCAGGAATGCTAACAAATACATAAAACTTCAAAAAAAAAAATACTAGATTTGACATGTAGATTCTTGGATCACCTAAGACCCTCTCTTTTTGACATGTAATAATAAAATTTAAGTTTTCTACTACTGTTGAAGTGATTCAAATTTTCATGATAGTGTTGGTTCCTACAAGAAGTTGTTAGTTACTGATTGAGAAGCTATGGAAGTTCAACATAGCTTGTCTTGCTAAGTGGCTTTGGACGTGGGAGCCAATAGAGTCAAGAATGCCTCATGGATGTGCATGTGTGGAAATGAATTCAAAAAACTATAAGGTGTCAACCAACTGCTCCAATTAATGATGATCCATCACAATAATTGATAAAATTCAATTAATGATAGTCTCCACATCATAATTGATAAAATTCAAAAGGCTCATTGGATCAATAGTCTCCACATCTCCAATTAATGATGATCCATCACAATAATAAACCCTGATCTTGTTCCAATTATAAACATCTAGATAGTGACATACAATTTTATGTCATTCAAATATGAGAAGAATTTGGTTCAGACCAAGGAAAAATATCCTCCTTTGTCATGAGCTAAACTGTCACTAAGAACCCAATCTTGTAATATTGAATCCAATGTTTAAAACTAAACCATCTAAGAGAACAATATATTGCCTTAATCAACCAAAATCTATGAATTTTGGAGTCCATTTGAATGTTTCTGTCATTTAGCCAACCTACAAGTAAAAATTATAGTATGTATCAACTCCCTTGGAACAGAAGCAAGTTCTTTGTTTATGGGATAAAAAGTACTATTCTATAAAGAGAGAAACACTAAGCAAGTATGTTCCCAAAAAACGACTAACCTTGAGGTGAACCAACCAGTTGTTAATTCCTTATCCAAATCCTTTATCCATACTCCCATCCAAGAAAATTCTAAGGMATTTGGAATTTCAAAATGCAAAATCATAAGTGTGCAATAATTACAAATTTCACATTAAAACAAAATTAATGAATTTCTTACCATCCTCACAAAGAACCCATTTGCTTTCATTGTGATCAGTGTGCAAATTTGAAGATACAACCATGTGATTGATCTTGTATAAATCATTCTATGCATACTAGTCAATGTAAAGACAGGGCAAAGTGCTAGAAAAGAAAAGAAAATAAAATCTCTAACCCACTTGCTTTATTATTCAGGATCGTACTGATCTACAACAAGCTTATTTAGTTTAATTCAACAAACTCAGATACCAAAAGTGAAAGCAAAAATGAACTAACAAAGCTAAAATCATTAGTTCAACATGAAACCACATAATTGAGATTTCAGAAGCAGACAATCACAGAGCATATTCAATTCATTCTCCAATGGCTGAATCTCAGACAAGACCCTTCTCACTCTTTCACCTGAAAATAGTTGTGTCAAGTTGCTTTCACTCTTTCATAGCATCTTGTTGCATACTAGAAATATCTCCCTACATACATGTTAGATTCATGGGGAGCTGGATTTCTATGCTTTCAAAGTGTGCAGAGTTTTTGTTTGTAGGGAATTCTATCATGAATCTTACCTTTTGCCACAATGATGATGACCTATAGTATAGGGTTTTGATGTAGAAGCAAATCTCATCGACATCAATTGCCAGAAGTAGTTGTTATTGGAAATTGACCACCTGCAAATGCAAATTCTTAGAGAATGGCTGGCAAGAACCAAAGAAAGCCACCAAGAATGACAACAAGCAATCTTCAAAGTTCAAACCTTGATTTCATTTTCATTGTCTTCAATAATTTTTTGAAGCTTCATTGTCTTCGAGAATGACCGACTAAAATCTACCTTCTGTCATTTTAGCTATTTTATCTTTTTAACTATATTATTTTATTATCATATTTGTGAAATCATGGGTTGAACCAGAACCATTTGACCTGAAAGATTTAATGAATTTTGACCTAGAAATGGGAGGCTAAAGATATATTTCTAGGTCAAATTTTAAAATTTAAAACATTGCTGCAATTTAAATGTAACACTAGAGAAAATTGTAATTAATTTGCATGTTTACACAACTAAAATCATTATTGGTTCACTTAATATACYATCTTTGATGCTACGCACTTTAACACACTCTTTGTTATGTCTTAAAACAATGTACTAACCCTAACACAATAAGATGAATTAGAGCAAGACCTACTTTCTAGAACTATTTTGGTTAGATAATAGAAAAGCACATGCCATTAGGGCTACAAATAGCCTGGATCAGATTCCATAAAGGGTTATCCATAGAAATCTGACCAATCTGAATTCAATARGAAATTGTTGGGTTTTCAAGGTTGTGATTCAAAATCGAATTTGGATACCTTATTGTACATCCAATTTGAATCCGATTAAAATATACACAGATAAATAAATATATAATATTTCATAACTAACGAATCGGATCGGGATAAATTTGAATTCGACCCATTAATTAAATAGATTTTTCAATTCAATCCAATTTGTTAGGATCAAGGGAGGTATCTGAAATTCATATTCTAATCGGATCTTATCCAACTTATTTGCACCCCTATATGCCATGCATGTATATAAATGAAAAATGTTCTGATTTAACTTGGCTTGGACATAAAGCAATAAAAGAATGATAAAATAATCTGATTTAACTTTTCTGGCCTAGATGCAAAGTCAAGGCAAAGCATTTTAGAGTAAACATAAACAAGCAATCAAATATTCAGCAAAAAAACCAACTATAGATCAAACTGTTGATGAAAGTGATGCAAAACCCAAAGGGAGGTTCACAATGGMGGATCTAGAACCTTTGATCAATGGGGGCAGGGTATCGAGTGGTGAGGATGGATACCCAATGAGGACAAGGAAAATTGCCATCTTTAGGTTTAAGGAGACAAAGTAGAGAGATGAGATAGAATTGTCGAGGGATGTGAAATGGAAAAAATGGCCCCATAACTTGGTTGATATGGAATAGAGGCATAGGTGTCATTCTTTAATAGTTTTTTTCTTTATTTTTTACCTATTCGTCTGTAAGAAAATAACATCGCATAATTAAGAAGCCAAATTTTATTTGACCCCCTATTAATTTATTTGAGTGGGTGCAATTGTAAAAAMTTTTAAATTTCTTCATAATTTTCATAATTATATAAGAACATTTTCAAATATCGRTGGGGGCRATTGCCCACACTGACTTCTACATAGATCCGYCATTGAAGGTTCATCTTCCTCTAACAAGATAACACTAACAAGAGACTCTTGTAGAGAAAGAACCTAACCACCAAAGCTGAAACAACAGCTATGTTTGGTGAAAAATCAGGAGAGCTCAAATTGGCTATTTATCAGCCATTTTTAGTGCTGCGTGCTGCGTGCTGCGTGCTGCCTTTTCCACAATGCTTCAAAGCACCTGAACCAATTTAGTTGAATCTTCAACTTGGTCATCCCAAACAGACCCTAAACTAAAGATGTACATAATCGGATTGTCTCTATTAAGAAATCTCCAAAGCTGAAACAACAATTATTTGGTGAAAAATCAGGAGAGCTGAAATTGGGTATCAGTCTTTTTTAGGGCTGCCTGCTTTAGCCTATTCTGCAGCGCTTCAAAGCAATTGAACCAATTTAATTGAATGTGCTCTTAAATGGACCTTAAACTAAACTAAAGATGTACATAACCGAATTGCCTCTCTCAAGAAGTCTATATATTCTTTTTTTCCACTTTAGGCTACATTTGTTCTAGGTGTTACTCAAGATTGGCGTAAAATTTCATTCATTTACGATAGAGTTTTACATAGATAATCGATGTAAATATAACATTGACAAAATCAATATAAATATTTACATTGATAATCACACTTTTCAAAATTACAATAATTCATTCATTTAAACCGATTAGTATTGAACTCCATCAATATAATTTTATATTTTTTAATTGATAAATATTTACACCGAAAACAAACCCAGTGTTAAGAAATGACTCACTTATTGAACTTGGATAGCTGGGCCAGGTTTAGTGCTGACCCATGCCCAAAACTGAAAGAGTAGGGAGAAAGATCCCAAAACTGATTGGCCCAGTATCCTTCGGTTCCTGTAGAGGATTCGGAGTGGTTTTTAGCGGAGGGAAAGAGACGGAAAAAAGTGAGGAAAAAACCTGAAAAAAAAAAGGAAAAAGAAAACGACCCAACAAATATACGAGTACGATTCTGTACGAGGAGGGAAAACGGAGAGAGAGATGACGAAATCCGGGGCAGAGAAAAAGAGGGTCCGACGGTCGTCCTCAGTTGCAAATGGTAGCAGAGATTCCAGCAATGACACCCCACCTAGGGTTTGTTCCTCCTTTCTCTCATTCTATATCTCTCTCCTTAGTTCAGTCGTTCTGTTTTGCGATCTCGGGTTTATGCATTGTTCATAAATTCCCAGATCTTATCCACTGGTGAAGTTGTATCGATGTTTTATGGACATTTTGATTGTAAATGGAAAGAATATTTGTTCATGAACTGCTGGCTTTGGGCCGTACTGGTTTTCGTTGATCATGAAGTTGGTAGACCATGAATTTGGATATCTTGTGATTATTTAGGGCTTTTCTTCTTTCTGTTTGGGTTGAGATTTGCTTTGGAAATTAGTTTTTCTGCTATTTCCTGACTCCTACTCGTTAATAAGYTTGAGTGAGTCTCTTGACAGTTGACGAGAGTAGTTTTTGCAGCTGTTTGCTTAATTGATCTTTGTTGCTGATAAAAAAATGGCAGCTTAATTGATCTTTGTTGCTGGAAAAAAAGCAGCTTAATTGAAGTTAGGAGTAATGTAAGAGAGAAACTTTAGCTGATAGAAGAAAGTGGATTTTCAAACCAACCATTTCGAAGGGAAAGAGTGGCTGTATTGTTGTGATTCCATGTTTGTTATAACACGTTTCATGAGTGATTTTGGTCTACAATCAGGCCAGTACTATTAGTATCACTCGTACAATCAAGTGATAATTGAATAGTAGAGTTCCAACATTGCAACAGAAATGTTGCATGGGTTATTCACTTCAAATGACTAAACTTATTTTCACATGCCAGTGTGACCTTTTATCTTTTTGGCAACATAATATATATTCTATTAGATTTATACATGCATCTCATACACATATTCTCCTCAGATGTTGGTATGGGCAGAGCAGCAACAGGTGAGCCACCATTCTCTATGCGCTTGGAAAAGGGAGTAAACATTCTGCAGATCCCTACCCCTGGATATGAGATAGTGAGAATTTTATCCAGGTATATAGTTTGTATGAGGAATCTTATTTTTTGTGAAGAGGCTTAGTGTCATCATCCTTTTTTATGCCAAAGGGTGCCTGTGTCCAACCCATCAAAGAGATGTAGCATGATTTAATGGCAAAGACATTATTCAGATCCAGGTCACATAGCCATGAAGAAGCATAGGTTGGATTGACAATGACCTGTTGAAACTCTTGCAATAACAACACCAGATTTTTAGCTTTCCAATCATTTAAGTTTTAGTTTCTTCTTAGACAAATGCCTCCAATTACCTACCCAACTATCTTCTTGTAACATTGCTTTATGGATGCTCTCTTGTCATCTGTAAGGTCAAAGATGTTTGAAAGGCAGTTTGAGGGTTGGTATCTTGCCCATGTTAAGAAGACAATTATTAATGCATTGTCTCATTTATCCAAAATTGTTTTCTAACTGGATCACAAGGTATAAACTGGGAGTTGGTTTGCAGAAGTAAGGAATGTGGTGGGTTAGGGCTAGGGAACACACAAGAAAGGAACACAACTCTTTTGGGGAAATGGTTATGGAGATTGCCAATGGATAGAGATGAGTTGTGGGCAAGGGTAATATTTTGCATTCATGGTCTTGCTGCAGCTGCAGATGGTTGGGATTCTGGAATTTCGGCTAGGGCTACAAGGGCTTTGCCTTGGAAATCAATCTATGATGTTCTTCATCTTTTCTTACCACACATCAGGTGTAGCCCAGGTTCTGGAATTTGTGTTTAATTTTGGGAGCATGTTTGGGTGGGCAGTGAACCACTAAGAAYTTAATTCCCTTTCCAACCATAGGGAGGAACCTATTTCTTTCTTTTTGGCTCTGCCTAATCCAATTGGTGAGTGCAATTGAGACTTGGGTTTCAAAAGAGGGCTTCAAGATTGTGAATGGAACATTGTCATTAACCTCCTATAGAATTTGGAAGGGGTGTGCTTGGAAGTTGGTAAGAGGGATAGGAGAATCTGGACCCCGTCGCCCTTAGGTTCCTTTTCTTGTAGCTCCTTTTTCTCAGCCCTTACTCAACTGAGTGAAAGCAAAGTATCCTCCTTCCCATCTAAGGAGATTTGGTGTAAACCTATTCCTCTCAGGGTGGGTGGTTTGTGCTAGGAAATGTATTTGGAAAGAAGTAATACTTGTAAGCTACTGCAAAGAAAAAGACCTAATTGGTGCCTTTCCCCTCATTGGTGCTCCTTATGCAAAGTTAATGGTGAGAATAGCTATCACTTATTAATTTCCTGCCCTTTTTCTTCTTCAATTTGGGAATGGTTCTTTTCTTTGTTTGGGTGTGGGTGGAACCCTCCCCCTAATGTACAAAGCCTATTTTCTTCCACTTTCATAAGCTGGTCAAAGAAGAGGGAAGAATACTTTGGAGATGCACAAGGGCAGCAGTGTGTTGGACAATCTGGGAGGAGAGGAACCAAAGACTCTTCCATGAAAAAAGCAAGAAGTAGAGAAGCTGTCATTCGAAGCTATTACCATCAAGGTAGTTCACTAGGTTAAGTCATTGGATATTTTTTAAGGTGTTCTTGGCATTGAGGTGATGAGAAAGTGGAATGACATCCCCCTATTTTTTGATGCAACGTGTAGGGAAACCCCCTTAAAATGTTAGCAAGGTTTACTTGGAATGGTTAGAAATTATTGGAATGAAAAAAAACAGAGGATTATATTTGTGGGGTGGAGGTAAAATGGCCTAATGGTTAATAAGTTAGCTCTTGTGCTTTTGTTTTTGTTCTGGTTCCAACCTGAGGCCCATCCAATATAGTCATTCTGAGTTGTTGGTGACTCTTCTGGCAAAAAACTGTTTTCTTCTTGTCAACTTTGTCAAATCCTTACTCCCAAATGGGGTTAGAATACTTTTAACAAGAAAATCATGGTTTTATGGAGATAAAAGATAGGAGGTTATGTTCTTCCTTGGCATTCCTTTTTTTTCTCTGGAACTTTTGATGTATAATTCACACCAAACTGTTAAGTTTCTTTGTCTTTGGTTTCCCTGCCAATGATATGGTTAGTGATTAGAAGAAGATTTCTGAAAGGTATCTCCTCCATGGTTTATGTATATGTGGGAGAACTTGTAAATTTGTGCTTTATTTGAACATTTTTATTTGATTGGTCTTTTTTATTGTGAACTCATTAGGAATTTTTCTGCAAACATAGGCTGCAGGGTAGCCTTGTTAATTTGCCGCAAGCTTAAAAAACAGAGGGCTAGGGTTTTTAAAATGCTTACCTTGTGAGCCAGTTCTTCTGTGATCTTATGGTTTTAGTTTCAAATCATTAGCTGCTTCTTATTGATTTGGTAAGGTAATCAACTGTTGAAGATTAGCTATCATTCAGGGAAAACCTGTTCATTCAGTCAGTTCATAACAGTCTTTTCAAAACAAGGGACAGAGCTTCTATGATAGCTTTTCCATTCATTCAAAGCAGGATATGGCAAAATCAACAAATGAGAATACAGGGTGTGTTATTAAGTTCTTTTCTCTTCTGATGGATAAAAATTTGCTCTGATGACTTAACTCTGCATGATTTTTGGTCTATGATATTCGTGTTGCTTCTGTTAATATTGTTTTCTTATTATGATATCCTTGTTGCAGAAGAAAGCTGCCAAGAAGGATGTGTTCCAGTTGTTTGCTGATAAGGTGAGGGACCATAAAGACTTAGAATCTAGATGGGCTGTTTTACAGGAGACCCGGGTGGAGTATTTTAGAGGAAAGGATTTTGTTAGCTTTATGAGAAATCATCCAGAGCTCAAGGAAGTACTAGAATCTGATAAGAATTTAGAAGCAGAAGATATTGCTAATGTTCTTTTAAGGAAGAATCTTTTAGTCCGATGTGATCGTGTGGTGAAAACTGTTCGACCTGGGAAGAAGAAGTTATCTACCTGGCCAGCACATCTAGAGATCTTTTCTGTAAGTATTCCTCTCTGGTCTTTGTCTCCTTTTATTGTTTTAAAGGAAAGTTTGATCATTATGGTGGGTTGTTCCTTTATTTCAATTGTTCTTCCACCACAGAGCATCTGGACATTGAAGGTTTTGATCTGTTCGGCTCGTGGTGTATCCCTGATATATGGATGTGGTATTGATACAACTGTTAAATTTGAATGCCAAGGCTGTCCTATCACTAAGAGCTTGAGGGACATGATTTTGTGTTTCTTGGTGCATCATGTGAATTAGAAAGAAACCACATGATCTGATCCTCTTCACCAAGTTGTGGTTGTAAAAGATTGTCACAACTTGATGGAGCTTTTTATCCATGTACTAAATGGATTATGGCAATCTTAGATCATTTTCTTTCCCTGTTGGTATTTTTGATGCTAGGATGTGTATATGAGACATAATAGAAATAAGTTAAAGTACTGTGTATTTTTCAAATGTAGTCTAAATTGTCAATTTTGATGAAGGGCCATGTTTCAACAAACTGTTTGGCTTGTTTAAGATATCTTTTCTAAAATATTTTAACTTTTCATGGTGTTTTATGTAAATATACAGTTTTTGGATGGGTAACTTACAATTTTATTAATAATATAAAAGAGGTAATATGTGTATATGAATCTCAGCCTTTTCCTGAACCGGAGATTGTTTCTTTTCTCTTCATTTACAAAAACTGCTAGTTTCGAATAGGAGAGAATTGGGAACGGTGGATACCAGGTGTTTCAAATCGGTTGTTGCCATCATAATTAAACCTGTTTCTCTGTCTGTGCTGTATTAAGTTCCCAAATTCTTCAGCAGTTCAACATGTGCTATCACCCTCCCTTATGTGCATTAAATTCTGCTTGTTATTTGTTTTCTTGTGGTGTTGTATTGTGCAGGATCAAGTTTTTTCTGAAAATGATGCTTTTTTTGCATGGACTTTTGCAAAAAGAAGACCACTGTGGCAGACAATTCTCTCATTCCTTTGGCCAGTGTTGACACTGGCAATTTGCTTGTTCCCTGTATTTCCTCATCAGTGCAAGCTGATAGTACTCTACACCTGTGCTGGGGTCCTCCTTCTCATACTCACCCTGCTTTTGTGTAAGCTCTAGAATTCTTTTAGAACATGTCCTAATTCCATTAATAACTTTATTTCTTTTATATCTTGTTCTTCAGAAACCTTTGTTAAATATGTCTGAGATAGGTGTCAAGTATGATGTTGGTATCAATGATATCCAGATAACTATACATATTTAACACACTGGTGTTGGATATGATACATACCTGACATTGACACCAGATACTGCATGGCCACTACTAGAGTATAACTCCATAGTACTAACACTTCAAAATATGTAAAACATATATATGCTAGGAGTTCAATTAAAATTGGCAAGATACAAGTATTAAGAAATGCAATATGGCTTAAAAAACTAGATATAGAAGCATAATATTAGCATATTAAATGGGATGTCCATATATTTGTATCTGTATCTGTGTCTAGGATCTTAGGTATTTGAGAGTTGTATCCCATTTCCTGTTGTGTCAATATCTCTGCATGGGCATCATAGATTGGTATTAATGTTTAGATGTGTATAACTAAGAGGAAATGCATATATATTTGCGGTTTATTTTATTTGCTTTTGCTTATATATAAAACAGTTGTAAGGCCAACTATGTTGTATGGAGCAGAATGTTGAGATGGATTAGTCTAGAAAAACATGTCCAAAAAATGAGTGTGGCAGAAATTAATATGTTGAGATGGATTAGTGGAAAAAGTAGAAAGGGATAGTGTCAGAAACGAATTCACTCAAAAGAACCTAGGAGTRGCTCCAATAGTTGATAAAATGAAAGATAATAGACTAAGATGGTTTGGTCACATGCATAGAAGACCACCATCAGCACACATAAGAAGCGATATCTTGCAAGGGACTTGAGGGGCTAGGGGTGGACCAAAACAGACATGGGTTGAAGTAGTTAAAAACGATTATGTGGTTGGATCTTTTTTTTTATGAGAAAAGGCAATGTATTGTATTAAAGATAAAAACACCATTCTACCCAGCAAGAAACTGTGAATACACTATATCCACCTGTACAAAAGGTATTGCTCAACCCTTACAAAAATAACAAAGCAGAATTTAAACAAGAGCTGTATGGAATATCTGTAAAAACTTCTCTTCACTGCAACCCAAGAGTGAATTCTACCCTATAGTTCCTTTACAACTATATCTTCTGATTTCTCCACAAGTTCAAAAATTCTTCTGTTTCTTTCCATCAACACAGTCCAAAAAATTGCCAGAGGAATCACTTTCCAAACTACTACCCCTTCTATACTCAGGCCCTTCAACTGCCAACTGGTTAAAAGCTCCAGCACAGATTTTGGAAAGCAAAAGTGTAGCCCAAAAATGTATATTAGTTTGGACTACAGCCTTCTAGCAAAACAGCAATGCAAAAATAAGTGGTCAACAGATTCCACCCCCTCATTACAGAAGATGCAGCTAGTGCTATGAATTAGAACCTCCCTTTTCAGTAAGTTATCTTTAGTCAAACATTTCTTAAGAGAGACTGTCCACATCAGAAAAGCAACCTTCTTTGGAGCAGCTGTGCACCAAACACTTTTCCAAGGAAAACTTCTCTCCCCCCTCTCCACCGGCTTACTATAAAAAGGCTTAACCGAAAARCTGCCATCCTTGCACCATCTCCATTCTCTTTTATCTTCCCTAACCTACTTGGTATAAAACTATAAATTTTATGCAACAGATCAGCCAATTGCTCGACTTCCCAATCATTTAAGTTCCTCCTGAAAGTAGGAGACCAAACTGCTGTCCCATTTTGAAATGCCAACCACTCTGCCACCAAGCCCCTCGAGGCAAACCCAAACAAGTATTAGTGTCTTAAATTCTTATAAAAAAGAAAGATTTTATAACTTTTAAGTGTTTTTTAAAAATATCTTTTATTAGGATGAATGAGCAACATTAGCAAATATGGGGTGAAGTGCAAGGTGCACAAGGCGTGTGCCTTTTGAAAATACTCTTCCTGGGACTTAGGCAAGGCACATACTCTAAATGCACCTCGCCTGTGTGCCTAGGTGCATGCCTTTTAAATCACTGGTTCCTCCACTCTATCGATCTCTGCAATAGTCGATAGACATTTCCTCTTGAGGATCTCATTCTTCCCATAAGTCTCTTTCTTCCACAATTTCAGCTTTTCTTTCAGGAAAGCAAGCTTTTAAGCAAAACTATGACTGGCAGAACTGGACACTTCACAACTTTACCCACCAATCATGCAACAAATCCACAAAACCTTCTACTTCAAACCAGCTATGCTCAAACCCAAAAGGTGCCTTCTTGGGCGAGATGCCTCCACTGTCTAGCAAAACAGGAACACGATCAGAAACATGTCTCAGCAATGCTTCTTGACTTAAATTAGGAAACTTTTCCTCCCAATCTGGAGTAACCACAAACCTGTCCAACTTAACCAAGACAGGGGTTTCTGGATTATTAGTCCAAGTAAATTTCGTTCCCATCAAAGGAAGATCCAACAGGCTCCACCTGTTCATAAATTGGTTGAAGCTCCCTATCCCCCTTCCTCTACTTGTACCCCCTTTTTTCTCAAAAGAAAATATCACTGCTTTGACATCTCCCCCAATACACCAATTTCCTCCATGAACGGACTGCATCCAAGTCATCCCAAAACATAGCCTCCTGTCATCATCCTCATTACAACCATAAACTGTTGTCAGCACCCAATTGAAATCATCTTCCACTAACTCAAGATGCAGAGCAACTGAAAAATGACCTAGAAACTTATCTGCTAACCTAACTACAGTAGAGTCCCAAATGACCAGAATTCCACCCAGTGATTTAAAAGGCGTGCCTAGGCGCATTTTAGGGTAGGCGCCTCGCCCAGGTCCTAGGTGCAGCCCATTCATAAGGCGCATGCCTGGTGCGCCTTTTGAAAACTTGCCGCTTTTTCCTTATTTTTTGAGTTCGGTGGCTGGGCCGGGGGCTCCCCTATTTGGTAATGTTGTCCATTCATTCATCCTAATAAAATATCTTCTTAAAAGCAATTAAAACTATAAAATTATTAATTTTTGTGTGAAAACTAAGAATTTAAGACCATAACATGGACTCGTTCTCGAGGGGCATGGCACAAAGGCGGCTTGTAGAATTAGGAATGTAATATGTCACATTAGCTACTTGATGCAATTGAGAAAAAAGAGATTGTGGATTTTATATGCTTGAAAATGTTTTATATGTTTGATTTCATTTTTAAATTCTCATTTGAATATGCTTTACATATTATATTTATGTATTTTATTTTTAGATAATAGGTTTTTTAAAACATTTATTTTAAAACTTAAGTTTATATTTTTATTAATATTATGTTTTATAATTTTTTGATTTTTTTTGCGTTTTTTTTTGAATTTTTTTGCATTTTTTTGAATTTTTAGCTTTTTTTTTTAAATTGTGCGCCTTGCCTAAAAAAGGCGCACACCTCGCCTTGTGCCTTGCACCTCAGGCGCAAAATGGCCCTTGCGCCTTGCGCTTTTAAAACACTGATTCCACTTGTGAATGCCCAATTGCAACCCCTCTGCTTCCAAATGCTATCACCACCGTCACCCCTACCCTTTCCAGCTTCATTTCCTGCAGACATAAGATACTTGGCTGCCATTTATTTAAAAAATTGTTGATAACAACCCTTCTACCAGAATTTAGACCCCTAACATTCCAAGTAATTATCTTGAGCCTCTCCATGACACAAGAAAATCTTCAAAACTGTTTACACCCTTTTCTCCCTTGAGCACTGCTTCCAGTCCCGTCATTAAGCCCCCAAGCTAAATGAAATAGCTCCCTGTCTGTTCTTTGACCTTTCTTCCCCTTTTCCTCAATTGCCTTCTTTCTGATTTCCACAAGGAGCAACTTCATTTCCTTCTCCATTACATTAATTGACACCCCAAGGAATTCCCCCATAGAAAGAAGCTTTAGAGAACCCAAGGAAGTCCCCCATAGTTGAATATGGCAAAACAGGATTCATGTAGTTGACCCCATATAGTTGGGATAAGGCTTGGATGATGATGATGATTTTAACCAACTGATGGTGGCTTAGTTGATGGAATCTCTGGATGTTTGTAGCGGAGACTTGGGATCCAATCCTGCTGCCACCAGGGTTGGGGATGTAAAGGGTATGGGGATGGGCTACCTCTGTTGTGTAGCCCCAAGAACATGGGTACAAAAAAAAGCTGACAATATAATAATGTGACAATAATTAAAACTTTAGGAACAAGGAGGGAGGAGTTATTGCCCTTTACTCAGGGTCAATAGACGTGGGAGACTTTTTGAGGACAGAAATCTTGACTGTGATGGAAGAGATCTGAAAAGCCAAGGAGCTGAATATAAGAATGTTGGTCATAGAAGGGGACACAAGATATAGAGATCAAGTTGCAGTGGGTTAAAAGGAGTGCAAATGCCTTTGCTGATGTTTTGCCAAAGCAATGGGTGGGAAGGGATCAACTCTTTTCACATTCTAGTTTTATATATAAGCCACTGGGTGGGATGAGTCATGGTTTAAAGAATTGATAATGCTGTGGTAATATGTGGCCATATATCATTTTCRAGACTGGATTTCTAAACAGCATAGAAACATGAATGCTCCCTTAAGTCTATAAAAGCATATATTATTTTGTATGTTATACAGGTTAGCAGTAGAAAAGTGCCCTTGTGACGCATAAGAATTAATGGTGTATATTGGCACTCTTTGGACTGTGTCTGTGGTGCATGTCAGTGAAGAGGCCAAAAAGGCTTTCATGTGGTTCTTGATGCAGGATCTTTGTGATTTAGTACTATTCTTGCAACTAAACTCAGGTTGTAGTTGTGTAGATCAAAAACAAAAAGATTAAAATAAGAAGAAAGAAGAGAAAGAGAGGGATGTACAAGAGATAATCCTAGGCAATCGCACCTAAGGATGAGCCAACGAGGGCAAATAAACCCTAAAATTAGCAATGACATCAAATTCTGCATAGAAGCTTCATAAAATAACTCCCCAAAAGGATCTTACAAGCTTAAAAAAAAAAAGAAACTTCCCAAGTAAGAAACTTGCCCCACAAGCTAAACTTACAAATGAAGCTTAATTAGACTAAACCTGCCCCAAACAACTATAGGCAAAGAGCAAACAATGGGAAAATTATGCCATCAGTTTGGGTGTGCTTCCATGTGGATTATTAGTGTGCTTGACTTATTCCCTTCGGTAGAATTTCTGTTGGTGTGCTTCCATGTGGATTATTCTCGCGAAAGAAATATAGATCAGTTTGCATTAAGCATGATTAAGCCACATTTTTAGCTCTCCATTCTCAAGAATTATTTACTTAAAGTGACAACATGAACTCTTGCTGCCCTTCAGATTCTTATGTTTTCTTTTAATGTGCAGTGAGATGTGTTATATTCGGTGCTGTATGGATCATTCTTGGGAAGCGCGTTTGGTTTTTTCCTAATATCCTTGCAGAGGAAGCAACACTGAAAGAATTATTCCGATTTTGGCCCACTAAAGATGAAGAGGAACGGCCTAAATGGACAGCAAGGCTTTTCTATGCTATAGTGGCTGTGCTGGTCATATTACTGCTCAGGCATCATGCACCAGATGAGGCTGCTAGAGCCAGGTCAGTTTTTATCTGATTTTTTGTTTGGCAATGTAACTTGTGCATGCATGAGTTACATTTACTCATTTAGCCCTCTGCTATGCTTTGAGTCCTATTTTACAAGTATATGGTGGAACTTATCTATTTGATAGTTGACATGCTACACTGTAGCCATGAGGGCCCAGCTTATCTTCAGGAATAGCAAGTCTGGACCGAAGCTCATTTCCTATTAGGCATTGGTAATTACACTAATGAGTAATTAATTAATTGAAGCCAGTTTTGGATGAACAGAAACACCACTTCCATGTCTATGGTCTCCTTTTGCCTCTTATCTTTGACATGCCTTTTCTTTCATTTATTTATCAGTTTGACATGCCTCTTCCTTAGAACTGTTACAGACATTTTGTTAAACCTYCCATCCAGATTTGGTAGCTTGTCTCAGAAAAGCACCATATAAAAATGGCTTATAAAACCAAATGTTATTTTTAAAACATTGTTTATTGCACTTAGTTAACTGGGTACGAGATGAGATGGTTACTTGGCATCCATCCACATATGGAAGTGTGGGATAAAATCCGCATACCTGCCAAAAAAAATGGGTATGAAAGGAAAGAAAAAATGCAACATAACAAGTTTCTATTAGAAGGTGCAGCAGTTCTAAGAAAATCACTTAAAAGTTCCATGGTTAACATGTAAATGAGAGGTTTACACGAATATGCCCTTACTAACAATATAATTCAGCTCAAGGATAATGGTCGAATGACTTTGTAGGATGGTGACCTTTGTTTGCCAGCCAGTCTGCTGCTTGGTTTCCTTACTCTGCTGTTTGATATTGAGGTTGTGATTGTGAGCAATGAGTTTGCTTTCAACCTTGACAAATATGCACTTGAAAACATAGTTGAGCTATAATCTCCTGAGATATTGTGGATTTAGATGATAAGCTTGAATCACTCAAGTTTCAGCTCGATGGACAACATAATGACTAGAATTAGTGAGCCTGCTTAGCTAAGAATTTGTTTTACCCTTGCCCCTTGCAGGTATCAGAAGCGGGTTTCCAACATAATCGATGATGTGTTAGAGTGGTCCCCAAGATTGGCTTTGTCAGGAATGATGGAAAAGCAGCAGACTGTGATCAATGTAACAGACACCAACAGCAATTCTACCGAAGGGACTAAGTCAAGTACAGAAGAGGCAGCTCCGCCTGAGGGCATGGATGAAGAAGACAACTCATTCCCGAGCAACTCCGAATGGAGTGGAATTAAGGGTGGGGAGGATGATGATCATCAACATCAAGAAAGTATTTGAATGTGAATTGCCAGCTTCTTTCTCTTCCCTTCTTTTTCTCTTCCAAATATATTTCCAGAATGTAGAACCGTTAACTAGAGCCATAAGCATTTGGAGTTATAAAATTATGCTTCCTTTTTTTAATAAAGCAATTAGATCCCAATTTCCATTATTTCTTGGTTTCCAGGGAAATGGGGGTGGCAATTGGATGAGTTGTGTGCCAGGGGGTCCCCATTTATATAGTTAGTAGTAAGTGGAGGCAGAACTAAAAACAGTAAAGTGGGTCCTTGCCCCCCCAAAAGTTGAACTGAGATGTGAAGGATCACTCTCTAATGCTTTTCCAACTCTCAAAATTAAAAAAAAAAATGTTATTTATTATTTTTTAAATCTATAATAAACCCAAACATTCCAGTCCCAATTCTCTTGAAACCTGTACTCCCTATTTCATTTTCTTGTTTAACTTGGCCTCCCAAAAGAAAATTCCTGGCTCCGCCACTTGCCCACCCATGCCAATTATTGATTTTAATGATGACCCTATTTTGGGCAGGGGAGTCAATTGGACTGGATTTGGTCTAATATGAATCCATTAAGATTCAATCCGATGAATATTTTGGACTATTCTGGACCGGTCCAATTTAATGTCTGGACTGTACAATCGTCTCAAGTTGGCTTTAATTTAGATTGGTTCCAATCCAAACATGGTCCATTGATACCTGTATTCTTATCTTCTATAATGGATCAGATATTGGTTCAATCTAATATAAGTCCATTAAGGATGTACCAGGTCCACTCCAAGCCGATAAATACTTTGGACCATCAAGTCTGAACTGGTCCAATTCGATATGTTTTGGTCTTTGGCACCCCCCTACTTATGGGCAGGCAAGGTTCAAAGTATTGATACGTGTGATTAACAAAATTGCAAATTGTGTGACATAAAGGGGGGGGATACTCAGATTAAGTTTGGGTTAATTACTTGAAGTACCCCGTAAGGTTTTAAACCCTATTTGAAGTACTCTTGTTTGGGAAATTCGATTTTTGTTCATTCTTTCCGTTAGATTAGCTAGCCTAAAATGACTCTTGCCATATTCTTCAAAGTTTCAACATGTGCCCTCCTTTTCTCCTCCCCTCCCATTCTTTTATTTTCCTTCTCTCTCCTCTTCTTACTTACTCATACTTTCCCCCTCTCCCTCTGACAGTTTGATGCCCATGAATTCAAAAGTGCCTAATATTTTCTGTCATGATTCACTACTATRATATTCTCTAGCGACAATTCCCGAATGGGGCATAATCCGATCCAGACCAAATCTTATCCAATTAAGACCCCTACCCATATTCAACTTTCCAAGTAAATGAATGGGTTTAGATGGATCAGGTGGGTGTGGGTTATAAATGTCCACACCAATTGGGAATTGATCCCCAATGATAAATGTTATTTATTTATTCATACAAATATAACAGATATATATTATTTATTTATTTATAAATATATTATTTGTATTGTATTTTTATAAATTTGTTATATTAATTATATCTTTTATAAAAACATGTATATATATGATGAAAATAGTTGAAAAGATACTTATATTTTGTTATATTAATTATATCTTTTATAAAAACATGTATATATATGATGAAAATAGTTGAAAAGATACTTATATTTTTTTTTGTTTTTTCTAATTATTATATTTTATTTTTCTTTTAATAATTTATTATTTTTTCAAGAAATTTAAATCGGATTGGATCAGATCTGAAAATTTGACTTCGTCGAATTTGAGCATGAAGCGAAATGGATCGAGCTAATGGACACTGAATAAAGAGACGATGAGATGTTTCTTCATGCATGTTGAAGAAGGTGCCAATGCTTGTCCGTCAGAGCTTTCTTTTTAACAAGAACAAAATAGCTTTAGTGGCCTGGGTAAGCCCTCCCAGCGTAACTTCCATGCAAAGACTTTAATATAAACCTTTGGAGCAAATGGAGTTTCCATTAGAGAGGCCAATCCTTGCAGGAAGAGCTTTGACATTGCTCAATAGAAACTAGAAAGAAAGCTGCCGCAATAGACAGCGTGTGGTTAGCTTACCACACTTGTCCTCCACTCTTCAATTTGGCATTTTGGCTTGGAAGAATTGAGCGAGACCATCCTTTACTTTCCAAACGAAACTATGCTTAATATCTTCTTTCGGCTTCAAAATATTACGCCACCACAGAGAATGTCCCTGTTTTGGTTTGGTTTGGCTTCAAAAATGGAATTCATTAGTAATGCGGGCTGGCAGAAGATTGGTTTGCATTAGATAGACTATAATAGCTTGCGCCACTGACTGAATTAGAGTACAACTGCCGGCTTGGGAGAGGAGAGAAGATTTCCAAGATGCTAGTCTATCTCTAAGATGTCTTTATATATGTTCAAGCCCATTTATTTATTTCTCCAAATAAAGAGTTTTTGTGCCAAGATAAAGACTATCTATGACTATATATCAACGAATGGGGGACCTCTCCCTCTCCCAGCTCCCACTCTATTTATTCAGATGAGGGACCATCCTCCTCCTCTTCCTAATCCTACGCTCCTCCAAGTAAGAATTAACCAAACCTAATAACTTTTACAGGAACAAATCAATTTTGTTATTATGTGCATATAGATATAGATGGAGGACCACACTGCCTCTAGTGAAACAATTACACAATACCATCCAGTTGGCGGCTACATTGTTCCATAATTCTTGTGCTGGAACTAGGTTAGTGAGATTACATTTTATTTAGAAGAAACCTAAATAGTGGTAACGTAAGGAATAGCATGTTTATTATATGCGAGATTATAATATGGTGATCATTCTGGAGAGAAACGGTGAATAGGAGGAAGGATGATTGTAGTACTCAATCTAGTCCAGTTATGCCCTAGGAGTCCTAGTTGGGACCCATTATATGATAGTTTTGGTAGGCTGTTGTTTAGAACAKATTATGTAATCTTGATCTGCTCTTCAAGTGGCCACTCCAAAAATATCTGCTTCTCTTTAAATACAGGTTTCTGGCAACAGAGGAAAGCTATGCTCACCCAACATACAAACACATCTTAGTTGAACTAGACAAAACTGAGTATACAAATGTATTTGGCCGTGCAAGATGGCCTGGTGCGCCTCATTGCGCCCTGAAAACACCTTTCTTTAGTAATTTGAGGCCTCTCATTGAGGATGAGAATGAGATCAGCCAGCCAGTTATTGGCCATTCAACAATACATGACATGGTAAGAATCTTTCTCTCTTTTGAACTTGTAACAATTTTTTTCTTGCTTATTACTAATTTACTGCCAATACAATTACAAAGTTGAAAGCATTGTGTTTGTAACATAGACATAAGTTAATAACTATCCACTGCTATGTCTTTTACAAATTACAACTAACCACTAACCCACTTGGATCACCAAATAATATGTCATATGGATATGAAAATCCTTGTCACTTTTTATCCAATTGAAGTTTAGTTTTAATGCAATAATCACCTTTTCCTTCCCATTTGGTGCGGCAATGGCTTTGTTTTACATACCATGACCTGGAACAGACTACAAACTCCATGTTACTTAGTCTATAGTGTTATATGAATATTAAAATTTTTGCAGAGCATTGTCAACCACAACGGTATAGCCATATAGTTTAGTATCTCATATTAAATCATTTGTCTATAACTTAATGAACTACATTTTGTTTGGACTTTGTCAAACTCTTTTTTTCCATCAAGTAAGAAGGTCCATATTTATAAAATCTGTATTCTTTGCCAAAATTAAGACAACATCACCCCCCCAAAAAATACATTATTAACATTTAGAAGTATAAATTCAAAATCTATAATATCAATCAACTATGACAATGTGCTATACTTACTGAATGATAAATTTATGCTTGTAAGAATAATTTCCATCATATGTCCAAATAAAGAAAAAACCATGGTGTTGATGTTGAGTTAGGCAGAATTTGTGTAGCAGTAAGATTTAGTGCAGGATGATGGCGATTCTTTGTAAAGTCCAAGTCTGAGTGTTATTCTTTGTAAAATCCAAGTAACATAAGAAGGGGAAGAAGAAAATAAGTATGCAAGATCACTTTGTTTCCTGCTTTTGACTGAGTTTTGTCTCTATCTTCAGGAAAAAGAGATCCGGTTGCTTGTAGGTACTGTTCCAAATGTAACAACAACTGGTGATATTGAACGAATGGTCATGTATGCTGGTCAAGGTGTGGACCTCATCAAGGAGATTTTACCAGCAGGTGAAGTGAAACCAGTCCGGCAATCCAATATAGAGCATAAAAGGATTACAAGATATATTAGAACTTACCTGGTTCGGAATTTTGGCCTGACGTCGGTCAATGCAACAGGGGAGGCTTCTTTGGTTTCTGTCGATTCGTCTATGACGATGAGAACTTGAACAATCTTTTCTACTGCCGACTCGAAATGGAGTGAGAAGCAGAAGGGACCTTCATCGCTGTAACTCTACTGATGCGCCAACGAGAAGATATAAGAAACGACGGGAGAGAAGGATAGAGAGGGAGAGGGAGAAAAGAAAAGAACTAACAGCAGAGAAGAAGCTAGGTCGGCTGGGTTGATAAGATAACGAGAGAGGGAGAGAACGAGAGAAAGGGGGAAAAAAGTGGGAAAGCTTCGGTGGATGAAGGTTCGATCTCCTCTGTCCACCACCTCTTCGAACCGCCGAAGAGAAAAGCCACGACCGCCGAAGAGAAGAACCACAACCGGAGAGAATACTTTCCACAGATGCTTTAAATCATCGAAGAGAAGAGCCACGACCGCCGGAGAAGAGTTGCCGAACGTTCGAACAAGTTTTTCAGAACTTTGAGCCTTCGAAGGTTTTTTGAGTTTCAGACGATTTTGGCTTTGATTCAAAACGGTAGGGTTTGGCGAGATGGTGATTCAACTATTGGGTTTTGGTTTTGGACCGATTCAAACTAATAATAATACGGGCGATTTTATTTTGGGTTGGCCCAACCCAATAAGTATTAATGGATTATCCAAAACCGATTTGATAAGATTTGAATCGGTTTGGATGCAACCTAAAACCGTCCAATTGACAGCCCTATGACTGGTTGGAACTTTGAGGACACAGTTGTGACCAGATAACGTCAGATTACGATGAAGTTTATCTGAAATTCTAGTCACCGGTTGCTTTCCTTTAGCTTTTGAACTCTCAACCTATTGAGGATAATATCACTACCACATCATCAGATATTGCCATGTCATCAGATGTATCTATATCTGGATTAAGTAGGACTCAACTAACTTGATAGAATTCAGTGTAATCTGACTCTCTAATTGAGTGTTGTACTCAAATTGTAATTCTATATCTATAAATACACGGGGTTCGAATGGCTCACCACCCGATCAAACCATTCTCATTCAGCTCAGTTAGAGCTACAACTTGGGCCAGGTTGGCTCGAACCCAATCCGAAAAAGTCGGGTTGGGTTGGACTGGGTTGATGATCGGGTTAGGGTTAGGGTTGGGGTTGAAATTCTTGAACTTGAACCCGACCCAACCCCTATAGTACTAGACTACTAGTCTACAACTCTACTACATGTCATATATATATATATATATATATATATATATATTTGTTTAGATGCATGATAGTTGTATATCCCCCCTACAT
This sequence comes from Nelumbo nucifera, assembly GCF_000365185.1. The sequence goes on from NW_010729205.1 coordinate 273,918, forward strand.
ACTATCATGCCTTTCTTTAAGTAATTACTTGTCTTTTCCTTTTATCTTGTAATTTTTATGTGTGACCTATCAAATAGATTCAAAATATTTGCTTGATCCTATGAATTGTTATTAGTGATTTTATTTCCATAATTTTATGTTTCATTATTGTTGATTTCATGAATTTATATTTTTGAGAAAAATTCTATCATAGGCCATGACTCATGATAAATAAATACTTATTTTTCTACTAGATTTTAAGGGATGGGAAGGTCGGGTTGGGCCCAACCCAGCCCGAAGTTGACATCGGGTTGGGTTAGGGTTGAAGGAATTAGTTAGGGTTAGGGTTGGCCTCAACCCGACCTAACCTGGCCCGACTTGTAGCCCTAAGCTCAGCTCTTTGTCTTTTATTATTTCTTAACTTGGTATCAGAGCCACAATATCATGGCTTCATTCAACAGCTTGACAGGAGGAGAAATCAACAACCTAGGGTCGTTGACTCCAACAGCTACAACTGGTACGCCAGGATCAATCCCAAACGTCCCTCACTATCTGTCCATCAAGTTGAATAGCGACAACTATCTCCTGTGGCGTGCGCAACTCCTTCCCATTCTCCGTACTCAGAAACTTATAGGAATAGTGGAAGGAAATACCCCTGCACCTCTTGAAGAAATTGATGATCTGGAGGATTCGTCAAAGAAGATTGTCAACCCAGCATTTGATCATTGGTACCAATTGGATTAGCTGGTACTTAGCTGGATTGTTCCGTCTCTTACTGAAGGTATACTCGCTTATGTCATGGGTATGTCTTCATCATCTGAAGTTTGGAGTGCGTTGGAGGAGTCATTCGCTTCTCACTCTCGCTCTAGAGTTTTGCAGTTGAAGAGACAACTCCAAAGTATCAAGAAAGGTACTCTTTCTATTTTTGAATATATACAGAAGGCTAAAGGTATTGCTGACAACCTTTCACTGATTTTGTACTTGTCTCTCGACAAGATCTTGTTATGTGTATTTTGAGCGGACTCGGATTTGAATATGAATCCATTATTACTGCTATTGCTAATAGACCTAATTTTGATAGACTGCGAATTGTTGATGTTGTTGGCCAATTACTCAATCATGAGTCTTGGCTTAAAGAAAATCACTATATTAAATCAGATGATGGTGCTTCTGTCAATCTTGCTTCAAAATAATAAAAATCACTCATAGAAATCCCAACAGTCGCGCAATAATTCACAGCGCAGAGGAGGCAGAGGCGGTCGCAGGAATCAGAATGATAGTCCCAAATGTGGTCGCGGACGCAACAATTCTATTGTTTGCCAATTGTGCAACATCACTAGCCATGGTGTTTGGAAATGCATGCGTCAATTTGATATTTCCTATCTTGGTCCTAATCGGCAACCTGCTCAAAACCCTACTCCTGATCCAACTGTAGCTTTTCACACTAGCTCTTCATCACAGTTTGATCTGGCTTGGTATCCGGATTCTGAAGCAACACATCATATCACGTCCGATTTGGACAATATGCATATTCGATCAGATTATGGAGGGTCTGATCAGGTGAAAATTGGTAATGGCACAAGTTTGAAGATAAAAAATATTGGTTCTTCAATTATTTCTYATAATGACAATAAATTTTATCTTGAGGATATTTATCATGTTCCCTCCATTACAAAGAATCTGCTTTCTATCAGCAAATTTACCAAAGATAACAATGTTGTCTTTGAATTTCATCCTTCTTATTTTCTGTTGAAGGACCATATGGGGAGAGTTCCACTCCACGGGCCCAGTAAAGGTGGACTCTATCAATTCCCTACTTCAACATCTATCCCTTCTGCTCCATCCTCCGACAGTACTGCATTTATTGGCGAGAAAGCATCAATTCGGGTCTGGCATCATCGGCTACGACATGCTTCAGTAAAAGTAGTTCGGCAAGTGCTATCTTAGTTTGGTCTTCCCTACAACGGTTTGTTTAGTTTACCAGTTTGTCATGCATGTCAATTAGGAAAGAGTCATCGTCTTCGCCTCCCCAGTTCATCTACTTCTTATAGTCGTCCATTAGAACTGATCTATTCAGATGTATGGGGGCCAGCCCCGGTTGAGTCAAATAGTGGTTTTAAATATTATGTGTTATTTGTTGATGACTTTTCTAAATTTTCTTGGATGTTTCCTATGCGCCGAAAGTTTGATGTATTTGATATTTTGTTCAATCGGACTGGGGGGGGGGATACCAGTGACTCTCACAATATCTTAATTCCCAAGGCATCAGACACCGTATCGCCTGCCCTCACACTCATGAGTAGAACTACACCGTTGAAAGGAAGCATCGACATGTGAAAGAATCCACCCTCATCCTACTGGTCGCTGCCTCTCTTCCCTAGAATTTTTGGTCTGATGCAGCTGAAACTGCGATTTTCCTAATTAACCACATCCCTTCTCAAACTCTCCAAGGCAAATCACCATATGAAATTTTATTTCAGCACACACCAGATTATTCTCTGCTTCGCACTTTTGGTTGTGCATGTTACCCTTTTTCGCGACCGTACAATCAGCATAAAATGGATTACATGTCTTCTCTTTGCATATTTTTGGGGTACAGTTCCTCTCACAAAGGTTACCGCTGTTATGATATCAAGACAGGTCGCCTCTACATTTGCTGCCATGTTATTTTTTATGAAGAATTGTTTCCTGATCTGCCACCACCGACACCATCTCCGGGTCCCAGTTTTGATGGCGTCAATCTTCTTCTAGTGTGTGTAAACCAGCAACGGGGATATGTTCTTGTAGCTCTATCTTCATCTCAAACGTCTCCCGGGACTGATGTACCTAGATCGGATAGCTACAATGATAATGTTGAGAGTGCTAGACCTGTTTCTACTTCAGACGAACTCCCACGCACTCGACCTCGGACTCAATTGGTTTAGGATCTCTTGGACTCCACACGATCGGTTCCTGCTCCATTTCGGTGCACTCATTCTAAGATTACCAAGTCCATGCGCTCTGAAGCCTCTCTGGCCACTGTTGCTGCTACTGAATCTGTTATACTGCCTCTGTTGCTGCTACTGAATCTGAACCCAACACTTATTCTCAATCCTCTAAGCATCGTCATTGGTGTGATGCGATGTCTAGAGAGTTTCAGTCTCTTGTTCAGAACAAGACTTGGGATCTTGTCCCATATCATCGTTTGATGAATGCGGTAGGCTCTAAATGGGTGTATAAGATCAAATGAAAACTCGATGAATCTGCGGATCGCTATAAAGCCCGACTTGTTGCTCAGGGTTTTACTCAAATTCCGGGTGTGGATTTTTCTGACACTTTTAGTCCAGTCGTTAAACCCACCACCATTCATACTATTCTCTCTCTTGCAATTCCCCATCAGTGGGTCATTCGGCAATTGGACTTTGACAATGCTTTTCTCAATGGTCTTGTCACTGAGAATATCTATATGTGGCAACCTAAGGGTTTTGAGGATACTGATCGCCCTAGTCATGTATGCAAATTATCCAAAGCCCTCTATGGCCTTCGACAGGCTCATCGAGCTTGGTTCTCACGCCTTAGCTCTAAGCTTGTTGAACTGGGATTTCGTACCTTTAGATGTGATCCCTCTCTATTTATTTACTCTCATGGTGCTCACTGTATATATTTTGTTATTATATGTGGATGATGTTATACTCACAGGGACTTCATCGGCTATTATTAAATCTGTGATAACCAAACTGAGTCGAATGTTTCATCTAAAGGGCCTTGGTGACCTACACTATTTTTTGGGTATTGAAGCTCACAAAGATCACACTGGACTTTATCTTTGTCAGCGTTAGTATATTATTGATCTCCTTCATCGTGCTGGCCTTGATGGTGTGAAGCCTTTCTCTTCTCCTATGGCGGCAAGTACTAAACTCTCTAGACTTTATGGATCACCTCTCTCTGACCCATCTCAGTACAAGAGTATTGTGGGAGGGTTGCAGTATCTTACTCTCACTCGCCCTGACATCAATTTTGCAGTTAACAAGGCTTGCCAAATCTTAAATAACCCTACAAATGAACATTGCCTTCTCCGATGTTGATTGGGCTGGGTGCCCTGATGACCGTCGGCCTACTGGTGGCTACTATGTTTATCTTGGTTCTCATCTAGTGAGCTGGAGTACTAAGAAGCAGTAGACAGTTGTCGGATCAAGTACAGAAGCTGAATTCAGGTCTCTTGCAAATACTGCTACTAAATTAATTTGGTTGCAGTCTCTCTTAATGGATTTTGGAATCCAACTTCCATCAGCTCCGTCACTCTAATGTGATAATGTTGGAGCATGTTATTTTGCTGCTCATTCGATCTTTCATGCTCGGACCCACCATATAGAGGTTGATTTCCACTTTCTACGAGATCATCTTCTCAAGAAATCTCTCCAACTTCATCATGTTTAGTCATTAGATCAGTTGGCTGACATTTTCACCAAACCATTGGCTTCTCCTCAGTTTTCAACCATTATGCACAAGCTGCATGTGCTTCCAATGCCCATTCGCTTGAGGGGACGTATTGAGGACAATACCATTGCCACATCACCAGATTCTGCCATGTCATCATATGTATCTCTATCTAGATTAAGATAGGACTCAACTAACTTGATAAACCCTAACAGATAGAGTTCAACCTAAGATCAACTATATCTGATAGAGCTTAGAGTAATTTGACTCTCTAATTGCGTATTGTACTCAAACTATAATTCTATATCTATAAATACATAGGGTTTGAATGGCTCACCACCCCATCGAACCATTCTCATTCAGCTCAGCTCTTTGTCTTTTATTATTTCTTAACTCAACCATTGTATGGGAACTTCAGAAGAAATGGGGATAGCGACATTGTTGGAAGACAGTGGATCACTCAAAACTCAATGAAGGCATAATGACACTCATAAGAAAGGTTTTTGTTTCTTAAATGAACTGACAGCACGGGTTGCTTCCATGATAAATGGGTGCTTACATAGGAGGTTGCTTCTTTTGGTGCAAAACCAAACAAAGAAAGAAAGGGTCTGTTTGGTTCACAGTTGCAATCAAACTTTGACATATTCACATAGTCTGTTTTATTCAGACAGGAATTGGAATCATCTGGAACATGATCTCATTCCCAAGGAGGGGGAGGGATTGGCCATTTCCTCAAAGAGGAGAATGCCATTCCACTAGGAATGGTAATGGGATTCTGATTCCACTCAACAAAATAGACGGATTGGAATTGTCCATTTTTATTCTGGTTCTGATTCCAGCCTCCTAAATTTCTTCCCCTTGCCCATGTAGGGCATACACAAAATACATAGCATTCCAAATGCAGTAATCTCAGCTTCAATTCCTATTTTGATGGTATATGCATGTAGGCTTCTCCCTTGAGCCCAACAAGTTTGATCAGCAAAATGGACTTATAAGGGTCTGTTTGGTTTGTAGTTGGAATCGGAATTGGAAACAAAATCCTTTGGAATCGGAATAGGAATGGTCTATTCCCATAGTCTGTTTGGTTTAGACAGGAATGAGAATGGAAATTGGAATCAACAGGAATGAGATTTCATTCCCAAGGGAGGGGCAGGGAATGTCATTCCAGCAGGAATGGGAATGGGATTCCAATTCCACCCAACAAAATAGTTGGAATCGGAATAGTCCGTTCTGATTTTGATTCCAAACCCCTATTCATGTGAACCAAACAAGGTCTAAGTAGTTATACAAAAGTAATATCATTCAGTTTTGCTCCAGTTAATCTTTGTTTTATTCAAGGAAACTAAGGGTCTATTTGGTTCGCAGTTGGAATCAGAATCGGAATCGGAATAGAAATCTTTGAGAATCAGAATCGGAATGGTCTATTCTCATAGTTTGTTTGGTTCAGATAGGAATAGAAATGAAAATTGGAATCAGCAAAAATGGGATTTCATTCCCAAGGGAGGGGGAAGGAATGGCTATTCTACCAAGAATGAGAATGGGATTCCGGTTCCACCCAACCAAACAGTTGGAATCGGAATAGCCCATTCTGATTCTGATTCCAGACCCCTAGGGCCTAAGTTAGATTTTATTTGATACTGAAGGGTATAAGGTAATTTTTTAACCTGAGTTAAAAAAGCAATGGCATCCGAAAGACAAACTTAAAATCATGGATTCAGGAATTCTCATTCACCAGTTAAGTCCACATGAATGTTCCTTTCTCAGTATTTCATTCAACACACACCCATTATGTATGTCTTTCAATTTGTACAAAGGCATCGTTTTCACGGCCTGATTTAACTACAAATACATGAATTGCCAGTCTAAACAGGAGGTCTCTAGATTCAATTGAAAGTTAGAGGAGCTGAGGGCTGAACCTAGTCATTAGGGTGATCATGGGCTGGGCTGGGTTTTGCACCTGTTATCAGGGCTACAGCCTGGGCCTGGGCCCAGCCTGGATTCTCGGCCTGAAACATAAGCCCAAGACCAGGCTATGTGTGTGGTGTGTGTGATGGACCTGAAGTATTGGGCGCAGGCCTGGCCCAAATATATATGGGTCTGATGTGGGTTCAGGCCCCTAGGCCGGGCTGAAAATGATGCTGTAGTCATGCGGCTTTGCTTTTAATGAGAAGGAAGTGTTGTTGGTTTGGAAATTCGATTGGCAGGAATTCTATCAAACATATGAAATTTTGTTTTTTTTTTTGTTTTTTGTTTTTATTTATTTTGTTCTTCGATGTCCATGTCCTAATGGATCGTTGGCTTTAGTTAAGAGAAAGGGTCCCCTACTCTGTAAGACAGAGCCACTGGTTAATTAATGAATTTAAGTTGGCCTCTTTCTGGGTGGGCAAGTAAAAGGTAAAGAAATGGCTTAGGTTGCGTTTGGAAATAATACAAATAAGTGTGAATGCAAATATATAAAGTGTGAAACCGTTCATATAAATTGTAAAATTGGGTTAGTTTTGCACCGATAAATTTATCTTCTTACCAAACAGACTTTAATTGTAATGGATACAAACACGAATTCCAATAAAACATGTCTTTTTTTATCAAAAGTCCACTTGAATACAAATTTACTTTTTTATTTATATACTTTTACATCTTATTATCAATGTAAATATGCATTGAAAAATGTGTTTTTCTATCATTTGTCAATGCATAAATGTAATATTGTCAAATACAAGCAAAAATGAACAGAGTGTAAATTTACCCTGAACCAGGATTCATACTCCATTTGCATTGTTTCCAAAACAGTCTTGGAATTTGGGATTTGAGATTTGAGATTTCGAATTGTTAATCCACTTTAAGTTGAAAGTTGCAGGCGTAGATTTGAAGACTGTGGCTTTGCTTTGTACACGCAAAGGGGTATTCTAGCAATTAATTTCGGTTTTTAAAAAGGTCTTCACACCAATTCGGACTGATGGAGTGATAATGAGTGTGCTTTCATTGGCTACAAACTATGCATTTCTTGTTCATCTATTACATTGTTAGGCCTTTCAGGAAATAAAATATGGGATAAATAGGCTCTATTTGGACTTTGGATAAGCTTTTGGATTTTGATGGGCTATGAAAAACAAAAATGAGCCCAAGTAGTACTTTGAGCATTCGGTAAGTTGTTTTCGTAAATATAATCATCTAGGCTCCGTTTGGTAGTGCTTTTCTGATGATTTTAGGGTTACGAGTGGACCGTATACAGAAATTTCTGAACCTGTGCTTCATGGAAAGTCCCAAAAAAAAGCATCCCAAAAGAGTAAAGTTAATGTTAAGCCCCAAAGCGCAGAGCCTAAAAGTGGGATTTCGTGCTTCTGGTTTTGGGCTTTGAAAGCAGAAATCATGAAATCCTGAAAAAAGGAAACTTTAATTCAAATTGAAAATATCTATGGAGTGAGATAGGTCACAATTTAATTAGTTCTATGATATTGTCTCCTGATTCAGATCAGAAAGCTGAGCTCATATTCTTTTATGACAAATCAAATTTGTTTTATTTTCCCAAAGCAAATAGAAAACGAAAACCAACACAATTCAAGCCTAGTTCAGTCTCTTATATTAAATAAAGAATCTAATCTCAATGGTTCAAGAGTCATTAGGTAGATACAACATTGCAATTTGGGCCGCCAATGGATTCCAAAAGACCAATACCCAATTTGACTCTTAATCCAATTATTCTGAATTTTGGATGTAAAAACTAGCATCCCATTAATAATTGTATCGAATATAGATACCCATCCGATTTAATTAAAATATGAGTATGATAAAAATTATTATTTTATGTATATTTATATAATTATGTATATATATATATAGATATTATTTATAATTATATAAAGTTTATAATTGATAAATTAATATTTTATATTTAAAAATAATTAAAATTTTAACAAAATTTTTAAAAATTTTTGTTCATTTTAAACATAATATTGTTGCAGACTAGATCCAAATCCAATCTAACATTCAATATAATAATAGGATGCAGATGCAAATCTAGAGGTTTCATAATTGGATATAGATGTATATGCAACTGAATTCAATCCAAATTGGACCCATTTACAGCCTTGCAATACCATGTCATTAGCTAATTGAATAAAAAATATAAAACTAATGTTTTAAAAACTGGCCAAAAGGCAAGTCATGGGTCACCGGTTTGACCAGATGGGTTGAACGGTTAAGACCATGCCACATGAATGTACATATGCATTAAGTATACATACATACATACATACATACATACATACATACATACATATATATATATATATGTGTGTGTGTGTGTGTGTGTGTATACATACATATATATGTATACATATACATACATACATACGTACATATATGTGTGTATAAATATATATATATTAATATATGTTTATTTAATTCAGTTTTTAATTTTTTATTTATAAAAAATTAAAAATTGTAATTTGAGGCTGAAAAAGGGTTTTTTTTTGCAAAAATAGCGAGGCAAGGTGCCTATGGTCCCTTGAGATAAATAGATCTCAAAAAGTTACCCAAAATAAAAAAAAAAATCACCTCAATCGGACATTAGAGTGCAAAGTTATGGCCTTCAAAAGTTTGCATGTATTCAATGTATAACCCACAACCCGGTCACCAGGTCGAATTGGTCGAATCAAACGGTTCTTGACCAAGTCAATGGTTATTGACCATTTGATGGGTCTTGACTGAACTGGATCCAGAACCTTGACTGGGTGACGGTTCGAACAGTTTGATCGACCGGTCAGCGATGAATTGCAAAGAAAATTTTGGGAAAGAGGAGTAAGGAGACCTAATCTTGGCGCTCTCATTGAACCATCGTGCCTGGCATAGGTCTAGAGGTAACTGATCCACATTGTAGCTTCCTTGGTATCCCATCCTAGCTGAGATTATATGACAGGAATGCTCTCACAGGTGAAAGTTGAAAGTTTCTGTCTTTAATATCCACCGATGGACTAGTGTAAGAAAGCCAGATTCATAGTGCCCGTTTGGGTGGTATGTTTGGCAGAAAAATTCAATCTCTTTGAATAATTTATCTGGAACATTTCAAAACAGCTGAATCAGCTTTAACTGTTACATATTTTTGATACGTCACTACAGATTCTGTAGTGTGTATAGGAGTTTTGAACCTTGATATTAACACATTAACAGGAGGATTAAAGCATGAATGCACACAAGTCATTGAGTTACACGGCAAGGAAAAGCTTGATTTCCCCCAAGTAATCTGGAAGTCGTTGGACTGAAAGGCTTATTGTTTTGTTTTGTAGTGGATAAATTAATACTTCAGCTATTAACAAGTCATTGAGTTGGGGCCATTACTTCCGTATAATAATAAAATCTCGGATATACAACATGCAAATGTGAGTTTGAGACTGAGGGCGGCCACCTTGTGCAAGAAAAATGTCAAAGCTTTTTCAAAGATGAAATAAAAAGGGCAAAGCCGGCAAATAATGGATTGGATGATTCACGAATCACGAGATTTGACGATCGATGGATCAGCAGCGGCTGCTCGCTACACAATTTGAAAAAGAAAAATTTGCTCCAACCACATGGCAAGTATATAGCTTGTGGGTCGGACTTCTAATTTTATTCTTTGTCGGGTTGYATTTTTAGGTCACTTGCTTGTGTGTGTCCAAAGAAAGAAAGAAAACCCAGAATTTGATCCTTTCGTTAAGCGTTGAATGGCCAAAATATCCTCATTTTCCACATGCCAATTCATTGAGTTTTTTTTTTTTAATGAAAGATATTTTGGTTGGTCATAGCTTTGTAAGTATTTCTTGGTAGGTGCATGGATAAGTTAATTTACCCATTAAGAGGGGAAAATGACCAAACTGTGTTGAATTAAAGTGTCTTTATTAAAACAATAGAAATTAGGGATATTTTAGGAAATAATCTGACAAAAGAATACGAATAAATACATTTTCTTAAGAAGATGCCAAACAAAATAACTCTCCTTTTGGTTCAAAGTATTGATACACCCTGATAAATACAATTGATACTATAAAAATCATTTTTTATTTTTTTATTTCCATATTTTGATTAGGGGCCGAATTAAATATTATTCAAAATTTAAAAATGAGAGATTTGAAAAAGCATTATGAAAGAAAGGCCTCCCTTACAGTTTTGAGAAAAAATGCAAATACCTCATTTCCCTTGGCTTTTCGGTAACAAAGACATTGAAGTTACCAAAGTATCCTTATCATTATTAGTACATTATCAAATATAACTTAAAGTTTCAACTTTACCCTTCACTAATTTATTTTGTCAGACAACTTTCAAAGAATAATTCTCTTTACTCTTCTTAGACAAAGTAAGATAAAAAGGCCAAAGTGAAGTAAAATTAATGCATTACATCAACATTTTTTATTTGGAATTTTGACAAAAGGAAGGTATTTGCACCTTTTTTTTTTCAAAACAATAGGAAAGAATTTTGTCAAGGACAAAACATTGGGGAGTTTCGTAAGATGTTAGAAACCCAATGAGGTTTTTATAAATTTTCTTATTTTTAAATGGAATTTAGATTGATTTTGAAATAATTAAAGTACATTTAACATTAATACTTTCTATTAATTTTTGAAATTAGTAAAAATTGAATTTATAAAAGTATATTAAGTTTTATTAAATTTAAATTCCTTATAAAATTTAATTAGCTATATAATTTTTTATTTTTAAATGGAACTTAAGTTGGTTTTAAATTAATAAAATTTAATTATAAAACTAATAATTGTTTGATAATTTTGTATTAGTTTTACATTAATTTTAAATTGATATTAGTTTTTAATTTATGTTATTACTTTTATTAATTAAATTATTTTTATTATATTAATAAAAATATTTTATCAATAACAATAATTAAAAAATATTTTTATTTTATTTAAGTAGCTTAATAATTTTTTTTTATTGTTTTCAAATGGAACATAAATGGATTATAATTTTAATTGGAAGTAGATTATTTAGCACAATGATATATCATTGGATATCTTAATTTCAATATAATTAATCTTTACTAATAATTATAGTTTAATGCAAAAGTATCTAATATATATAAGATTATAGTTAAATTGAAATGGATATATATATATATATAGATAAAGTTAATGTATTTTATGAAATTGAATAGAGTAATGGTGATGAGAGAATTAGTGGCATGGGTTATTGAAGGAGAGTTAAATGGCATAATTAATGAGAGATTATTAAAAGAGTTAATAGAAACAAGGAGGGAGAGAGAGAGAGAGAGAGAGAGAGCTAATGGTGTATTAATTAGGAGTGTTAAAAACCTTAAAGGTGATTTGGTCACTTGAGTTATTTCGTTCAATTTTTTAAATTAGAAAATTCAAAAAAAGTACCAAAAAAATATAGATGTCTTTGAGAATAAACCAAAAAAAGATAAGTGACTTTGAGAATAAACCACAAAAAATTTTCAATAATTATTGGAGATTAAACTACTCATATTTAACTTTTTAAATTTAGTTTATTATATTTTTGTTATAAATTTAATTTTAGTAATTATGTATTTTCGTTATAAATTAATATTTATTAGAGATTAAACTATTTATTGACTAATTTAATATATATTAAGTATTTATTATATTTTTATCAGTTCTTTATTATATTTTCATTATAAATTTATTTTCAATAATTGTGTACTTTCGCTATAAATTTTTAATAATTATTAGAGATTAAACTATTATTATTTATTAGAGATTAGACTTTTAATTTATCTGAAATTAGGAGTGTTCACGGGTTTGTTCGGTTTGGTTGTAGGCTGTCTGCCCAACCAAATCGACCTCTTCAGGTTGGGGGGTTGGTCACCCGAAATTGAATGACCATTAGTGAAAATTGGCCAACTCGGGTTGTATTGGTTTGGGACAATTTTTAGTTTGGTCCATCAGTTCAAAATATTTAAACTTGAAAAATTAAATTTAAAAACTATAATGGTATTATTAAAAATAAAATTTATGATATAGAATATTTTAGACTAAGAAACATGGGAAATTCTCTATTTTGCATATGCTTTTTTATTTTTATTTTTTTATCAAAAGCCCACTTGAATGCAAATTTACTTATTTTTTAATGATGTACCTTTACATCTTATTATCAATGTAAATTTGCATTTATCTGTAATATGTCAATGTACAAATGTAATGTTGCCAAACACAGACAATAGTAAATCAGAGTGCAAATTTACCCTGAACCAGGATTTACACTCCATTTGCATTGTTTCCAAACGCAACCTAAATGAGGTGCTACATTTCAGAGCTGATATATTGTCTATTATGTAAGAAAATATGTAAAAATCATCATCATCATCTATGCCTTGTCCCAACTTTACATGCCGTTTCAAATCGATTGTTAATTTTGTATGCTTAAATCATTTTTATTACTTCTATTTAGATTCTTTTTGATTTATCACCATTTCATGATTCTTCTAGTCCCTTCAACTTATAATATATTACTTTTTCTAACATATGCCTAGCTTGGATTAATTGAATTGGGTTAGAATTTGTTCTTTCACCTTTGTTCCCAATACCTTGCGTCCATAACATGATTTTGACCCAAGATGTGATATAAATAGGTGGGTTTGTGGTTTCAAATCAAGAATCTATTCTTGTACAACCACAATACAAAAATATACCCCAAATATCCGATATTTCTCTGTGCTTCTTCTATTTAATAATTCTTTTAAGCTTTTATTTTTTAAATAATCTGAGTAGTTTATGGAGGATAAGGGCAATAAATCTTTTCTTTCTCTCTCTTTTAATTCAAAGGAAAATCTACAGTACGAAACTATTCACTTTGGGGAGAGTTTGGATCATTGCTTTTAAAACTGGACTAGACCGGATGGTCGGACCGAAAAATCGGAAACCAGTCCTTTCACCCCAAAACTGTTTTTTGGCCAAAAACCATTGATTTGGTCAATGAACCGTTGATCCGATCAGTTGAACTGTCAATCCAAAACAACGTTTTTTGACCATTTTTTTATTTTTTAATTTTTTTGTCAGAGCGGATCATTCATTTAAACTGAATGATTGAACCATTCAACCCGAGAATCAGACCCCAAAACAGTTCCTTGTCCGATCCAGTTTTAAAAACATTGGTTTGGATCCTTTATGTAAATGCTATTCAGAAGATGAGAAGGAAAAAATGATACAAGTTCAGACCAATCATTCTAAGCAAATTTCCCTATTAGTTCCAATCAAAGGAATCAATGAGAAATTTACAAGAATAGTAAATGCAAGCTAGACAGCCACAAGTGAAGATCCTTCTTGGAATAGAATCACAGAATTTGTCCTCTTTCTTTCTTTATTGGAAAGCCACAGTTTGTCCTCCTCCAGAACTTGGCCTAGGATCTCCTTCGGCACCCCCTTCAAATAGGAGGCATGAGATCAAATCAAACCCACGAAACTGTAGGCTCTCTGTTGTGGCCAATGGGCTTCATGGGCACCTTACTCTATCCCACCTTCAGTGGTTAAAATTGTATTTGTTTTAATCATGGTTTTCGAACAGTCCTTGACTCAGATGGTCGGACTCCAGGCAATTGATTTCATTTTACCTTTAACCCGTTCTTCAGTCAAAAATCATTGGGTTATTTGTTCAAATCAGATGATCAAACTGCTGACCTAAAAATCGGTGGTCAAAGCAATTTTGGTTCCAAGTCGRTTTTTAAAATATTATATTTGATACAATTCTATGAAATGTTTCAGATTGATCAATAGAAATTGATAAATTATCCAATTCACATAACCAAAAATGATTGGTAATCACAAAATCCTATTTTTATTTGAAATGTCAAATTTGACGTTTCAACTTTCCTCACATGCATTTTTTCGGTTGAAATGACTCACTTCTTTGACATAACGATTCATATTTCTCACTAATTTATATTGCATTTTATGTAAAAACAGCAATGATACCCAACACAACCTAACTTATTCGCATTTATACAAACTACCCCTCTCTCTCCCCATTGTGAATCACAATTCACATTTAGTGTTTATGGTTAGGGGTATCAATGAATTGAGTTTGAGTTGGACCCATCGAATCAAAATCTCTTTGAATGGATCGGACCTAATCCATTTGTGATGGATATATGTTGGACTGGGTGAGATTGAACCAATATCCGTTCCATTAACAGTCATGATGAGTGCTCTGTATAAAAGCCAGAGCCCAATGCAACGTAGAATCACCCAATTGAGACTCTCACTGGATCGTTGCTATTTCTAAAACATGAAATTGCTGACTCCAATAACGGTGGGACACAAGGTCTTATGGACTCCAGGTAGGGTGTCCACTTTATTCTGTCCTTTCACCAAGATGGAGGGTCCAAGGTTTTTATCCTCGCTCTCATTAACTTGGCCAATTGGACCATTGATCTGGTCAAAATATATTTTGGTAAAGGTCAACCTGTAACCTGTCATAAGAAAAAAAAAAAAACATTAACATTGACTTAGTCAACAATTTAGAACAGTTGAATGATCAACCTGTCTGACCCATTTAATGGGTTATTGGTTTTTTGTTTTTTCTTTGACTTTTCGTTTTATTGTTATGATTATGATGTTCCTTTTGATTCATTGACTTGAATGATTAAACCATTGACCTAAGGGGACAAAGTAGGAAAAAAATTAAAGAAAAAGGGTTTGAGCACAACCTATTTTTGACAAAGGGGTATAAATTCTAATTAATATTTTAAAAGATAAGAGTAAAGTATTTATATGAAAAATATATAGGATGTGTCCAAATGACAAGTTTGGTATGTTCGAGGAGATCAAAGAGACTGTTTGGGTCTGAGGGAGCTTATCAATGTGAAAAGGATCATGAAAATTAAAGGAATTGACAATTCCCCCTCAACTCTAGTGGTTGGTTAAACATTATGACCGCTTTGGGGGATAATTGGTGGTAGTAAGCATCTCAAAATGTTGTAAGTTTTAGGGTGAATGACAGTTCAGTTTAGGGTCAGAATTCTTAGGCCCAAAGTACAGTTGGGGTAGGTGTCAATTCGGAATTGATGTTAATTCACGGGTGGACATTAATGTATAGTGGGGGTATTTGACATTTTGACTGTTTATAGATCTGTAGTGAGATTCAGAAATCTGCAATGGGCCTCTCCTTGGTGTAACTTTCAATCTTTCAGAGATGGAGTTCTTTCTACCCAGCTCACATGGAGTGCATGTGTATCAGATGTATGTCTCCTCCTTTTTAAGAGGAAATCTAACTATCTGAGCTTCTTCTTTTTAAATTAAGTGTCTGTTTGGGAGGGCTTTTCATGGAATTCAGGTTTGAACTTAACAAAATTGTCTTTACATCGTTCTTACAGTCTTTTGCAACCATGTATTGGGAACATCTTTGTACTTGTACAATTTCATTCATGAGATGCATGGCTACAAGGGATGTGAGGAGTAAATCCAAACTCTTTTTTATGGTGCTTTAATTTTGTCTTTGCAAGACACGGGATGGGGGCGTACCTGGAAAATTTATAAGCAATGTTTGGTGAAAAATCTAAAATGCACAGACCATTTTCCAGCCACTTAATTATATGAATCTTCGAAGCAGCTCTGCTGAAACAACTCAACCAAAATTTAAGAGGGGGCTTCACCTTTGATTGAGCCGCTTTGAATAAGCTTTGAATAAGTTTTGATAGAACGTATATTCTGGCTTTTCAGGTTTTTCATCAAACATGAGATTAAATATTTTAGAAAAGCATCCCGCTGACCTTTAACATTTAACATTGTTGATGGAAATTCAACTTATGAAAAGCATACCCTAACTTCTTTGCACCAAACATAATTTTGGAGCTTTGGAAATTTGTTAAAGCTGAAAAGCAGCCACTTTGGCGCCTGCTTGGTAAGGCAGCTAACCTGATTCCCAGCTGCTTTGAAGAATAAAATCATTTAAAGATAAAGCTTTGAAAATCAGACCCGAAAATGAATCGTTTTGGGAACTAATTCCTAGGTTGAACGGTCTGACTGTTTTCTTAGAATGGATGTCCTATTTTCATTTAAAAGATAATTAAAATAAAAGACCAAAAATCATTATTCTGGTCAATAGGTCAACAGTTCGACCATCTGGTTCAGTGAGTTGCTAACTAAATCAATAATTTTTTACCCAATAGCGGTTTTGAAATAGATCTAATTACCTGGTTCCTGGGTCAATCAGTCTGTCCGTCCAGTCCGGTCCAATTTTCAAAACCGCTAGAACAGATAGCCACACTTTAGTGATTGGTGACTTTTTTTTTTGGCGACCCATAACTGATTTGGTTTCCCCCATTGTTCACCAAACATAGCTTATACTTATAGGCTGACTATATACGATCCACAGCTTATAGGCTGTTGATATGAGACCCACTTCAGAAATCCAGAAGCTGCTGTGGAGACCACCCAAACGGGCACTCAGAGCCCTGCCAAACGGGTATTAAGCTATATGGTGTCGTCTATAGAATGCGTTGCTTCACGTGCACGGGAAGGCCTATGCATATATGAAATCCATTGCATGTGAATCTTTCTCTCATCACGAGCTATAAGCTTTAGCTCAAAATTCCACCTACGCAAGATATCCATCAATCAATTCTTTCTTTACTCTAATGCTGTGTTTGGTTTGAAAGAGAATAAGAGAATAACAGAGAATTGAGGAGAAATTAAAGAAATTGAATTCCTTAGTACAACTCATCTCTCAATTTTATGTTTCATTCTTTTTTTTTTTGTCGAACCAAACACAGCCTAAGAAAAAACAGTTTCTGCATCGCCATCAGCCCCAAAAAGAACATTTGATGAATGTGCTTAATCTTTTTCCATTTGTCCTTGGATTATTTGAAGCAAGAAAAAGAACAAATTACATACAACTTGTTCAACGTCGTCTTCTACCAAACCCACAAATGTCAGTAGCAAAATCCTGAGTGTACAGAAAGAATGATATTGGGCCCATTTTGACGATTACAAATCCAAACATCTGATAAGAGACCCATACCCCTGCTGCCTACTGAACTCTTCTTCTTCTTGAGTTCTTCCCCCACAGGAAAGCATTTTGGTGTCATTTAGGCTGCGTTTGGTTCTAACATAAATTTCATTTGTACTGGTGTATAAGAGTGTAAAAGGGCTGAACGTAAATGGAGGTAGGAGGATGGTTGTCTGTGTAGAAAAGATATGATGCAAGATGATGTGATCCACACTTTATATAGGAAAGAATTGAAGTAGGATGAAGGTGATACAAATTTGACCTTTTCTCTATTGATTAAGGGTGATCCCCCATTTATCAAAAATTGAGATGTGCGCAATTCAAAGAAATCCAGTGAGCATCTGTGCAATTCTAGATCTTTGAGAGTGAGCAGTAGTGTCCAATCTTACAGGAGCTGTTCATTAGAAGCCTTAACACATTAGTGAGTCAGACGCTTAAGTGATTTCCTTGCACATGGTTAGGAAAATCCTT
The DNA here is from genome assembly GCF_000365185.1 of Nelumbo nucifera. The sequence goes on from NW_010729205.1 coordinate 291,750, forward strand.
CCATTTTAGTTCGGAAAATCTGAACCTTGCTTTAATGAATTCAAGAAACAGGCACTATATATCCTACGGTTTAGAAAAACTGCTTAGCATTTTTTTTTATTTGAATCCCTAAGACAATTCCCTTTCAACAACAAAAAAGGATTATATCTCAGCAAGAATTAAAGACCAAGGTTCAAAATTTTGCAACGTATTAGGGTGTATCAATAGTAAATTATATCGGCCCCACCCTAATATGCTAAATACGAAATATTTTGTGTTTTTAATATTTTTCAAGTGTATGCCTTGCTTAGACTGTCCCTGTGTTAATTTTTGAAAAAAAAAAAACTAATGTTGCATTTGGCGTTCCTTATTTTAAGGATTTATCTCCCTTTTGCAGTTAAAATGCCCTTATGAACAATGACTCTGACTGATGCAACTTATCCATGGGCCTCCCACTAGTCGTAAGGGACATAAGTAGTAATAAAGCCGAATCGAGCCCCCAACCCTAGTCCATGCGGGATTCAATCCCAAGCCTTCGCTACAACCAGCACAAGGCCTTACCAACCAACCAGTTGGCACCTCTCTCAATAGGTGTAGGTTTAAACTTATAAAACCAATGGACCTCACATGCACCTCGCTCTACCCCACTCTTTATAATGGCATTTATCAACTTAGGCCCTATTTGAAAGGAGTTAATGAGTTGCTTTTAAACTTTTAAAGAAATCATTTAAGGCTATTAGTAAGTATGCATGTGTTTTGCATGTGCCAATTTTTTATGATGATGATGATGATATTAAATAATATATTTTCAAAATTTTCTACAATTTTAACTTTTTTATATTTATATATTTATAAAAATTATTCTTATTTTTGTTTAATATGATGAATATACGATATTAGAGACAGATCCAAATGTTTTATAAAAATAGTATTTTGTACCTTTTATACTTTTGTGTGTTTTATTTTTTAATTTTTATTATTATTTAATTATAGCATCTAGGGTTGGCACATTGRTCCAAATTGTTTAATTGTTGACTTGCCACTAAGCAATCCATTTTTTGGTTGGTTTTTAATTTGTATTTTATTTCTATCATTAATAAAACGAATTATTATTTATCATACTTATTTTTCTTTAATATGGTTAATTAATATAGGATTTAATTAAAGAACGGAATTTGCATCGGCACCCCACAAGTGCCCCACAGCCCATCAGAACCATGTATCGGGAACATCTCCCAATGACAAGTAAAGGAGATGTTCCTCATGCACGCTAAGATGTTCATGTGGGGCAATTTGATCTCGAAAGAATGGGAATTAATACTCTGAACATAAGACTTTACAAGAGATTTTCTTTTCAGCAACAAGAAAGAATTAAATAAAGAGAAATGTAGAAATTCAATGTCAAAAATAGTAATATAGATATGCTTGATTTGATAGAAAACAATAGAAAAATAGAAAGTTGGGAGAGAACTTTCACAAAATTCGTAAATAACTTAACCATAACTTTTTGTTTTTCTATTATTTTCTTTCAAAACCCAACACAACGTAAAACAACAACAACAACAAAGAGTTACTTGGTGGTGGTTTAGGGATGTAAGTGAGTCGGGTTAAATGGTGGATCCTCACTGATCCAATTTAAGGTTGGTTTTGAGTTGAGGTTAACCCATGCTTAACCAAACTTGTTGACATTGAAGAATTTGAAATCTTTGTATGCATACGTTTGATTGAGTACAAAGTGTGTTCTATATGAGACGGGTTGGGCTGGATTCGACAAAGCCAGTGCACAGGACTTTGGTGAGCTATAACTATTCACCTGGTGATCCAAATTTCAAACGGTCATGGGTATCAAGAAATCCAGATCATGTGGTGAAATATCTGAAAAGCTAAAAACCTTGGCCCATGAAGACAAGTTTTGTAGATGGGTCCAATACACCGTAAGTTCCCACTAGTCCCATGTTTCCAGAATCAGTGTAAATTCTCTTGAAGTTAGAAAAGATGCTCTGCATCTTAGGTCGGAAACTAGATGTCAGAGACCATCTATTGTGTTGATTTTTAGCAAAGCCACTGAAATGAAGAGGGCCAACCTGAAATCTGACCTTGATCTAACCTAGGGTTGTCAATGGGTGGGTTTTATCCATTTGATCGAACTGAACCGATTATCAACTCGGTCGGGTTTGGCAGATCTGAACTGATTTTTTTAATAATATATAAATGATTTTTATTTTTTTATAATGTTTATTATATTTTATGTATTAAATGATAAATCATATAGATCGTATAAGATAATTTTAGTTAAAACCACTTGATTTAATACTATGTATAATTTATTATTTTATTGTCATTTTAATTAATGTTATATTATCAAAAATAATGTTTTAAGTTATTATTTGTATAAATAATTATAGCTGTCAATATAATCTAGGAATGGCAATAGGGGTTTGGGGAGGGGACCATACTCCCCATCTCGATCCTTGATGTTGATGGATTTCTGTTGGGGACCTGAATCTCCAAAATTTTTAAATTAAAAATTTTTTAGAAAATAGATTTGTTTAAAGTAAAGGAATTTTTCAAAATATAAAAATGTTTTAAATATATTTTGATATATAATATAAATAATATTATAAATGTATATATTTAATATATACAGTCATGGTCGACAAAGGGTGGGGAATTAACTCCCCACCCTCGTTCTCGTCCCTGGTCTAGTTTCACTATCAATCCTTATCCTCGCACCCATCCCGGCCAAGACAATCTCCATTCCTAACCTGGAGGGGTCAGGGAAACCGGCTACCCAATGGGAACAAGGAAAATTGACATCCCTAGCATAATCTGGTCTATTGGGTCAGACCTGAATATCCTAATTATTTAATTAGGATGGTTCTGGCTCTATGATTTTTTCTTTATTTATAATCAGATTGGGACTGAAACACCTTGTCCCGACTCAAACCCGACCTATTGGCAGCCCTATCTATACCTATATTTAAGGGGTTTGGATCATTAAAAGTCCAGGTTTTGAATTGAATCTAACAACATGGATTTGAGATTGATATGGATCCATCATACATGTATCTTGCTTTAGAATTGAACCCGAATGCATAAAGGATTAGGTATGAATCCATGCCATTAATAGATCTGATGATTATCCATACCCACAAATTCGAAATCAAATCCATTTCCCACTTGGATGTCAGTTTGGGTTTGGATGAATTTTCTCCAAATTGGACATTTGAACCAATTAATGTTAGGGCCCTAATTTTGTAAATATGGGGCTGGTCACAAAGTTATGAAGGGCCTGACCCATATACACATTCAAAAAAGAAAGAAGTTGCATTTTGTAATAATGGATTGTATAAGAGAATAGACCTCCATAGATCTGGTTTAAACCACCCCAGTCATTCAATTCAAAGATCAACTCGGGACACCAAACAATAAATCAGAGTAGAAAAAAATATCCCTAAATCAAAGGGGAGCGCTGCTGACAATAGGGCACAACCTCTCTTCCTTTTAGACTTTAGATTTATTGTAGGAACTACAATGGCTTAATCCCTCTCTAGAGAGTACATAGTACAGTCTCTTTAGGGGTTCAACCATTTTTCAAGCTTCCCCAATCAACTCCTCCTCAGACCTTCGAGGCTGACCAATCTCCACTCCCCAATCCTTTTTTTATATTAATCAAAAGTACTATGACACCCCTTATAGTTTGCAACCTATTTATTTAATTTACCTTTAACTAACAATTGTTTGTTTTGGCATCTAAAAATAGTAACCTGATCACCTAAACCGAGAGAAAAATATTCAAGGGCATAGGCCTTATTTATGGTTGTTTATTCCAAAAATACCCCTAACATTTTTCTGTAAAAAAAATAAAATTGACCAAATAAAACTGAATAAAGTGGTTCCTTGTGTCTTATTAGGGCACAATTGGCAGTTTCATTTATATTCACTTTTGATCAAATTTATTTGAATAAATGTTAGAAACAAAATCAATTAAGTAAATCATTACAAATTATAGGATAGGTTTTAATAAATCTATAAAATTAAGGGTGCTTTAGTAAATGACCCTTAAAATTTTAAACACTATTAAAAACATATACTTTTATAGATTTATGACATTTATAATACCAACCACCTTGCACCGTCACCACATTCATGTTTTAAAAAATTAAAAGTTTATTATTTATTTATTTAAATGTTTAAAATTTAAATCTGTTCACCTTGGCCGAATTGTTTTTTTTGATAAATAGGTTGAACTTGAACCGTTGAGGAGATCCAAAAGGAAGTTTCCTAAAACACCGGCTAACAAAGTCCGGTTTTGCAAGAGGGACTGAGGGAGGAGGGCCAGAGAGGGGCCAGGGGCTTGATTCTTGAATTCTCTCTCTCTCCCACTATATATACGTCATGAATGCATTCCGGGTTTCTTCAAACTCATTCTAGATTTCTAGTCTTCTCCATTCATTCTCCGAATTTCGTTACCAGTTTGAAAATTGAAACCCAGATACCGAAATCGAGAGAGCTCCGGTTTTTCTGTGTCAGGCTTGATTGACCCATTAAATATCAGCTGACCTCTCGAGAGAGAAGAAGAAGTTTGTTAATTTTAGCGAAGTTTTTGAGAGACCAGGTGGTTGGTCTTGGTTTTATCGATTTTTTTGGTTATTGTTTTATAGGAGATACTGTATTGATTTTTAGCTCTACAATATCATAAAACCCAAGGATCCCAACCAGCTTGAAGTGGGATTTAATTCTCTCTCCCTGGTAAGTAGGTACTTCCTTTGCTTTTCTGATTTTTTTTTTCTTTGGTTTTGAGAAATCCAGGAACTCTATGTTTGTATTTGTTTGACGTTATTCTCTGTTTCGAAAGTTCGCTGTTTATTTTCCTTGGCCTTTTTTTTGTAGGACTGCATTTTCTTGACTTGTATTATGTATGGGCATCTGGGTTCCGATTTTCCTTTTGGTTTTCAGTTAATTAGGTTGTTTCGGTTTTTTTGTTTTATGTTCATTTGATGGGTTTTAGTCCTTCAATGGATGCTCTTTTCTATTTCTCTATTTGTTTATGTATCCTTCCCTCCCATACAACTTGCGACAGATCCAGGTGAAAAAATGGTATTTCTGTTTCTGATCTTCTGCTATTTCTCTTATGCTTCTGGTTCAGGTTGAAGCTTGAATTAGAGAGCTAGATTTTCCATGGTGAGATTATTTTTTGTTTTTATTTTTATTTTTGAATTTTCTGTGGTTACCTTCTTTTGGCATTTACGAATATGTGACAAAGTAGATGAAAACTGCAACTTTGGAACAAATATGATACCTGGCCATGGTTTTCTTTTCGTAGAAAACTGATCTTTGAGTTTGTTGTAATGGGGTATGCAAGTAGTGGGTATTGATTATCTGGGTTTTGGTAATCAGGGTGAAGCTCAGGAGATCTTCACAGACGACGTTAAACAACATTTTGCCGTTGGTCTTGATTCAGAAGCCAGAGGCTACCAGACATCTACCATCGTAGGAGAAAAGATTGTAAGCAACAAATCTGAGTTGCAAATTAGATCTTCTTTCTGCACATCTTCTCTGTCTTTTGTTCTTGATGAAAAATCCATGCCAGTCATGTTAAAAGTGCCCGTGATTTGTTCAGTTTGTGATTGGGGGAACTGCTGATGTATCAACTTCTTCGTTTGACGTCCGGGCTTTCGACAAATCAACCGGGAGATGGTGAGTTCTTGGTCCTGGCATAAATGGTGTTGAGTTTTGACCTGAGTTGGGATTACAGATTTATGGTAAAATTTGCAGGAGTGTTCCAACAGTATTAGGCACAAAACCCATTCCATCCAAGAGTCACTCAGCGGTTCTTCTAAATAATGAGAGAATATTGATTCTTAAGAGGGACTCCACCCCAGAAGACTGTGCCTGGTTTCTTGAGGTTGGTGTCCTAAGTTTGTCACAGATCCATCCATCTAAAAATTTCAGATATCATCTAGTTGGTATCCTGCTGCTTTCATTTAAATGTAAGGTCATCTAATCTTTGTGACCCACCAGCCTTAAGTGTTAATCTTTGTTGTATTGCTGGTAGGTGGACACCTCATATGTTAGAGAGCAGAAAAGGATCTTGGGCACTGAGGTGGTTGCTTGGAGTAAAGGGGTTAGAAGTGATGCTCCCAAGCCAATAGTAATCAGTGGTCCCTCTGGAGTTGGGAAGGGCACATTGATAAACAAGCTGATGAAGGATTTCCCATCCATGTTTGGGTTCTCTGTGAGCCACACAACCCGAGCTCCAAGGGACAAAGAAAAGGATGGAGTCCATTATCATTTCACTGAGAGAAGCATCATGGAAAAGGACATACGTGATGGAAAATTCCTAGAATCTGCATCTGTCCATGGGAATCTTTATGGAACAAGTATTGAAGCTGTTGAGGTTGTAGCAGATGCAGGAAAGGTAAAAAAAAAAGAATATTTCGTTTCTTTAAAAACTCATCATGTATATTATTTCCTGTTGTAGGAGAATATAGAAGTCATGGGCTTATGGCTTTGGTATTCATAGTTTGGAATATTTTATATGCCTTAGATATGCTATAACTGAAACCTAACAATCAACATGAGTCTTAATTTGGAATTTTAGGATAGTGTGGACTTGGATCATAACCTAGAGCCAACTTTGTATTGGAATGGCCCACTTCCGCTTAGATTAACACTTAGCTTTAAGGCCAACCTGCATCATTAAGCGCACACACAGGATGAACACACACGAACAGAACTTTCAGCTCTCCTTTATGTACCATGATATGCTAAGATTAAAATGGTATATATCTATATTTGATATCTTTATATAGTTGGGATAAGGCATAGATGATGATCTATGTTTGATATGTCTTCGGTTCTATTGTAGAGGTGCATACTCGACATAGATGTTCAAGGTGCCAGGTCTGTAAGGGCAAGTTCTCTTGATGCAATTTTCATCTTTATATGCCCACCCTCATTTGAGGAGCTTGAGAAGCGGCTCCGTGCACGGTGAGTCAGATGCTGGAAGCCCAAGAGATTAAGTTTTTTACTAATCTCTTAGCTAGTCTAATTAAATTCTTGTTTTTTTATAGGGGAACTGAAACGGAAGAGCAGGTCCAAAAACGACTCAAAAATGCAAGAGCAGAGCTTGAACAAGGAAGATCTTCAGGACTTTTTGATCATATCTTGGTAAACGATGACCTCGAAAGGTGCTACAAGAATATTAAGGTGTTTGTTGCTTCTTTCGTAAATTTATGAACCCATCAATTTAGGCTTCAACTTCAATATGGTCAAGCTGACCAGTTGGGGGAGTCCTTTTGGCTTCCAAGCACTTTGGTCTGATAACTAAAGGTAATCTTTGATGTAGAAAATATTGGGCCTAGATGTGAGCATGGAGGCCACTCATCAATCATGTAAGTACCCTTGGCTGCTTAGGAGGTCACATGAGATTATTGTTTCCTTGTTTACCTGTTTGCTCACTCCCACATGCTTCCTCTAAACAATTAATTACTGAGGCACTGAAAACTTTATCCAGCTCCAAAGACTGTAGGTGTCCCCTTGGGCCAATCAATATCAGAAATGGATCAGAAGGTCCTGATACAATGCGAAGCATCTGAACTAGGAAAAGCATCAAAAAATTGGTAAGCATATATACTATGCCACCGATAGACTGACTCTGATGTGCATTCAAATTCTCATTCTGTCTATTTGTGTTTGAACAGGTTTGTGCTTGATGTGTCTTCCCTCAAAGGAGGGGCCCCAGGCCGGACAAGAGGGCTGAACATGTATGCCATCAACCCATTTGTGGATGCACAATATGGGATTAAAACAGCTTCATGATACTTAGCAAATTGACCTCTTGAACTAATTAACACTAACAGTGGAGTGCCAGTTTTGGACTTTAACATAAAAATGGGGAATTGGAGATATTGCTCCATTACCATAGTCCAATAAAATTTAAAAGTTCCAATATTAATATGCTCTTGTGCTGATTGATGATGATGATGAATGGATCTGGATTCCCCACATTCGTTTTTACCCATCACTGACAGAGAATTCATGCTCTGAGATTGAGAGTTTTGTTTCGCAAATACGGTTGGTGAGGCTGATGGAGCTGCATACTTAAATCTTGTATCAAGTGGGTGTTTTAATAATAACAAAAAAAAAAAAAAATTGAGTTGACCTTAAAGCAAAGGTTTGATCTTGAACGAGCAATTAATAAAGAAAAAGAAATGAAAAGTTCGACTGTGATTGAGCCCACTGCAGATTAATCAGCTCCACCTAATAAACTAGAACTTGATTCCCACGGAAGGGAGTTTCTCGGTTTCTGCCTTTGTGGGGTGGGGGGTTAAACTAAGAGGACGCCATAAATTAATGAAACAATGACATCAGGTTATGGACAGGTTCAATGTCGGTGGTCAGTAGTTGGCTAGGAGCTTTGTTTGGCACCATCAACCATGTGATGTACCATACTACCATTTAAGAGAGTTTCCTTGAACCTGCAAAATCAGGTCAAGAGTCRAAAAGGCAGTGGGGGTGTGCAAAGGAACAACTACAGTTCTGCAATAGCTCCCAGATCTAGGGCAGTAGGGCCATACGATACCTCCTTCAACCACCTCATCCGCCGCATAGGCATAGAACTACTACACCAGCAGTGTAGGTATAGCAGCAGCGCCCTCGGAACTTAGACACTAAGAGTAATACAAAGACGATCATTTCCTTGTAGTGGTGGAGCCGGCTATACGAGTATCCTATCCCTATAGCTAGAGCCGTTTATCTTGGCTGAGGTTAGACCCAGTCGTCCAATTTCGATCGCTAATTGCGGTGCATGATATAAGAGAAGATTCATGCAGCTTTGTATTTTCCTCCCACTTGTTAATTTTCTATTTCTTTAATGGGAATAATGCTTCCTGGTAATCAGTGTGAAGTTGGAAATTGTGCTACAAATACAGGAACTACAAGTTGAATTGATCCTCAGCCCTTTCAGAACTAGTGGGTTCAGATATAGAGGGAACCTGAACCTGAACGAGAGGCATCAGCCATCAGGCAAGTGGGATACTGAGAAATCCTTTTCAGCTTCAGTGGATCCCTCCCTGCTTTCTCTGAAGACCAGAACATGGGCCACAGGCCTGGACACCAGTCTCTCAGCGTTTTAACCACCTTCACCTTTCACTTTCACTTTCCGTACCAAGGTACCAAGTACCAACCAATCAAATTCCCATTCCAGGAGAGAGATTTTACAGTTTCATCTATATATCCCTTTCACGACCACCAACAAAAGCATGACAACGAGGTACCGAACAGAGGTGGGGTCGGTCGTCTTTCGAGTTGATTGACAAGTATCACAGGATCAATCGAACCATATTTGGCAGGTACCCAATGCCAAGAGAACTCTGACGACGCACCATTGCTGTGTCATACAAAAACCGCATAGAAGGAAGAAGACAGACCCACAACAGCTATTCTGCTATAGTTTGTGTACATATTTCTGTACATACATATACAAATCCGCACATGTACGAAAAGGACAAGCCTGCAACTGTTCAGCATTTATTTGGAGAGATGTAATGCAATAGAAAAGCACTACCCAATAAAGAAAAACAAAAGAGATTAGGGAGAAGGTTTCTCTCTTAAAGAAAGATGCCTTTACAAACCTGCATGATGTTTGATTGTCTGAAATCTCCAGATCACATGGCAAATAGAAAATAAGGAAAAATAAAAAAGAGAGGTCTTAGTTTGTTTTCATCCTTCACATTTACTTCTACTGCGTAACTTTCTTTGTACATGAGATTAGAGGGGGAAAACGCAAGTATGCCGGCAGAGAAGTCACAGAGACCACCACCACCTACATCGTCACTGCTTTCCCCCCCTAGACAAAAGCAAAAATGCAAGCCAAGAATGAATTGCCTGAGAAACACCATCCCTCCCTGGTTAGATGGGGGCCTCAAACCTCCAGCGTTGCTTTCTATTAGCTCTTCCCTGAAACATGACAGGTACACAATAATGCATGGCAGAGCACCAGTAGACTGAGTTACAGAGATGGCATGAATAGGACCAACTAAGCAACACTGGAGACCCTTCAACCCAATGCATGGGGCTCTTACTGGATGGTGAGGGCCCTATTTGGGGCCCGATTCACTGGGATGTTTCCCCTCGGATGCCCTGAGCAGTCTCCTTCCTCACCTCTCTCCTCTGACATGGAATGAAATTTCGACAAAGGGAAGGCTTGGTTATGTTGGTAGCAGCTGTTGCCATTGGAATACGTCTGTGGTTGCTGCATAGGATCCTGAGCTGAGGGCCCATTTTCTTGCTGATTATTGGAGGAATCTGCATTTGCGATAGAGTTGGAAGGCAAGGGTTCAGAGCCTGAGGAGCTTGCTGATTGTGAAGAGGCAGCTGCAGAGGAACCTGTGCCCTTCTCAGTTGTGGCATTAGCAGAATTTTCATTAAGCTTCTTTGTGTTAAGAAAACGACCTCCGCAACCCCTTGCCCTTCTCATAGCATGTTGGTGCCGAGATTCATGAAGATAAGGCTGTAGAAAATGTCAACACAACCCACAAATCACATAACGGAAGTTGCATCCAGGATACTAATATTGTAAAATCACACACAACTGAGCTCAATAGCACTTCATCCCAATGCTCAACACTAACATCTCAGTATTTCTTTTCTTGATCAATAAACAAACATCTCAGAATTTACTCATGCTACAAGTTGCGAATAATAAATAAGGTAATCTTCTCGAGGGAAACTAGTTTTTGTTCTATAAAACCATCATCATTGCAAAATGCCTGAGTTGTTTGAGTTGGTTCCTTGGGTTCTAGATACACTTTTGGTACATTTAGGAGAAGGTAGAAGATCAGAAATTCAATTTTTTCAGACCCAAATAAGGTGATAGTTAGACCAATTGGACCATGGACCAGAAGTTTTATGGTTTTCTAATCTTGGTTATAATATTTGTTTTCTCCAGAACTAGAACACTGTTATTAAACCGGGTGGGTTTCAGCAACTTGACTGGCTTTCAACGAACTGCCTGGTTTTCACCCAGTCAGGGTTATTCTTGCTCAAACCTGGGTCACATCCATGAAGACGAGCAGAGAGACCATCATCAAGTCACAACTCAATTCTAAGTATTACAAGCTAGGTAAACTATATGATCATAATATGTTAAATAAACTATATAAACATCAGCATCATCTAAGTCTTGTCCCAACTATATTGGTTTGGTTACATGAATCCTGTTTTGCCATTCCTTTTATCTATATAAACATAAAAACCAACAAAGGTCACTAGGTTAAGTAAACTAGTTGTCTATTAATGCAACTATAGCTTATAAACATAGCAAACCATACATGAGAACTACTATTATTGAGATATTAGAAATGTGCTGACCCACAATTGCACAGCTATTAATTATTGTTTTATTGCTGTTAATGTTATTGGCGAACAGGGTACTTTTGTAATGTTATTAGCAATGAAGGGTGCACACCAGTCGAGAATGGGGTGGCTAGTTGTTAAGAGCACAAGGTCATCCATAAAGCTCTGCTGCCTATACTCCTCAACAGATGGAGTGACTGAGGAAGAATAGGCGAATACTTGGAGTCTCAAGGAGTATTTCTTTAGCAGCCATATTGCCATTCGATTTTTGGGGGGATGTGGTTCATATAACTATCCATTTGATAAACTGTAAGCCAACTTGGCTGGTTGCTTACAAATCTCCTTTCAGCCCTATTCCACTAAGCGTGTTTGTTTGTACATGTCATAAGAACAAAGTCTGAACCAAGAGCTATTGAGTGTAATTTCCTTTGCTACACTGGTGTTTTAAAAAGCATTCAAGGCATGCCTACAGGCAGAAGCCAAGAAAATGCTTTGAGGCATGCATTTCCACCTCAGAGGCGTAGGAGGCATATGCCTCTATTATGCTTTATACAAGAGGTTTATGTGTACCTCCAGTCAAGACACTAGGATAATGCCTGGAGGCGCAGCCTAAAGGATTATGCCTCCTCTATTGTGCTTTACACGCCTCTTATATTTGCATTTAAGCCACTTTTTATAATAGATCAAGGTGGGGCGACCATTTTATCATGTTCCCCATTATACATTAACATAATGCATAGGATGAAAATCTTCCAAGTTTGTTTATTATAGTATAATCTAAATGCCCATGTACAGACCCCCAAAACTAATCATACTGCACTATGTATTTACTGACCACATAAGACCAAAACAGAAAAATATAAAACATCTAAACAACACACTTAAACCTCTTTGTGCTCAGAAGGCTTATGCCTCTTCTGCTAACTAGGCATCATGCCTCCACATTTTAAAAAATTGTGTTATGCACATCAACAGGGGCACTTTTGCTTGGATGTCACCTTTCTTTGAGACAAAACCATTCTTTCCTGGCAATTCTAGCAAGGAGAATGTTTTAGATAATGGCATTGTTTAATGTTTTACCAAAAAAACAAATAAATGAAGGCTTTTTTGTCACCAAAAAGGTGGTTGGGGAAAGGAACTTGGGACCGAAAGATGGGTGCCCAGAGCAAATAGAGAGAGAACCAAAGGATGAAGTGTGAGGCACACGAGGCGTACACCTCTAGCACACCTCATGCAAGAGGTGTATGAGGTGTGCACCTCATGGACCTGAGGCATAAGCCTCAAATGCATCTCCACTTCCGACATCTGTCTTATGAAATTCTGGGGGCACCTCTCATCCATGAGGCATATGCCTTATGGCATTTACGGGGCACCTTACCTAGAGGCATGACTCCAGGCATATGCCTCCCACACCTTTTAAAACTGAACCTTACTATAATGTAACAAACTCACCAAAAGAAATCTTTTGACCAACATGTCCAAGAAGGAAGCCTTAACCAATGTTTTTTTGGTTGCTTGGTCCCAGCATTTTAAAAAGGTGTTGGAGGCATAGCCCTGGAGGCATGCCTCCAGGTGAGGCACCCCCAAACAACTGATGCATATACCAAAGGTTCAAAGTACACCTTGTGTATCAACTGTGGTGTATAAATACTTCAAACGGTACTCCTTTTAATTTTCTTTTTTAGTTTTTTTTCAACTTTCAGCTTTAAACATATATTATTTAAAAAAATGGGTTCCCAAAAACACCTGTAAACAGGTATATCAGTGACCAAAAGATACAATACAATACGCCTAATACAGAGCTTATCATATTGATACTTTGAACCTTGAAGATACCAAAGGCATTGATGCCTCYGAGGCATATGCCTTTTGTATGCGGCATGAGGCATAYGTATCATGCAAAAAGGCAAAAACGAAAGGAAAGAAAAAAAAAAGAAAAAAGAAAGGGAAGGGAAGGGAAAGAAAATGAAAAAGAAGGAAAAAAGAGAACAGACACAGAAATCAAAAGAGATTCACTCCTGGTCATATCTTAGGCAAAGCAAATCAAATCAGCAGCTTAGAAGCTTAGAAGCTTAGAAGCTTAGAAGCTTAGGTTCACCTTCAGAGATGTTGCATCTCGTGCCTTTCCTTGGGTTGCCTATAACTCTTATTTGCTGGATTAATAAAATCTTACTCATTTATCAAAACAAAAAAAAAGGAAGCAAAGGGATTGGCAGATGTCCTGGCCGAAAAAGGAGAAGATAGACTTACTTGATTCTGGGTAAACTGTAAACTGTTGTATTATGGGTCATTACATTGCTGAAACCATAAAAATCCTGTACCTTAATCAATAACTGATGAATTAAAAAAGTTTATTTGCTTATCAAAAAAACAAAAAAAAAAAACAAAGAGAACAGACAGAAAAGTAAAGCCTGGAGTAATTTCATCTAGTATTATGCATCTTCATTCTTCTTAATATAAAACAACATTCACAAAAAGAAGAAAAAAAAGAAAGATGAGATCCCCTCCTTGAACTATGCCTCACACCTCCAGGTAGTGGAATGCCTTGTGTCATGCTTCCATGTTTTAAAATATTGCTTGCTCCTTATATATGTATTTTTAGTTGTTATACCCTCTATTATTTATTGTTTTAAACTTATCTTGATGTAAAATAATTTTAAAAGGATAGTCTGGAATCATTTCTTTTTTTTTGTTTTCTTTTTTTTTTTTGCATTTTTTATTTGGACAAGCCAAAATGGTTGAACCAAATAGTCAAACAGTTCAACTTGCGACCCAGGCACCATATCCAGTCCAAGTCTAACAACATAGACCTCAACCAAAAGAGGAGAGAAATGATGTTTACTATTAACTCTTACAGGTGAAATAATGACATCTTGGTCTCGATAATATCTAAATTTGCATAGATAGGTTACTTTGGATTTATGAAAAATTGTGAAGTCATGTGACGCTCAGTTCATAAAGCTGATATCTGATGGAAAGAAGTTCATTCACCCCCCCCCAAAAAAAAAGACATATGATAGGGGATGTCAGCCTATTTCTAAAATGCAGGGGAAGTTTCAGCCCATTTCAGAAGTATAGGGAAAGTTTAAGTAATATTCCCTTCATATACCTTTCATTACCTTATTCAAAAAAAAAAGTTGCAGCTGCATCATTATTCTTAAAGGGTGGCCAACCCTATCTTCTATTGATAAATCTTAGAAGAGTGATTGATTTAGAAAATAATATTTGAATTATATTCTTGATTAAATTCTTACTTCTTTTCTTGATACATTCCATTCTTGTTGGACATCATATCATATCTCACTATATTCTTGAATCTCTTTGAATCTTTCTTAATTTCTTGAAATACTTGCTTGCTGAAATCCCGAAACTTATTTGCTACCTTTCCCTTGATTATTTCCAATTGGTAACTGGTTTATTCATTGAAAAAATGTAATTTACATTGGGAAGTGTTGAGCACCCCAAGCATCTCTAACGCGTCAGCTATCAATCCCATTTATATAAAGTTCCCCAAAACACAACCCTGTTGACCCCTTGTTTGGCTAGAGCATCAGCCAACAGTTTACATCCCTTTGTGTCCACAGAAATTGAACTCTCGAGTCTCATGCCAACTTAGGGCCTTTCTCACAAGTCTCAAACTTCCCCATTAGTTAAGATGCAAATGACCTCAGGGACAACAAACTTACCTTAGGAAAGTCCAAGTCTTCTCCAAACCCAAAACTTAATCCTGAAAATCCCATCTCTCTCCCACGCACCATTAATAATGCTTTCTTAAATATGCATTTTAAGTTATAGATTCGATATTGCTTTAATTTCTGTAATGGATAAATAAGACTATTGAATATTAACTATTATGGCAACAAAAGTTGCTCATCTTTATTGGCATCCATGTTCTAATAACATCATACACCATCATCTTAAGTCCTCATCCCACATACAATATAGGTTATGTGATTGCAAATAATATCACACTATTGCTACAGCATTTTATTATCAGTACTATTGCTACAGCATTCACCCTTTGTCACCCCATACTTGGCAGCACAAGTAATTAATAAGGACAGGAGGTTGGGGAAAGGAAAGAAAGATACTAGTTCTCCTCATATGTTATTCGTCAACAGCGTAGTTGCAATTTCTATCCAAATCTTATTGTTTATGCCACATCCGAGCTTGTTGCTGAATTGCTTTTAATGCCCCCAAATCATATCTATGAAAGTTACCAGTGCTTATAAGAATTCACAAAATCAGCTTTATATCATTCGATTTTTTTTGGATATATTTGCTCCAAGGAGCCACACAATGGGGGAGTAGCCCATCCCCTAAACCCATAATCCCCCCCCCCCAACCCAGGTGCAGGCAGGATCCAGTCCCAAGTCTCTGCTACAACCAGCAGGAGACCTTTTTTTTTATAGATAATGATAATGAAAATTTTATTAAATAAAGAACTAAGTATTCATCATACAATTCCCCACACAGAGGCACGAGCTGCAGCCTCCAAACTCATAAAGCCTACAATTGAGCCCAAAAGAGCTGATTCCTATGTACTCCTTGTTTAGCTAGAGGGTCTGCCAGCCCATTTGCCGATCTTCTTTCCCATTGAACTGTGACTGAAATATTTGAAATCAGCCACTTAAATCTTCTCAAAGCCCCCTGTACGGCCAGGCTGCCATCTCTGGTTCTTTTAGCCATCCAATAACCACTTTGGAATCACCTTCAATCATTAAATGCTCCACTGCCAACTCTCTTGCATATTCTGCTCCTTGTAACACAGCTTGGAGCTCTGCATTTACAGAGTCTCCCCACCCTATAGGACCAGAAAATAGAGCTACAATCTGACCCTCATCATTTCTAAAAACTCCACCTATTCCAGATGGCCCCAGGTTGCCCAAACTACTTCCATCAAAATTTAGTTTAATGACACCTGCATCAGGAGGCTTCCAATCCACCACTGGCTTGCTTCTGATTGCGGAACTTTTAGCTAGTTGTTCCCAATTTCTCCTTATGTCATTGAAAGTGTAGGTGGGAAACAGACCCAAGGATTTTACCCAACTTATGGCCCTACATAAGATACTTTCTAACACACATATTTGATCCCTCTCCTTGTCATTAAAGATTCTAGCATTTCGTTCCTCCCACACAATCCACACCAAAGCAGCTCTAACACACCTCCACAAAACTCTTCCTCTTCTCTTTGGCCACCTGAAAGTTGTAGGATCAAAAAGATTGCAAATCTGCACCGGTTCTGTCCACCTGCACCCAAAAAGATCAAAAAGCTTTTCCCAAAAGCCTACAACAAAAGGGCAAATGATTAGTATATAGTAGCAACTTTCCTCATTAGTTTTGCATAGGATGCACCAGTTAGGAGAGATATAAAGAATAGGTCTTCTTTTTCGCAAAACATCCAAAGTGTTGATTTTCCCGAGGGAGACTTCCCAACAAAGGGCTCCAACTTTAGGAGGGACAGGTTTGGACCAAACTTCCCTGCTATGAAAAGGTTGAGGCAATGGAGAGGAGCACAAGGAAGCAAAGGAGGCACAAGAAAAGGAACCCAAAGGTAAAGGCTTCCAAATACGGGAGTCTACAGAAGGAGGGTCCAAGCAAACAGAATCAATAGTTTTAAGGAGCAAAGCAGCCTGGTCAAGCTCAGAATCTCTCAAATCTCTTCTAAAACCCATATTCCAGTTTACGCCAGAAGAAAAGGATGAGGATACAAACCTTTGAATTGGCTCGTTTTTAAAACACGAGATGGAATACAAAGAGGGAAAGAGGTCCTTGAGGGCACAGTCACCAAGCCAAACATCCTCCCAAAACAAACCCTATCTCCAGTACAACATCATACCTGATCAGGTTCAGGAAAACAGGAAAAATACTGTGAATAGCCTTCCATGGGGATTTCAGCATAGCACGCCGAGATACACCAGCATCCCATCCATTGTCTACAACACCATGCACACTCCTTACCACTTTATGCCAAAGTCTCTCCCTTTCTAGAGGCCACCTCCATAGTCATTTACCTAGTAATGCTGTATTTTTCTTCCTTAGATTGCCTAATCCCAATCCCTCCTACTCCTTCCTCCTACACACTATTTCTCACCTAACCACATGATCCTTCCTCCCTTCCCCCGACTCCCACAAGAAATCCCTCATGACCTTCTCTACCTTCAAAATCACCTTTTGTGGCATTCTAAAGGCAGACAAAAGGTAAGTTGGCAAGTTCGCAAGAGTAGCTCTAATTAAAGTGATCCGACCCCCAAGGGAAATGTAGTTTCTCTTCCAAACTACCAGCTTCTTTGTGCATTTTTCTATGGTCGAATTCCAAAATCTTCCTCCTCTTGGATTATCTCATAGACGCATACCCAAGTACTTCAAGGGCCAGCTAGATGTAAGTCAACCTAAAGACTCTGCTACCTCACTCCATTCCTCCATCTCCAAATTTACCCCCACTACACAACTCTTTTCAAAATTGACACACATTCAAACAACTTTATACTCCTTTCAAGTTTCTAGCCTGAGGGATCTCCATACTCACAAAAAATGATTGTGTCATCTGCAAATTGCAAGTGTGACACCACAATACCCTCTCTTCCTACCCTCCATCCTCTAAACATATCCAACCCATCAGCTCTCGAAATGAGCCTACTAAACACATCGGCTACCAAGGTGAAAATGAAAGGAGAGAGAGGATCCCCTTGTCTCAACCCTCTAGAGGATGGAAAGAAGTCTCTAACCACTTCGTTAACTAAAATTGAAAAATGGCAAGTTTTTAAACAAGCCTCAATCCAGCCACACCATTTCTCTCCAAACCCAAAGTTCCTCAGGGCTTCCAACAAAAAAGACCAATCGACCATGTCATACGCTTTCTCCAAGTCCAATTTACATACAAAACCTTTCCTCCCCCTTCTCTTGAAGTCCGCCACACATTCATTAATTATCAAAATTTGATCTATGATCTGCCTACCTTGAAGAAAGGCCCCTTGTGATTGGCTTATTAAAGTTGGTAGGGCTGATTTTAACCTTAACGACAACACTTTGGYCAAAATTTTATAAATGCTAGTCACTAGACTAATGGGTCTAAAGTCTTTCGATTGAACAACCTCTCCCTTTTTAGGGATCAAAGCCAGGAAGGTGGAGTTGATCCCTGGACTTATAAAGCGAGTCTCCACAAACTCCTCAAATACTGCCAACATATCTTACTTGATGATATCCCAACAATCCTGAAAGAAAGCCATAGTGAAACYRTCAWGTCCAGGAGCTTTAGATCTATCCATTGAAAACACGACTCCCTTTATTTCTTCCAATTCAAACTGATTTGCCACCTCTGAGTCCTATCTAAGCCACTCTAACCCATCAACTCTAAGACTCACATCCCTTGTCTTTTGTAAACTGCCTTGAAATGATTCGTGAAAAACATTAGCAATCTCCTCTTGATCATCTACTACTTCACCATTGATCTCTAACTTTTCCACAAAGTTTTTTCTCCTTCCATTAGCGATTGCATGGAAAGATTTAGTAATACCATCCCCTTCCTTACCAACCAACAGGAGACCTTACCAACCAGCCAGTCAGCAGTTGGCACATTAGCTTTATATCATTCTTGATTAGGCAAATGTTCCTATTGGTTCCATAAGACCATTCTCCATTTGTCCTTCCACCACCACCCCCAAAAATAATAAAAATGTACAAAAAATAGTCAAATGCTTCTTTATAGTCATGTTACTTAAACATGCTTCTTTATAGTCGGGGGTATTTCGGTCATTCTGGTTTATCTTCTTGAAAGTGAAAGGTCTATTGTATCTGAGTTTAAGTTATGTGTCCCATCTTCTATGAGGGACAAAATAGTCTTTCTTGTAACTCTTAAGTTTTTTGAATAAATTCAAGTGGGTCGGCTAGGAGAGGGGTGATTTTACATTCTCTCTTCTAGTCTGGCCGAATACTCTTCTTCTTCTTTCTCTTTTCTTTCTTCTTTCTTCTTCTCTACTTTGACCTAGAATCACTAGGGTTTACTAACATGGTATCAGAGCAATAAGGTCTCGTGTTCTCTCTTCTTGCTGCTGTCCTCTTCCTGGGTTCGCCACCAGCTTCATAGTAGTTTTCATCCTTCAGCTGACTTGATTGGAGATTCGATAAAGGGCTGAAAAAGGAGTTGTCGTTTTGAAGGCCTGGAGGTGAGAATGCCTCTGGCCGGTACTGTGGTGGTCGTTGAAGTGATACACTAGACCCTCTATTCAGTGTACGAAGAGGGCTGAACGTAGACAAGTATGAACACTGCTGTCGTGTGCTCAAATAATGGACCGTGAAAGCTATTTTGTGCTTCAAAAGTTAGTTGTTGTGGAGCTTGGTGAGACTGATACGCATATCAGTCATGTTCTTTTTTTTCTTGCTCATATGTGTGCTGAAAGAAGAGTCATAGACTACTGAAGTCCACGACAGCAGTGGCGTGGTGGTGGTTGTGTCGTGGTGGCTGACATATCTGTGATTCTAAATGCTTAAAAGTGAACTCCTAGACCTTGCGTGTAATCAGTTCTGCAGTATGAGAACAAGTGTTCGATGAAATGACTAAGTGATTTCAGCCTTGGCGTGTTGATGGTAAATGGTCCTGCAGTGTGCAGTCAAGGTGTTTGATGTGTTGACTGAATGATTTMAGCCTTAGTGTGTAGTGTGTAATGTGCAATTGAAGAAGTTGGAGTTGGTGGTATCATAAGTGAGATAAGTCTTGTGAAGTGTGTGAGGTTGTGGTGTATATTTGAAGGTGAAATAATTAAGATGACTTCATTTGCAGATGGGAATGACAACAAAACAGAAATCATGCCTTCTCCAGATTATCTAAGTATTCAAATGACATCCATCAAGTTGAATGGTGAGAATTATGTACCATGGGCAAAATCCGTGGAGGTGTTCTTGAAGGCCAAGAGGAAAGTAAAACATGTGAGAGAGGAGAAACATCCCTCTGATTCCCCTGGGTTCAGTGACTGGGAACAAGAAGATGCATAGATAATGACGTGGCTTTGGAACAACAT
>NW_010729205.1:315437-342698 GCF_000365185.1 Nelumbo nucifera
TTGTTAGGTGCTAAACCAGCAGAGACTCCTATGGAACTCAATGCCAAGTTAAGTGTGGATGCAGGTGAAGAATTTGATGATCCTAGAAGATACAGAAGGTTGGTGGGAAAGTTGAACTACCTGACCATTACCCGACCAGATATATCATTTGTTGTGAGTGTGGTGAGTCGGTTTATGCAACATCACTGGGTTCCTCACTGGGAAGTTGTTCTGAGAATTGTTAGGTACCTAAAGGGTGCTCCAGGTCGTGGTTTGTAATACCAAAATGGAGGAACTCTTGAGATAGTAAGGTACACAAATACTGACTGGACTGGCTCTATATCAGACAGGAGATCAACCACAGGGTATTGTACCTTCTTGGGTGGCAATCTTGTAACTTGGAAGAGCAAGAAGCAAACAATGGTGGCAAGAAGTAGTACAGAAGCAAAGTACAGGGCTATGGCCCATACCACATGTGAACTAGTATGRCTGAAGAACTTACTACAGGAGATGGGATTCTCAATTGACAAACCCATGAAACTATACTGTGATAACCAAGTTGTTGTTAACATCTCATCCAATCCCGTCTTCCATGAAAGAACTAAACATATTGAGGTGGATTGTCACTTGGTGAGAGAGAAAGTGATTTTATGGTTTTAACTACTTTTTAAGAAGACATATTAGGATAATGAATGAACAACATTACCAACTGGGGGTTCTCGGAGCTTCAGTGCACCCCCAGCCCAACTGTTATGTTCAAAAAAAAGCAAAAAAGCGCGCACCAGGCGTGCGCCTTAAAGGGCTGCACCTAGGACCTAGGCGAGGCGCATTTCAGGCGCCTGTGCACCTTAAATCATTGGATGGAAGTGGAGAAATTAGAAGCGTGGGCAGTGATGGAATGGAGGAGGGAGAAGGTAATGGGTGTAAGAGAGTTGAATGCAGAACTTCTGTTATTCATGTTTCACAGTAGGCAATATGCAGAGTGCATGCTGGAATCAGAAAAATTGAAGAGGAGACTTTAACTTGAGGTTGGATTGATGGTTCCCGGCAGCAGGAGAGATAGTTGCAGATAGAAGAAGATGTGCAGTGTGGATCAGAGTGGTAGGCATCCCATTGCAGCTTGGAGCATTCTAACCTTTGAGGAGATTGGCAAGTGCTGCGGCTGATTTCTGAAGTTCGATGACAAATACAGAAGTTGGGAAAACCTTGATATGGCAAGAATATTATTTGAAGTCTTGGACGCCTCAGCCATCCCAACTAAGCTGAATCTTGTTTTTGCATGGGTGTGGTACGAGTTCAGAGTAGTAGTTGAAGAAGCTGACGGGACTGTTGTGAAGGTGGAGGAAGAGGTTGTGAATGAAGAAAGGTCGAAGACGAAGTGTTTGGCGAGGTAGAAGCTGAGGCAATGGGGCCTGGAGAACCATCTCGTTTCAGCACAGAAGAGGAGATAGAGGGGGTGGGAAGACGAACTGGAAAGGAGATAATGAGGTGGGTGTCTCTTCAAGGAAAGGTGATGACATGGCCGAAGAGGGTAAGAGGGAGTTATGTGAGGAAAGACACATAGAGGGTGAAAATGTTGAATTGGTGGAAGCCAAGAGTCAAGCAAGTGGGAAGGAAGGGGGAAGAAAAGATACAGACGTCAGGAGGTAAAATTTAGTTTAAAAATAGCAGCTGGTACCACTACCTTAAAGGGGGTGGGGCTCTATACGGCCACAAATAATCAAAGGGAGGAAGGAGAAGCAAAGAATGACTGGGTCTGGGTTGTATCGAAGTATGAAAATTGAAGGGAAGTTGTGGTTACAGAAGGAGGGGAGATGGGTCTCTCCACCTATCTGTCATCGCTTGGATGAGCTTCAGTAATCAGGAAATAAGTTTTCTGGAGAAGATGCACAATTAGGACAGAATTGAAGCAAGGTTAAAAACCAAAGGCACCAGAAGCAGATCTCACCACACAAAGGTTTTTCTTCAAATGAGGATCAACCATCACGAGGTTAGCCAAAGTCAAGAAATATGACTAATATTCTAAAAGAGATTCAGTGAGTGCAAGTCCGGGGATACCTGGTTTGACGACAGAGAGTATTGCCAAACAAAACACAAGAGCAAAAACTTTGGAAATTATCACACAACTAAATGGTAAGGTATGCTCGGATTCTCATGGCTTTAGATCTTCTCCATCTTCTTCAAGGGTGGGGGTGGCTCTGTTAGGGAAGAAGATTTGGGGGGTCGGTGGTATGATGGCGTGGATGGAGAAAGGAGTTTGAAGAGGAAAAGAGCAGAAGACAATCAACAGAGGCTTTACAATAGAAAGAAAAGAATGGTGGTTCAAGGAGACTTGGGGGAAAGGGTTGAAAGGAAAGAATCAGACGAGCATGAGGAGGGTGGAAAGGAAAAGAGGGACGGGGTGAGGAGATAATGGGGCCTGAAGCTTTTTTTTTTTTGAAAGAGTAATAAAAGAAATTTTATTAAAACAAAAAAAAATGCAAGGAAGAGGTGACAAGCAGGCACCTCAACAATACGAAACAAATAAAAACCATCAAAAACAAACTTGAAACTACTACGAATCTGAAAAACAAGTATATTCCACTAGATCTCCTCCGAATCTTGATTGCTACTCTGTGCAAACAGTGGGTCACCAGACCCAATCCGAGACAAGATGTCCAACTGAAGCCACCACACCTTAGCAGATTTGAAACACCACCCCTAACAGGTCATCTCTTTTGGACAAAAGGTTTCTGATCAGGTTCTCACCAAAGATCTCCTGTTTCTCTTCCTCAGTCTTCTCTAGTTCAGCTTAACAACCTCAACCTTCTCCCCTGTACCCAAATCTTTCGAAACTAAGAAATTGACTCTTAACATATCCTCACCTAACACCTCCTCCTCACCCCCCCCCCTTGCATCCCACTCTCTTTCTTTGCCTAGTGGAGCCTGAAGTTATAGAGCTTACAAGGGAAGAAAACACTTAGAAGGGAAAGGTAGGTATTGATCAATTGGTGGACAGACAAGTGGCAATTGGGAAGTCTCTTAGCCTATTCTTTCTAGGGGGGAAAGGGTGGTGAGGAAGGCAGGCAATTGGACAATTTGAAAGAAGTAGAAGGGAAGAATATAACAAAAAGAAAGTTGGAGAAGGGGGTGAGATATGGAAGCAAGGAGAAGGGAGGAGGGAGGAAGCATTTGTTGAGGAAGAGTGGAAGGAGGTTAGGGGAGAATTAATAGGGAAGGGGGAGCCTGAAGTTTGAAGAAAAGAAAGATGAAGGATGTCAATTTGGCTACAAGTGTTTTAGTAGCAATTAGCGAATAGGCAAAGCCTGACAAATAAGCAAGAAGATCGCTGAGGTCAACACTGGGAAGTTTAGGGCTCAAATTTGTATTTTGGATAACTTGTATTGATTGGTCTATGGGCGAATTGTATTGCTTTAGTTGGTTTGGAGGCGTTGGCTTAACACCTGGCTAGTTTGTATCTCTTTTTTCCTTTTCGTGAAATTTTCTTTTGCTGTTAAAAGAGTTTAGTACTCGTATGGGTGGGTCTCTTCAAGGGCGTAATGATTATGATTTGTTTAAGGGCTGACCAGATTTTATGTCCAGTGGTTGGTTGGGGTGTTTAGGTTTGGGTGTTTCAGTTGGGACAAGTTGTAACCTAAGGATGAGGGAGGCTGTTTTTTCGGGTTCTGTTTGATTTTTCTATTGGATGGGTCATTTCTTATCACCATTTTTGTACTCTTTTTTCTTCTTTATTAATAATATTTTCTTTTTACTTATCTTCCAAACTATTGGAAGTGCTTTGATTTTCAACCTGTAAGAGATTTATCTTCAAACTACCCTCTTTGAAGTCTAATCTTCAATGGTGATCAAAGTTATTCTACATC
The DNA here is from genome assembly GCF_000365185.1 of Nelumbo nucifera. Next base: position 319,280 of record NW_010729205.1, read on the forward strand.
ATCTTCCAACTTCATAGTATGGACACTTTCCCCATTACATCAATATTAGAAAATGGAAGCTTTATCCATCATTACAAACATATAAAAGCATAAATAAATGTAAAAATAAATCATTCTATAGGAATAGATAGAATTTACATTAACAACCAATGAAACCCAAAGAAGAAGAAAATAAATCCATAAGTGTAGCACAAAAACGTGGACAATCAAGTTCATGACCACAGAATGAAAATTTTCTTCACCAATCAACTATTATGCTACCTCAAAATACATTCTAGTATTACTCCCAGGTTCTAGCACATAAATACCATACCACAAATAAATAAAATATTAGACTCGCAAAAAAGAGGGTCGAAACCCTCTAGGATTCAGGTATGTAAACCAAGAAAACAAAGTCCAAGAGTCCAAGAAGAAACTTGAAAGTAGCTGATCAAAACAAAAAAGAAGAAACTTGAAAATAAAGAGCAAAGGGTGTTGTTGAACCAATCACCCTCCACCCCCATAAGGTGAGATATTTTAAGTTAACAAGGCTTATATACACAATTACAATATTACTCCTATGGGCAAAGAAATAAATTAAATGATACTACTCTACAAGAGCATAATGATAGTATAGAATCTGTTTACCAAAAACAATAGTATAGGATTTAAATATATACACCTATATCCAGTAACTCTTTTCACAGCAAATAGATTCCTCACACCATCCTTATCAGTCTCATGGCAAATGATAGGTAACATTAAACCAAGTATCTTTCTTATGGAGGAAAGGTTATCCTGGTGAAAAGTGTGTTATCCTCCCTCCCAAATTATCTGCTGTCCTTGTACCCAATCCCGGCAGGAATGGCTGCTATCATTGAAAAGAAGATGAGGGATTTCCTCTGGAGAAGCTGGAAAGTGCAGAAATACCACTTGGTGAACTGGAACAAGGTATGTCAGCCCAAGGCTGTAGGGGGTCTGGGGGTTAGAAGGGCGAAAAGTATCAATACTGCTCTGTTGGGGAAGTGGTTTTGGAGATTTGGGGAAAGTCAAGGAGGGCTGTGGAAAAGGGTGGTGCAGGGCCCAGTATGGTGTTAGAAATATGGGATGGGATCCAGGAACTTCAACTTATTCCTATGGATGCTCGGTTTGGAAAGGTATTGAGAAATCTTACCATTGTTTTGCAAAAGGTGTGAAATCCAAAGTAGGAAATGAGGAGAAAGTCAAATTCTGGAAAGATGTTTGGTATGGGGAGAGACCTTTGAACAAGAGGTTCCCTGTCTTGTTTGAAGTTGCAGCAAACAAGGAAGCTAAGGTTGCTGAAAGTTYGCAAATCCAAGATGATAATGTGGTTTGGATCCCACAATTCAGAAGGAATCTAAATGATTGGGAAGTGGAGGAGTGGATGGAACTCCTGTAACTCCTTTACAGTACTCAAGTGGGGACAACAAGGGCTGATGGTAGAATCTGGAGGAGGGAGAAGACTGGAAAGTTTACAGTCAAATCTTTTTATAAGGCAGTGGACAGTTTTTTTTTTTCGATCAATAACATCATTTTCATTAAATTAAGAGAAGAGAGGGAATAAGTATACAAAGGGGGAGATAAAATAACTTAGCTCCCCAAAAACAGAAAACACAGGGAATGAAGAGAGGGAATAAGGCAGTGGACAGTTCAGAAGGACTTTCAGTTCCAACTCACATCATTTGGAGTAAAAATGTGCCTTCAAAGATTTCCTTTTTTGTATGGACGGCTTACCTCAACAGAATACTTACAAGGGATAACCTCTCTGAGAAAGGTGCTCTGCTGGACTCAAATAGCTGTGTCCTATGTGAAGGACATCTGRAAACAGTGAATCATCTATTAATCCACTGCAAATTTTCTTCAGAGATCTAGAACAGAATCTCACAATTATTTGAAGTGAAAAGTTGCTGCCCAGGTTCAGTACAGGATTTTGTAAAAGGTTGGAGAGTGGAGGGCTTGAGTAAAAGAAAAAGATTAGTTTGGAATTTAACCCCAGCAGTGGTTTTTTGGTGTCTGTGGCAAGAAAGGAACAGTCGGGTTTTCAAAAATAAACAAGTTCTGCTGACTCCATTTTTCAGAAAATTGTGGGAAAGATGTTTTCTTGGTTCTCTGGTAACAGGCTGGTTAAGGGTATAGGTTTTGAGTCCTTTTTTGTACATGATAATCTTTTTGTAAAGCAGGGTGGGGTTCAAGTCAAGAGGGAACAGTTTTCTGGTCTCCTTAGGAACTTTATCTTGCTGTATATTTTGTTCATATTTAATATTGATACTTTACTTTTCTCTCAAAAAAAAAAAAAAACAGTAAACCGTAATACTCAATGACATCTATCATGTATCGTCTTGTATATATGGAAAGGTCAATAATATTTGGCCAAACAATCAAGAAAGTACTAAATAACCAAGTTCTATATTGATGAGTCATCCTGAAGTGAGCCAAACAATCAGCTATGTACCTAGACTCTGACAACTACAAAGATCTTTCCTCTGAATAACTGTACAAAATAACCAAGTTCTATAATGATGATATCATCCTGAAGTGATATTAGTTCCCTTTGCTAACAAAAAGTGTAAACAATCAATGATCCATAAATGTGGACAAGGAATATAAGTGATATCAGTATCTTGACCCAAAAGATCAAGGTACCAATATATACATACCTTCCTAACTTTTATCAGCTTCTTTTCCAGCTCAGCCTTAGCACGTGACTGTCTTCGCCTCAGAATTCCATGATACTGCTTTGCGTTCACATACACAGGCTCTTCTGTCATTTCAAGAGGCAAAGGCATTCTAGTGTGGTGCATCCCAAGTAAATGAGGATGTGCCTGAAACAATTTTTTACATGAATCATTAGGCAGCAATACCCATGTTTATAAACAAATCTGGTGCAAACTTTCCTAATATTGCCTTGTGAATAAAATATCCCATTGATAAATACTTCTACCCACTATAACAGCACTGCAATTTATTCACATAATATAACAAAACACAAAAGAATGTCAATGAAAGTGCACGAAAAAAGATGGATGACCAAAGAGAATGATCTAAGAACTAGAGAAGAACTTAACATTATATTCCACTACTACTACTAAATTTTGTATTCCATTTCTGTCTTAAATAAAAAAAAATTCCATTTTAACAATTATTTTTATTTAATATGATGATTATATAACATAAGAAATGTTCTGAAATATCTTTGACAAAACTCTGTACTTTTTTATCTTTTCTGTTCTATCTTTTTTAAATATTTATTTTTTTTATGAATAATAATAAACTTATTAATTCAGAAGTTGATTTAGAGTTGTGAATTCAAACAACATCGGAGGAAGAGGCGCGAGCTGCAGCCCCTCCTTGAATCTCTTACAAGTAAACTAGGAAAGAAATACAGGAATCACAGCTGAGCCCAAAACAATTCTTCCCTATTTACCCCTTGCTTACATCTGACAAAGTATTTGCTGATCTCCCCACCCACCGTACAGTAACCAACATATTCCTTGTCAACCAACTGAATTTCTTCATTTCATTCTTTTGTGTTCTATCTTTTTTAAATATTTATTATTCAATCATGACATCATGAATTTCTTTGAAAAGTTTGATCATTGACCCACAATTTAAATAAGAAAATAGCTTTGCTTTCGAATCAGTTTTAAATTATATATTTCACCTACATTATATACATAATTTTTACTTATCACACTTAATTTTTGTTTGACATAATTAATATATAATTTTATATATATTCTTTTGATTACTTGTACTTTTTTATTATTTTTAAATATTTATTATTTAACTATTATATCATCAATTAATCCATTTGACCCAAACCACTAACCCACAACCCAWAAAGAAAAATAGTTTGATTTCTAAGTTGACATTAAATTTTGTGTTCCATTTTCATCATTTATAAAAGTACTTCTTACATTTCATACTTCTTTTTGTTCAGTATGATGAATATACAATATTAATGATATGCTCATTCTTTTTATTATTTTGTATTATATATTTTATTTATTTTTATTTTTATTAATTATGGCATTATTTATTAACGAACTTGACCCCAAATGGTTGAATTGCTTACCCACCACTGAGAGGGAAGAAAATGGTTTTGTTTTCAAATTATTTTTCAAAATGTTTATTTTTATATTATTAAAATTAATATTATGGATTTAATTAGTAGAATTTAATGATAAGAAAAATATATCTTAAATATAGGATTTAATAAGAGAATATACCTTAGATATGAGATTTAATGAGAGATAATAGGAAAATAGTTTAACTTCCAATTGGTTTTAAATTTTACATTTCATTTTCACCACTAATAAAAACATTTCTATTTATAATCAATGTTTTAAACTTGTTGTTGACCTGCCCGATTGAACCATTCGAACCATCACTCGGCCTTGATTCTAGGTTTTGTTTTGTTGAAACTCTCCCTTTTGGTTAAAAACCATCTAACTTGGGCAGTTCAACCATTGACTTGTTCGGCCTAGTAACCAAGTTGCATGTTGCGCACTTAATTATGTCCAAACTTTTGGAAGCCATAACTTTGCACTCGACTGGGATTATCTTTTTTTTTCTATTTTGACTAACTTTTCAAGATCTATACGTCCCAAGGGCACTATGTGCCTTGCCTTGCTATTTTCGTGAAATAAAAAACCTTTTTTGGTCCCAAATTGCAATTTTTAATATTTTTTATAAATAAAAAATTTAAAACAGAATTAAAAACATAAATAAATGTAACATAATACATATATTATATGTAATATATGTAAAACATAACTATGATGTATGTAAAACATAATTATACCATTTATTGATAAAATATGTATTTTTACACACACACACACATATAGTGTTGATGCAAAGCAGTTTGGCTCGTTTGACATTGATAGTCCAATTGGTGACTCGTGACCCTAAGGCAAAAGTGGGTCGGTTTTTAAAACACTGCTTATCATACTTATTATTGTTTAATGGAAATATCTATGATACGAGAAAGATATGATAGGGAAAGAGTTTTGACCAATCAAAACCCACCCATGAATTTTGATAAATGACACTTGATTCACTACCACGTTTATGATTCCAATTTATTGGTGAATTATTTTTCCGATATCATATCTTTTCCATATCATAGCCGAACCCTTGTTTAATATGTCAAATATATGATGTTAAAAACGTTCTCATTTTCTAAATTTCTATTTTTTTTCATTTTATATATTTTTAAATTTTATTATTTAATTGTGGCAACATGATTGGCCCATTTGACCCAAATGGTTTAATTTATCACCACCACCTAGATGAAAACACTATTTTTCAGGTAGATTTTAAAGGTATAAGTTTTTATGTTATTGAAATTGTTAATTTATTATGTATGTATTTAATTATAGAACTTAATGATGAGAAGAAACAAAGAAGCCTTAAATATATGATTCAATGAAGGTGAATGCAAATTGATGCCTTAAATGTTGGATTTAATGAGAGATAATTGAATGCATTGAATATCTTAAAATTAACTCTTTTCAACTCATTTAATATCAATAACTAATTACCCTATTTGCCCTCATTTTTTATCATTAAATTTAAATATAGAGGGGTAAGTTTTGTCATCACAAAATTCCAGAAATATTATTGAGGGTATTCGTACTTTTTAAAATGGTATAGATTTTCCAGTTTGTTGGTGTCATATGAATATGTTTAATTGTTAAAGAGCTATGATACCTAGACACCTGCACATGCCTAGCATACCAATGTCAGACAAATACATACCTGATAATAATACCAGATAATAAATGAACACTTGTAGAATATATTTTATAATTTATACCATTAATGCTTTAAAATATATTCAATTATATGTCTTAGCAAATTATAATATAAAAAATTATTAAGTGCTAGAAGCTCAACTAAATTTGCCAAGGTATGGAATTGCACATACCCAGCCAACTGATGCAGAATGAAATAGTTACTTTAGTTCTCAGTTTGGGTTAAAGTAGGAGACAAGGTGTAGTTTTGTTTATCTGAGGTAGATTCAGTACAAGTATAAATACACATTTTAGGAAGATCTTAAATAGTTAGGTTTGGGTTAGCCGGTTAGGTTTACTAAATTATTGGAGTGTTTTTGAAATCAACCAAGAAAAGTGTTATGAGTTTTGATTTCTGAATTTTCTTATTTTGGTTCTCTCTATATTTGTTCTTGTCATTACTACAGTGGCATGAACAGAACCTAATCTTCAAGAATACTTATTTCAGGTTTGGTTTGCTTCCACATCTTATTATTAGAAGTTCCTACATTTCCAGTTAAATTACCAACGGTGTCCCATTTTTCATCATTACCTCTCCATATTTTTACATATTTTGTTGTATATAAACTGATCCATATTCAACTTCCTTTCTGATCAAATATAAGTCTTCAGATTATTTTTTTTTCCCAAAGGAGTTTTTCTCTTGTTTCATCACATGGTTAACATTCATAGCAAACAATTTTCAGAAAGCGCCATTTCCCATAAAACAAATATAATCATGGAGTGACATCTTCAACATAACTCATGGAAAGGGTTTGACAGGAGAAACTGGGGATTAGAAATTTGAACAACAGAATCTCATTTAGATTATTATTCTTGCATACCATAGCCTGATTTCCATAAGCAGCCATTATTCCCCCATAATATGGATCAGAATATGGATATGGTGCACAAGCCTGTAACAAGTGAAAATAACATTTAGAATCGTTTCATTACTCCTTTATAAGAAAAGGCATGCAAAATATGGAATCCATAACATCATGGACTCAAAAATATGAACTCTGAACAACTGCAACAAGCCAGCAACTACATAAATTATGAGAGGTAACCAACAAGTCCTAGTTGGGTGTGCTAAAACAAGATATCTTACAATTGAGTGACCAATGAGTTCAAGCTGGGTATGTGGTACAGCACTTTCACCCATTGTTGGAGGTACTGTAGATGTCAGATGCTGCATACACTGATTTTCTTGTCCATGGTTTCCATCAGAGCCTGAATGAAGTCATGTTAGTACATTATAATGGATCTTATCCATTAGGTGGATAACACAAGTCCCAATAGCTACTATACAAGAAATTATCACAGATATCTCATTAGACAGAATGAATAGCAGATTTGAAGAAGTACCTGAATTTGTTGACCCACCATTCTGTGTTTCTTTACCAACATTAGTTCCCTTTTCCAGGCCACCATTTGCTTGTGTTTGGCCAGCTTTGTTCCCCCCACCACCACTTGGGGGCTCCACTGAAGCAGATTTTGATGCACTCTCACCTAAAACAGCAGGAGGCACAACAGTATACCCAATTGGACGCCACCAAGGTTGAGTGCCAACTGTTGATGAGGGAATGGTTTGTGCATCAGGATCTTTTTGGTTTCCATTGTCAGATTTTGAGTGCATGCTTCCCAACTTTGTTTAGAAAACCTTGAATTCCCTACCCAACAACAAATGAATAATGAATTTAGTCGGTTGATATAGAAAAGAGTAAGCAGAACCAAATGAAACACCTAAACAGAAACAAATTGTATTTGAACCAGTAAGTGATCAACCAATAAAACCAGCAATAATTCATGCAAGATACAGAAAGAGAAACACGCGCAGAAAGGTGAGAAAAGCGAAAAAGATATAACGTTGAGGGGAAGCCGTTCCAAGTAAACCGTGAACTTCTCTCCCGCAAAATCGAAATACCTATTTTTCTCAATTAACAGAACAACTAGGAGATGAACATACTAGCAATCTAGTAGTACACAAAATAGGACTTAAAACTAAAACGAAACCTGCAAGGAACCCGAAGCAACGAAAACTCAAACAGGGGTTTAGAAAAACAACGATCAAAAAATAAAAAAGACGTGACAGCGAACAAGAATCTATAGAACATGTGAACACTCTAATACCCTAAAAGTTCACAACTTTATTAAACATCAAAGCCTAAAATTTACTCAAAGTCAACACTGAATTCTAAAATTTGCAGGAGATCATCAAAGCCCTAACTCAAAAGGAAAAAAAATCACGAAGTATAAGAAAACAAAGTAGCAGAATCTCCATGCAGAATATCATCTCTTGACTCTTCCATGCTGATCAAACTCACAACCAATCAGATAAAACTAAAAGTCTAAAACTACACAAATTAAAAAATTTAAAATAAAAACAACAAAAAAAATACGAAGAAAAAAAATAACCTGACGAACCAATCATCGACCAAAAGTCCTCCTAGAGCAACGCACCAAACAACCAAACCATTAAAATCAAATTCAAAGCCCCCATCCACACATACAAACACGAAAAAAGAGAAAAAGAAAGGAGAGAATATCCGCCGAAACCCTACCCTTCAAAGCCCCGCAAATCGTCGAAACCAAGTAGTAGACAAGCTAAAACCCACAAATCAAAACTGCGAAACTGGATGAGCAGCGAAGATTTACCAATTGAGAACAGTAGTCAAGAAACCCTATAATTCTCTTCTGTTACAGAATTCCAAGCCATCTATGTAAATCCATTTCTCTGCGATTCTCAACGAGAAACTGAAACTGTAGCCCGATGGAAGAAGGAAAAAATAATAATAATTCGAGAAATGGATTAAAATAAAGAAATATATAATGTTTATTTTTTACAGTCACGCTCACGCTAGCGTCGTCTCTCTCTCTCTCTCAGTCTCTCTTCCCTCTCTCTCTGTTAAATTAATTAATTATTTCCCAGAAACTACAAACAAACAAACCCCTTGAAACATTTATTACTTTTAAAAGAGGTTTAATAGAAATTTAGAAAAAGACAGATAAGCCCTATTTTTTTATAAAAATAATATATTTACGTCAACATCCCCTCGCTTTCCAAGTATGACGAATTTGTCCTAGGAAACTGAGCAAAGATTCCCATAAAAATTTAACATGTTTGTATAAAGGGAGAAAGGCCGCGTTTGGTAAAACTTTAATGTAACATTTTGGGGATTTAGCAAAAAATTGCAATCCCATAATATAATAGAGTTCAGATTTGCGCCCCACAATGTCCCGCATGACATCCCTGCCATGTATGGGAAACATTTCCTGATGATGATATCATCGAGTCCGGTACTATCATTGGGAGATGTTCCTAATACACGGCAGAGATGAGCTGTGAGACGTTGTAGGGCACCCCCTTGTGGGGCTAGATGTGAACTCCCCATAATATGCCCCACGGCAGACTCCATTCCTCCCTCTCATCTTTTGCAGCTTCACTATGGGTTTTCTTTTGCAATGAGAGCCAAAATCTCTTGTTCTCTTCAATTCTCTGCTGCATTTGATGCTTTTGGGATCAAAAACAGATCTCCCAGCAGATATTAGCGGTTCATCTTTGCATTATCATAATTTTGCATTAATACAAATAAATTTCCATTGCAATCAAATGCAGCTCTAGGCTCAATTTAGAAAGAGTGTAAATATAAATATTTGCAGTTTAAATGCTTGATTTAGAGATGTTATATACAAGGTTTTGTAGTTAATATATTTATATTTGTACACTACTCAAAACTGAGTAAAAATAAACCAACTGAGGGCTGGTTCGTTAGGTTCAGTTTGGAAGGAGTACAAATGCAAATATGTAAGCGTAAATACATACAGAATAATACAAAATATAAGGTTTTGCACTCTATATATTTGCATTTGTACTCCTTCCAAACTTAGCCTTAGTGTGTTAGCTGGTTTGTTTCAGTATTGACACGGAATCAAATCCCGCAACCAGCACTTTGGGCAAAAAAGGGTTAGGGGGAAGTTATTAATGGTGCATAGCACCGAATACAAAAAAAAAAGTACAAATACAAATATATACAGTTACAGTTCAAATGCACGATTTAGATATAGCATATACAAGGTTTTGCACTTAACATATTTGCATTTGCACACTACTCAAAGCTGAATGCAAATACAAGTTTTAAAAAATACCATATATAAAGTTTTGCACTGTACATATTTATTTGCACTCTTCCCAAATGGAGCCTTAGGCTGTGTTTGGTTGCAATGCAAATAAATTTGCTATGATGCAAAACCATAGCAGTGCAAATGATTTGAGTGTAAATCCTAACCTATTTTTGTTTCAAATTTTAGCTTATTTTGTTTGATTACAATACAAACAAAGTAAATTAAGACACGAAACAGAATAAAGTAAAAGCCAAAACAAAATTAAAGAAGAATATGCATTTTTTACATTTGCATTCCCATACAATTTATACTAGTGCAAATAAATTTACACTACAACCAAACACAGCCTAGTGAGTAAATTATTGGAGGTTGCTATGTTAACTCAATAACTCTTTGATGACTGAAGCTGAATTTGGGTTTTATCATTATACCTTAAAATATTAAAAAATAAATCATTACCAAAAGCCACCTGAGGGCTGGGGCAATGCAACTATATTTCCTCTCAACCTTCTGTTTTTCTTTTATATTCTTTCAAACCAAACACAACCTAAGGGACCATGCATTTTTTCTTCCCACTCTAGCTCATTCAAAACCTTTGTAGCATAAATGAAATGGTAAATTGCTGAAACTTCCTTGGAGTTTTGGACTATTGCTAAAACCTCCCTTGAAGTATGATAATTACAATCACCTCTTCCGAACTTTCTAATATAGTTGCAAGTAGATCCCCTTGTTAGAATTCTCTAAAAAAAGACGTGAAAATATACAAAATACCCATGCAGTTACTATTGAAGCTAATTTCTACAAAAAAAATAATATGAACTTTATGAAAATGGAAAAAAGAAAATTTAAAGTTTCAACTTAACCTTTGAGTAATTTATATGAAGGGCAAATTTGGAAAATAAATCAATTTCAGAAAAGAGATTGGAAGGATTTGGGGTAGCAATTCATATTTACAAAAAAACTTAGAAAATAATCATTTTGGTTGAAGTAATTGTATGCATGTTTTGGACATTTTCATGCCTCTTTTTAGAGGGTTCTAACAAAAGGGGTCAATTTACAATTATGTCAAAAGCTTCAGAGGAGGTGATTGCAATTATCAAATTTCAAAGGAGATTTCAGCAATAATCAGAAACTTGAGAGGAGGTTTCATCAATTGACCCTAAAAGAAAGAAGCCTTTCTTATTCATCTATTGATTTTTAACCAATTGAAGATTTAAATTGAAAAGGGCTTAAATGATTAAAAAAGATAGGGCATAGAAAGAAATGGCACATCTCCTTTGGCTTAAAATACATAAACTAATCTTTTTTAAGCCAAAATACATAAGTTAATGAAGCAAGGATCACCATCTAATTTATTATAAACATGTGGAAGTTTTATACACATCGAAGTTAGTTGCAACTAAATATTTGTGAGAATTTAATAATACATGTCCTTGAACTACAACCATAGAATTAGAAGCTTTAGAATGAAAGAATACTCCTCAATATCCATTATCATTTATGGGTGTTGTTAGTTCAAGTCTGAATTGTAGTTGAGACAATTTTGGAGTTTAGCTCACCAAAAAACTGTAAGGACAATTGTTTACAAGAATGTGATCCGCAGCCCATGAATGTCTAATCCATACACTAAGTTTGTGTTTGGTTTGAATGAAAAAAAAGTAGGAAAAGAAAAGGAAATGTAGGGAAACCTTTAGGCTCTGTTTGTTTGCAATATAAATGCCGAACTGAGGTATTTATATATTGCAGTTTGGGTTTGCAAGTGTTTGTTTGACATACAAAAAAGTAATGATTATTAGATCAAAAATATATTTTCTGACATTTTTGTACTCTGAAAATAAAGCATTAGTGTACTTATTTTTTGGATACAATTTTATATTCTTTTGATAATCAACTTTTTAATCAAAGTTAAGGCATTGGAGCATAAGGTAGTTGGAGCATTTAATTATGGGACCCACACTAAGCACCAATTACAAACAAACAAGATGAGTCATGAGTGCAAAAAACGGTTTAAAATCTGAACCGTATTTACATTCATGAACCGAAAAGAAGATAAATATATAACGTAGATATTTGCGTTTGCATTGCAACCAGACGCAGCCTTATAAACATTGTATAAATTTCCCTATGTTTCCTTTCTTTTCCCTACCTTTTCCAAAGATTCAATCTCTGTTTTTAGTGACACCTCTACAGGAAAAGATTGAATGCTAGTAGATTATGGTTTTGTAACATTTGATTCAGTTACAATTTAAGCCAAATATCAGATGTGGCCCTTTACAGAGTGGACTGGTGAAGTAGGATTTTGGTTTTTTGTCACATCTAGTTGGAACATGGCTTTTATGAATTGAGAATATTACAATTTTGATTGTAGAGTTTATTTATCAGTCCAATGGTTTTCAATCAATGGATAGCCTCATGTTTGAACCCCAAATATCGAAAGTTAGGGGGTATTTATCAATGTGAATGGTTTCGTTTTACCCAAACAAAAACAACCACCACATCGAAAGTTATGTGGTGTTTGCCAATATCAATGGTTTTTCGTTGTGTAGCTTTTAAGTCTTTTACATTATCCACATTGATTAAAATTCCAATCCAATGGTGCTTCCTTGTGATCTATAACATTATGTAATTTTTCTTGGAATGGACCCAGAAATAGGGGTTATATTGGAGGGTGTATGAGTTGGAGAATGCTATTCAAGCACATTTAGTGCATGTAACAAGTCAGAAATCCAAGTACATGCACCTACTGCATTGCCCAAAATAGTGAGTCAATTTGATGGATTGAAACTCCAATTGCTCTTTCTCATTTTTCACATGCGCATTGGATGCATATATCTCATATTGAAGTTCCTTTGAAAAGCAATACAAATTTGCACATTTAGGGGGTATTCTATAGCACAAATGCTTTTGTTTTTGAAATCACCACATCAGAAAAAAGTTTTTGAACTCTTTGTTTTGAAAGCCAGAAAAACAGCACATGTTTGCTTTTGCAAGTAACTGATCACAATTAAAATATGTGATCAGCATTATCCCTTTGATTCTCCTTTGGGTGTTTTAGAAAGAAAGATGCAAGCATATTCATGAAGCTGAAGATCTCTCTACCCTTTTATTAAGAAAATTACTAAATGGTTCGTGGAGATAAGTTCTATACAAAAAGCTCCTATTGAGAAAGATAAGGATTCACTTGCTCTTTATGTTTTTGAATATCCTAATAAAAACCCCTTTAGTTCAAAAAATTAGATGAGTTGTAGAACACCCTCCACGGGGACGGAGAGAGCACACCCCACCCCAAAGGGAGTTCGGCTTCGGTCAGGGCAAAGCCCGTTCGAGCAACTTTTACCGCCTTACATTAAGAATATCTCCATACTCATGTACGAGTTTGCTCTTACCACGGGGACCCGATCCTCTCCCCGTGCGATCCCCACTAAAATATATGCAATGTTTATATATGTATATATGTATATATGTATATATGTATACATACGTTTATATATTAGTATTTTAAAATGTGTTTAAATCTTTTCTAATAGGATTGTAAACTTTAATTATTTTATTTTTATTTTCTTAAATAAAATAAAAAAATGGTTGACATTATAAAAATCACAGAGAATGGGGATTCTCGTGGGGATGGGGATAACCTTGTCCCCGTAAGTGGGGACAGAGACGGGGAGAGGGATGGGGAGAGAGTCCCCATCTCCACCCTGCCCCATTGCCATTCCTAAAAATCGTCCAATTAAGCAACTGGTTCCATTTTACCCCTAAACCATTCCTTTGCCAAAAACTGCTGACTTAGCCAACGACCCACTGATCTAAGCAATTGAATTATCGGCCCATTCAACCCAAACAATGGTTTTTGGTCATTTTTATTTTTTATTTTTTAAATTACAATGAATTGTCCATTTGGACCGAATGATGGAACCCTTTATTTAAAAACGGATGGCCAAAGTGATTCGGGTTCCAGGTCAAATTTAAAAAACATTGTGTGTAACTGTCCAATATATTATGCATTTAAAGTGCAAGTGTGCAGCCAATAGAAATCCAGACCTTGTGGGAGGAGGTATATTGAAAACTGGAATTATTTTGGGTGAAAATATGAAAACTTTTGATGGCAGTCAAATTACTATGGTCATGTATCCACATTGCTAGCTGAATTAATGGCCCTCTATGTTGGTTTGCATCTTTGTTTCAGTAGGGGTATTAGAAAAGGTTGAAATTGAGAATGACAGCTCCTTGAAGTTATGATGAGTGTTGTTCACCATTCTTGGAATAAAATTTATTTCTTAAGGAAAAATAGTACATATTCTAAGCAACATGCAAGTTCATGTTGTGCTGACTTCTTAGAAAATTTGGGCGTGTAAGAGGAAATATTTATTGTCATTGGGAATTCCTTCCCTACTAAATTGATGAATTTGATTAAAAAATATCATTGTCTTTGAATTAGTTAATAGAATAGTGTTTAGTGTTTTAGTTTCTTCTTGTAGTTTTTTACTTTTGGGTTTTCATTGTAAGGGGTAGGGGTGTCATGGGCTTGTAAGGGAGAGTTTGTAAGGGAGAGACATTTGTATCATGGGCTTGGGAAAGTAGGGGTGTCAAATGGACCGGATTTGGTCCAATATGAATCTATTACTGATGGACTAGGTCCAATCCAATCCGATGAATACTTTGGACCATTTTGAACTGGTTTAATTCAATATTTGGACTGCCCAATATTTTCAAATTGGTTTTAATTTAGATTGGTTCCAAACTAAACTTGGTTCATTGTATCTGTATTCTTATCTTCTATCAATGGACTGAATATTGGTTCAATCCGACCCAATCCAATATAAATCCATTATAAATGGACTAGGTCCAATCCAATAAATACTTTGGACCATTAAGTTTGGACTAGTCCAGTTTAATATGTCCAATCTGTCCAAATTGATTTTTGTTTTGGATGAGGTCCAACCCAAAACCAGTCCATTGACACACTTAGGGGCAAGATGGGCTACGTCCTACCCTACAATCTTTTGTAGTGTAAGGTGGCCACTCCTTACCTGGAGTAAAGTTTAGGGATAAAAAATGTTTTTTCTTTTTTCTAAACAAAAAACAAATTTTGTAGTGTAGAAATTATATGACTTATGGAATATTATATTAAATAATCAGATGAAAACATGCTTTTGAAACAACAAATTCAAAAACATATTTTTGGTTTCAATTTTGGAGAAAACACACACATATACACCAATAACATGTTTTTTTTTGTATTTTTGTTTTCAGAAATAATCTTTTTTCAAACAAATCATTTTAATTTTTTTTTCGGAACCAGCAACAAGAAAAAAAAAAAAGGATGTAGAACATCCCTTAACTAAAGTGATTTTCACTATCAGGTTTGCGCCCTTCTAATTGGCACAAAAAAGAGATATTTAGACCATGTTTGGTAGTGCTTATTCCAATAAGCACTTATTTGCATTTGGCACCCAACTTTTTCAAGTTCACATATTTTGTATTGGGCATTTGGTAGTCTTTTTTTTCCAATAAGCATTTATGACTATTTTGTCCTTCATTTTTCTTTTAAATTTTCAAAATATACCCTTATGAAAGTAATTTTATTAAATTACTTTTATAAAAGTAAAAGTACTTTTATGAAAGCACTTTTATAAAAATAATTTTATGAAAAATACTTTCACTTTTATAAAAGTACTTTTGTAAAAGCACTTTTATGAAAGTATTTTATGAAAGCACTTTAATAAAATTATAAAATCATTTTTACAATAATATTTTTATAAAAGGACTTTTACAGAAGTACTTTTATACAATTCAACTAGGGATAATTTTATAAGTGGTATTTTAAAATTCAACTAGGGATAATTTTAAAAGAAAAAAAAAATGAATAAATGCTTATTGTATAAACACTTAAAAAAGTTGAAATTTTGGCTTAAAAAATAAGTCCTAATTTTTAAAATAAGCATTTATTTCAGACTTATTTTTCAAATACCATAAGTGCTTAATGGTAAGATCCCGGCCCAAATAAGCGCATGTTTAAGACTCCCAAACATGGCCTTATAGAATACAGTACTTGCACTGATTTTTTCCCTCTTTGATAAGTTAATGGGCTACTAAAACAGGGGATGGTCCCTACTCCCTACTACCAACACAAGATCAATCACTATGGATGGCTCTTGCACGACTAGGCTGCGTTTGATCTGTTCCTCTGTCAAGCCAAAAATAGCATTAGCGTACATAAAAAAAAATGTGGATTTATTATAGACATGGTTCGATGTATCAATTAGATATCGTACCAAATACAAAGAATCTGGGATTTTTGTTAGCTTCAAACAGAAATGGTAGTGAAAAGAAGACCATGCCTAACCTAACTGAACCATGGAAATCTGAAATCGATTGGTTCAACCACTCGATATCGAAAAGTTCAGTTTGAACTTTGAACCATGATATAAAACAAAATAAAGCATTTTTTTTCTAATTTTAGAATAAGAAATTTGTTTTTCTAATTTTTCATGGTAGGTTGAGAAAAGAAAAAGCTAATTTATAGAAAAATATCTCAAGTCTAGGGCTACAAGACCCACATGTGGTTGAGTTCTGCCGCAACAACTTGCCACTTGTCGCATATTAACAATGCCTACTCTAAATAGGGCTATTGATTTCAACACAACATGGCATCCATTTAATAGAGTTACCACACTACACCAAAAACAAACATAAAATTTGTGCATTGCATTTGGAGCTTTATGGTTTGCCCCACCTCATAAAATTTTATTAACATTCTAATTTTATTTACCCAAATCCCSAATCATGATAGATTCTCCTATCTATCATCGTTCTTAATTGTATAAATCAATAAAAATTTATGGGAAGAATTTATGATACCAGAAAGACATGATATCGGAAAAGTTTTGATCAATCAAAACATCCCGTTAATTTTGATTAATACCATTCGATTGATCATCTCTTTTGTATTAACATCTGATTTGGGACATTGAAAAAAAAAAAAATACTCCATACTAATTTATATCTTTCTCTGAGCCCTAGATGTAGCATTTTGTACTTTGATACTTTGTTTATTGACCTTTAAACTGTCAAGTGGTGTACACATAATTTTCACTAGAARTGCAATATCTTTTGGTTCATTTTCATTTATTGGGTGATATATTTACCCAACGATGTGAATTGTTCTTTTTTGGTTGAAATGGTTGTATATGTGAACATAGGCAAAAAGTCTAGCTTTTGAGCTATAAGACCCAACAAAAAGTCGTGTACTTTGCAATATGGGCCACATTTGAAGGGATACTAACTTCTTGCATTTATTCTTAKTTTTTAAGTAAACTTATTGGATTTAATGCATACCAACTTCGAAGGGAAAGGTAAAGGAAACCTATACAAGGTTTGTAAAGGTTTTCCTTCCTTTCCCTATTTTTTTCCTTCAAACCAAACACATCTTAGAAAGCGTGTTATTTGATCATACTTGACTCATAAATTGAACTGCTAAGTCATTTGATCATACTAACTCATTAAATGATGTGTTGTCCTCTCAATATCAAACTTGTTATTGAAAGATAAAGGGATTAGGTTGCATTTGGCATTCCTTATTTTAAGGACTTATCTCTTTTTTACAGTTAAAAACTCAGTTTTCATAGGAGCATTTTAACTGCAGAGAAGGAAATAAATCCTTAAAATAAGAAATGCCAAATGCAGCCTTAGATTGTAGCCACCTATTCCGAGAGCCAACAACCACTCTAGTGGTTCTTTAATATAAGTTGGTAGTTAGAGAATTATTTAAATACTATCAAACTGCCAAGTCATTTGTTCATACTAATTGATCAAATAGTAAGTCTTGTCCTCTCAATATCAAGCTAGCTATTGAAAGATAAACTCATAAAAGGATCTAGATTGCAGCCACCTACTCCAACAGCCAACAACCACTCTAGTGGTTCTTTTGATTAGGGGCGTCAATTGGACTGGATTTGGTTCTCAATCCGATCCAGTCCAATGTGAGTCCATTACAAATGGACCAGGTCCAATCCAATCCAACGAATGTTTTAGACCATTTTGGACCGGCCTAWTTTAATGTTTGGACCATTTAATCTGTTCGAATTTGTTTTAATTTAGATTGGTTTCAACCCAAATCCGGTCTATTGACACCTATATTCTTATCTTATATTAATGGATCAGATATTGGCTTAATCCAACCCAATCCAATATAAATTTATTATGGATGGATCAGGTACAATCCAATTTAATAAATATTTTGGATTGGATTGGTCCAATCCAATATGTCATGTTGGTCCATCCAATCCATCTAAATTGATTTTGGACTAGACGGGGTCTGGTCCAAAACCGGTTCATTGACACCCTTACTTTTGATATGAACTGGTCCTTAGAGAAATATTTAGCCACTATCAAAGATAGAGAACCATTTAGGCACTATCAAAACCATTCAACCTAAAATCTTAAGCTGTTTAAGTGAGGTCCCTGAAAAGGGTTTTTATCTCTAACATGCCCCTTCATGTGAAAAGCTATTGGGCTTGAAACGTGGACAAAAACATGCCACCCATGCCTTGTACTGAAATTTAATTAAATATAATGGGGGAGGGGGCGATGAGGATCAAATACTAGACCATTATTTGGTCATACACACTTTGATACCATATCWGAGAATTATTCAACCTAAAATCTTAAGCTGTTAGGTGAGGGTCCTGATAATGATTTTATCTCTAGCATGCCCCTCATGCAAAAGGCTATTGGGCTTGAAACATGGACAAACACCTGCCATCCATGCTGTGTATTGATAATTAAATATAATGGGAGGGAGTGATGGGGATCAAATACTAGACCACTATTAGTCAAATAGACTTTGATACCATATCAAAGAACCATTCAACCTAAAAGCTTAAGTTGTTAGACAAGGGCCTGAAAATTTTTTTACTCTCCAACAGACATAAGTTGATTAACATGTTCCCTTCCAATGTAGCTGGCTTGGCTTTTGGATTTACATACAGATTTCTACATGTAATATTTGATTAAAAGATTTCATGAACGATGTCTTCATTTTTTTATTTATTTTAATGTTTGAGAAAAACAGGACTGAATGATGTCTTCATATTTGAGACTTCATAAGTAGGGCTGTCAATAGACCAGATATTCGTCCAACCTGACCCAGTCCAATATGAATCCGTTACAGATGAATCAAGTCCAATCCAGTCCCATACTTTGGATCATTCTGAACTGGTTTAATTCAATGTCTAGACTGTCTAATTTGTTCATCAAATTGGTTTTAATTTAGATTGGGTCCAACTTAAACCTAGTCCAATATAAGTCCATTTCAGATGTATCAGGTCCAATCCAATCTGATAAATACTTTGGACCATTAAATCTAGATTGGTCCAATAAACCTAGTCCAATATAAGAGCATTACAATTAAATTACTATGAATAATTTCCTTGGAATACTGGTGCTCAAGCAGCTCAACTACTGCAATTTAGTAGGTATTTGGCATTAGTGTTGGGAATATCGCACCATTTTCTTGTAAAAACGATGTTGGGCATGTGGAGTTTTATGAGAAAACGGTGCTTATTTTTTGTTTGGAACTGGTGCTGCCACATAGGCTGTTTGTTGAGAAAACAACATTGGTTTTATTTGGTGCTAGAACTGGTAACAACATTTTCAACATGATATATATTATCCAATGTCCAAAATGATGTCACATTGATGCCACATCATTACAGTATTGGAAGCAATGCACCATTTTCTCAGAAAACATTGAATTTGGTGTTRCTCCGAACCATGTTTTTCTAATTTTCAAGGCRTGATCTGGAGCAATGTTTTTCTAAAACAACAATACAAAACAAGAGAGTGTTGTTTAAAACACCACTTTCTCTGATGTRACACCTACGTGACACTATTTTCTCCRGCATTGATGCCAAACACYGCCTCAATTAACACAATGTACCCCTCAAAAGACATAAGCCCTCCTTAAACTGGTTCTTAATCATGTAGTATATGTTTGGTTCCGTTTATGTTTATTAAGTAAACRTTTATTGGCAGTGCCACATAGGCATCCCGTCAGCAAATGCCTCATTAATTGCATTTGTGTGTATCGAAGTTTGTATGTTCGCCTCTCCTGTTTCAGGAARCTCCAAAATGAAGCTTCCTGAAACGAGTAGGTGTTTATTGGCATTTTACTGATGTGGTGCCTAATGGCGCCTATGTATCATAAGTGCCCTCATTAAATATGTTCTTGATTTTACAGTCATACAAATACAAAACATTTACTGAATAAACATAAACGGAAATGAAACCAAACACCATCTCTGTCTTTTCACATACACACGTACGTACGGATAGCAAAAATGAGAAAAGAAAATCGTTCACACGATGTTTTGGTTGGAATTCATTTTCACTCCCTTTACGTGGAGGACACGAGCGTCCTTCCAAGCAGCTGGGAACGTATACGACTGACATTTAAGCCTTCTAATGTATCTATGTGTAGGGCATATGGACTGAGTTATTAGGACACTTGCATCCGTCAGCGAAATTAAACTCATTTGGTGTGATCAACTTCGTGGCCGGTGGGTTCACGCGACTAGAATTCCTTCTAAACATGGATACAAGATGGACACAAAATTAAAGAAATCTAAAACTGCAACGCCATGGTGCATCACCCACCTTCAACCTGTTAGAAGGACAAAAGTCTACATCACTACATGCATAGAGAAATAAGGCATTTGAGTCGTTGACAAAGGCCKGTAAGGTTACGTTTGGATATATTTTTTTTTGTGGATTTTCATAATTGTATATAAGGTTAAGGATCAAAATTGTTTTTAAGGTTTTTTGAAAATTTGGATTTTAAATTTTAAATAATAAAACCCTTYTGAAATTAAAAAGAATTTCCATGAATAATATACAAGTATAGTGTTTATGATGCATGGTTGATATATGATGAGGTCAGTGTGAAAGCGCTATGTGAGAAGCAGATCCGGACTCATAGACTCCTGATATATCGGAGTGTATAGAGATATCTTGAATATTGTGTAAGAAAACTGAAATGAAGATGCAATTTATCACCAGGTAAAATATTCTTAAATCTTAATATCTTTTTACAAAATAAAAATGATGATTGATCCCAAACACTGCCTAATATCGTAAGAGTGATGTAATCAAAAGAAAGGGATGAATAATATTGCAAATTTGCAATAGAAGTTTGGGATTAATATAGAAGCGGGTCCTCTCGCTTTTTCTTTTTTCTTTCTCTTTATCATTTTTTTGAACTCTTTAATTCCACGCTTCTAGCTTAGATGGATATTAACAAGAAAATTAATGTCGTGTTTGGTTTGAAAGAAAAGGTACAGGTTTCTTTACCTTTTTCTACCTTTTCTTTTAAAACAAACACAGTCTTACAAAATAGGAGTGAGAAAGAGTGAAGGATTCAGATGTCATTAAACGAAAAGTCACGGACAAAGTATATCATAACCAGTGACCGTGGTTAACTGACTGCGCCTCGACTAATCGTYGAGTTAAGCTTTGAGGCTACTGAGGTTGCATCACTGCATGTGCTGACACTGGATCTGACGCGGCAACGTGTCCTGGAACAAGAGCGTATGGCCCCACCAGTTTAAAGATACGCCACGTGGCAAAAAAGTTATTGGTAGTTCATGAACTAACAGCGTCATAACGGCGGAGCCCATCAGCCCAGTGTCGTGGGTCCAGGTAGCAGCCAGGATCCGATTCCGAATGTAGGAAGCAGGCGCGGAACTCGTGACGGGGGCCGTCAAGCGCCACGCGTCCCTAGGCTCGTATTAACGAAAGCCGCTTTGGTAGCGAAACGTGGCATCGAGGTTCAGCCTCGGAAAACACGAGGACAGCTCATTGTGTAGAGGCCAGAGGGAATGGATAAGCACAGAAGCTTGAGTTACGCGTTGATCTTTCGATGTCGATGAACGGGAGCGAACACGCTGAATGAATTGTGCGATCTCTACCGTGTTCACAGATCATTGGCTAGAAATTTGAAGTTTTAGTGTTAGCCAATTGTTGAAGAACACGGTAGGACTCGTGGTTGTTTGTTCAACGGGACCTTCTCCCGCACGATAATTCAGCTTTATTTGATGAAAAAAGTGGAGGCTGGCAGGCTGCCTTGGTATCAAGCGCGTTGGGGCTTGTGCCAGTGGATTGAGTCAACTCGATAGATGGAGACGGAAGGAGCGATCCACGCGTCGCGCAGACGGGTGTGCTCATAACGGTAGGGCCCCCTCTGAACAGACATACCTCGGCAGTGACGATGCATGTATTACATCATGCCTTCTAGAATTATGGGCCTTGCCCGGTCTGATTGCCGGACTGTTGAACCGAACCTTAACGCACGGGCCGGCGTTAAAAAGATTGAGGACCCGTTTGACATGTATCTTTTTGTAGTTATTACAGTCAAAAGATGCATTGAGTTTTTGCATAAAAATCTGAGTAGCCCGAAACATGTTTAGAAGATGTACGTCTTTTCGGGTCTTTTTGCACAAGAATAAAATGTAAAAGACGCGAGAAATTTCATTTGGAACTTCTCGAAATCAATCCAAAATGGGCCTTTTGCGTCTTTTCGACATTCTGTCTTTTGGTGGCTAGATCTTCTGCATGCCAAACAGAAATAGATAAAAATTCAGTCTTCCTAACTAAACCGTGCAGAAAGACGTGCCAAATGTAGCCTCAGTTTCTTACATATAGTTAAATTGAGGTTCCATTTGCCATGAGGTATTGGCTGTTTAAAAACCCGGCAGCCCGTGTTTTCATCTTTTCCTATTTGGTTGGGCGAAGATGTAGCTGCTGAAAGACTCTACGACTTTGTCCTGGAAAGATGTAGGAAGCCTATTTTGGGTTATTTTTGGAAAGCTTCAAATGAAGCTTTTTCTTTTTTTCTTTTTTCACTTCTTTGGCCAAGTGTTTGCACAGAAAAATGCACCTCCAACCAAATGGTCTGTAGACTATCCAGATCTTTATATAAAAGCCCACTACATATTTATGGGCCGATTGGTAAATCTCTTTGAAATAGGGATGCCCATAAAAAACTCAAAAACCGAACAAAAAATGCAGTATGATAACCAATATCCTTAGGGAAGTTAAAGCATAACATGATTTTTGTTTTGGTTTCAGAAGCAAGGTTATTTTTCTAAATCAAACCGAGAATGTCTAACCTTTGTTTCTGAAAGAATGACATCCATTTAAATAACCCCCAAACTCGTTTTAATCACAAGTCTGCACCCAAAGAATCAAACYGAGAAAGTCTATGGGTGGATTGAACAATAAGACCCCAAGAGTCAATTATTATCAAAGCAAAAAAAAAAAAAAAAAATCCATTCACTGGATAACCAATTAATCTGGTACCGGTTAGTGGGATACCTTTGGCTATTGGGAGCCAATAGTATAATAGTATAAGCTGTTGAGAGAGTTTTTGGGCTGGGCACGTTCAGCTACTCACGCGGTACGCCCATGTGATCAAAATAAAATAGGACAATTACTAATTTACTCACTATCATGATAACATG
>NW_010729205.1:408390-450492 GCF_000365185.1 Nelumbo nucifera
TTGTTATTCTCATACAACCTTGTAAGAAACATTTGTCAGTCCAATGGATCTTAGATCATTTACTCATTCAACTCTCTCTTTCTTGGGAATAAGCACCAAGGTTGTGTCATTAAACTTCTTTGATGTCTTTTGGGTCCAATCAAACAACTTATGTACTTGAAAAATTAATCATTCCAGAACTGTTGCACCRTTGGTTTGAAATTGTTCATCTTGGCCCAGGCTATTTCAAATTTAATTTTGTTTTTTGTCCAACTTTACAGTCTTGGATATATAGAGCTATTGGAGAATGACCAATCAGCCCAGATCAGAATTTTATAGTCCCAAAGTACAGAGGGAATGCATACTAACAATGAATTGATGTCAAATTCACGTGCTATAGGGGAAAGGGCTAATAGTAAGGGGGGCTGGAATTCAGAATTCTGCAGTGTGTATCCGTACTTCTCCGTAGAGCTATTGGTTGATAATCACTTCTATTTGTCGTTAAATGCTTGATGTGGGATTGAGGAAACCTGGCAAGGAGACTGAGCAAAGGCCTCTGTCAAGTCTTTTCAGAATTAGTGAAGACTGCCTTTGATTAGACCATATGAAGGGTGGTTMACAGAAGCCAAGGTCAATTAAATTACACCTCTTTACCAGTTGATTGAATTTCTTGATTTGATTAAAGTTAACTTTACAACCTCCTGTTGYTTGTTTTTTCAATCACATTCAATCCTCAAATTGATGCTCAACAATTCGGCTTTGTGCAGCTTGGCYGATATCAGTGAGTTCATTAAACTAAGCGAGTTTTCCGCTTGCCACGATCAACACAGGTTCGTCGGAAGGAGATAGCACAGTTGCAGAAATTACAACATTAGTTGGTGAATTTGTCATGTTGATCGAAAGAAGATCAAAGTCATAAGTAGACTTACCTACTTTGGCGGGTGTGCTTTTAATGYCAGATGCAGACTCGCCTACTTTGGCAGAGATAGAAGTTCCGGTCGATGAATTCATTACATTATCATGTCATCGATCTCCATAATCATCTCTGAGGAATTTGGTTTCTGTGTTGAAACGGATGGACCAGTAGCCAAGTTAATTTTGGATACACGAGGAAGTTCACCAATAGGAGGAAGGTTTTTACAGAACTGACTTGATTTGGCGGAATGACATCTAGTATGATCGGGTGTAATTCCTTGGAGAAAGGGTCCTTCCTAGATTCTGGTCGATGGTAGCTGCTCGACGGCGGAGAGTTTTTCCGTAATCTAATTTCTTAGCCTTTGTCACTTTAATCAAAGCAAGAGTTCTAATGTCCTTTGGGACCCAGACCAAACAAGTCTTAATAGCAGCTTGAAGACAGTGTTCACGACCTTTAAATATGAGGGTAATTCTCTTAAGGAGTTCATCATCTTTATCTGCTTCAACTGGAGTCTTTCGCTTTGGTACAAGTAAGCGGGAGAGATCTTGCGGGAGAACGTCATTAGCCATTATTCATTTATAGAATAAGAATAGAAGGGGAAGGTAGTGAGAGGGTTATCATGGAAGCCTGCAAGAAACGCAAGAGGAAGGCAGTTGACTGTACACTTCAGCTGTGTAAAAGGCCATTTGTATTTGCATTGTTCCCAGATACGTAGAGTGCAAATACAAGGTTTTAAATTACAGCCACCTTCTACTAAACGGCATCCTACCCGTGGATTTGGCATCAATCCATAATCAGGATTCATTCCATCCTTAGGGTGGAGCTAAGATTTCTAGGGGTGGACTRAACAGTTAAAACCCATAAATTAATATGGATTAACTGAATACTTTAGCTGTGTAGCAGAGTGAGGAACCAATGGCAGAACATATGGGGCCCACACTGACAGATCGAATGATTGTGGGACCCATGTATTTTATAACCGGCACGAGTGTTATCATTGATTTCACAACCTGCCTATCTGAGCTTTTTTTTTTTCTCAGTTTAAACATATAATGTACAAGATTTTACATTATACAATATATATTTTAAGGCTCTGTTTGGAAGGAATACAAATATAAATACATATATATAGATAGTGTAAAATCTTGTATTTTGTATTATTTTAGGCTCCATTTACATTCTATATATTTCTATTTATACTCTTTCCAAACTGAGCCTTAATGACCAAAATATGTTTTCTTAATCGTTCAAATAAGGAATTCATAATATTTCTAGCATATGGAGGGATGATGYGGCAAATCTGAACCATTCACCAAGTAGGTAAGTCTTTAGATTGGCCTTGGCCACCTGTTAAATCGTTCAGCCAGGTGACAACTTGTTTAATCCTCTTAACCTTATATTGTGGTTCATGAATAAATAGCATAAAATTTAAACATGAATCCGGCAGGGTGTGTGGGCGGCCAATGTAAAGGACTCTGACAAAGTGCGGAGGCTGCAGTTGGTCATCTGATAATCTGAAGTTCTGAACAGTAACAGTTGTGTGGGAAGAAGGGGAACCGAACAGTCTGAGCTCCGGAGCAAGAACTGCATCAGGACAGACCAAACCCACGCACATTTATCTGGACCAATCTGACATTTAACCTTTTAATCAACGACAGAGGTACCCTACATGACCTCACCTTAGAAAAGAGAGTGAGGGGCACTCTTCATTCATCCAAGTGTAGCGGTGTAATGGAGACAAGCCGGGTTATATACGTGCATGCAATCTGGAAGYTCCCTCGTGCTTGATAATTCGAGCTCCGATTTAGATGTTTTTTGGTCCGAGTTGAGTTGTGTTAGGCCGAGCTGATGGGTGCTGTAAGAAGGAGAGAATTAGAGTGTTTGGGTGTCTTTTACCCGAAGAGTGTACTCTGATGCGTAAGTCATAAAATGTTTGAGAGTTCTTTGAGAGAGTGAGAGAGCTTGAGAATGTTTAATTGTGCATACATTTCCATGTGGAAATAAGTGCCTTTTATAGGCATCAGTGGTCAGGGCCTCTTGGTAACGGGCCTGAGCTTCTCGCAGAGCCATTTCCGCTTTGTTAGGCGTGTTAATACGTAGGTTGTGAGATCCCCGCAGAGGTTACGATATGCCCGAGTAATTTCGAAGCGTGCGATATGGCGGGCTATTCTAATGGTCGAGATGTCAGTGCTCTTAGTGGCGTGTTGCTGGGAATGGTTAGCGGGCTCTCCCTCGCAGATCGCCTTGGACTCCTRCAACTCGACGGGATCCTAGGATAGGTCGCCGCAATCTTATGGGATCTACTAATTTGCCCTRGCCGAGGTGGAGGTCGGCCTAGACGAGGTGCTCCAAGCTAACTGGCTGAATTGTTTTGCTTACTCAACGTCGATGTGTCATCTGAAGGCCACATGTCACTGTGATTGGAAGGACCAAATTATCCCTCATCAATTCAGTTTGACTAAAATGCTACTGTGTTTTAATTTAGTTCAAAAGCTCAAAAAAATAATATATTTTTATATTTTATAAATATATAATATAAAAATATATTTATATAATATAATTGAGATACACTATTGAAATTTTGAGCTGAACATCTTGTTCATCGAATTTGAATTTGAAATAGTTAATTGAACTTTATTATAAGATTTAAACTTAATTGAACTCGATCCAGAGCCATTCGATTAAAGCTCAATTTGATTACACCCCCTATCCACGAATGCCCCATTTGACTAGGGCAGATTCCTTAGAAATTTAAAGCCCGGTCCACCCATTCTTCAGTCCTTTACTCTTGCCAGACCCTGGATTTGGAATGGGTCAATGGAAAATGGGTACCTAAAGACGGGCCGGATAATGGATCATTTCCCGGGTTAAAAAGGGCGTTTAGGGGCCTGGGGCAATAACATAGGATTCCATTAATGGAAGGTTACCATAAAACGTACAAATAAAGGAAACATATAAATGAGAGGAAGCATACGATTTGATGAATAAGAAAACAAAAGTTGGGGGAATATGGAGTCCTCCATGAGGAAGGGTTTTTTAGACAAAATTACATTCTGGATTATCCAGGTGTACAATTTTTCTAATCCATGTCGGCTCTGTCTGTGCAATTGTTCTTCGCCATGTTCCCTCGCCAAATAAAGTCAATGCAGAATTTACTTTTCATATAACAAAATAACGAAGAGAGAGAGCTTGACTTCAAAGCAAGCAACCCGCTCAACTGGACTGGATTTGTGCAATTGTTCTTCTTGTTGACGGATGAATATCAGAACCTAGAACCTAGAGCTGTCAATTGGACTGGATTTGGTCCAATGTGACAGTGACTCCATTACAAATGGATCAGATTTAATTTAATCAAATTCAATGAATATTTTGGACCATTTTGGATCSGTCCAATTCAATGTTTGGATYATCCAATTTTTAATTTGTTCATATTTATTTCAATTTAAATTAATTTTAACCTAAACCTCACCTATATTTTATCTTTTATCAATAAATTATACATTGACTCAATCCAACCCAATTCAATATAAATTTATTATAAATGGACCAGGTCCAATCCAATCAATAAATATTTTAGACCACTAAATCTGGATTGATCCAATTCAATATGGTCTCGTTGATCCGTCCAATCCATCCAAAATTCCAAATTAATTTTGGTTTAGACAGGGTCCAATCTAAAACTGGTCCTGTGGTCCATTGACACCCCTATCAGAACCCAGTAATACCAACCAGACGAATCTGGTCCAAGCACTCAGGCTCAGTGACTCGGGAAGACTCAACGCAAGCTCAGAAGTCGGACCTGCTGCATGGGAGCAACCCAAAGTCCCTGGGAAAGCTGTTTGATTCTGAACACTGTTTTAAAAGGCTGTTGGCCCTTAGACCTCACCAGCAAAGCTTAGGCAGTTGGGCTTTGAGTAGTTTGAAACTAAACTTATGCTTTTGAGCTTTTTTGGCTCCAAAACGTTTAAACCCTCAAATGTTTGGTATACCAATGTTGAATATAATGTTTATACAAGGATAAAACACAAATTTAAGACAAAAGAAGAATGATTTTTTGTAATGTATTGGGGGTATTGAACAAATAAATAAATATAAAAGTATAACAAGCAAATGCATATAAGGGTCCGTCAGATTCATAGTTGGAATGAGAATCAAATTCCCAAGGGAAGGGGAGGGAATGGTCATTCCACCAGGAATGAGAATCAAATTCTAATTCTGCCCAATCAAATGGTTTTGATTCTGATTCCAAATCCCTATTCCCATGAACCAAATGAGCCCTAAATGTATATGAAAATAACTTGTTCTATTGTTCATGTTTTATTCTTATCCACTTGCCCATTTACCCCATACAAGGAAATTTATTTCTTTTAAAGCACATGCCTCACAAAGGTGGTCACCCTTCACTAATGTATACAAATGGAGGAAAC
The DNA here is from genome assembly GCF_000365185.1 of Nelumbo nucifera. Next base: position 413,713 of record NW_010729205.1, read on the forward strand.
AAAGTAGAAATGCCTTACTCTTAAAAACTAATCTTGTAAGATTTTAACCCTGTCTAATACATCAAACAAGTCATACAAAATCTTAATTTTATGCTTTTTATGTTTTTATTATTTATTGATTATATATATATATATATATATATATATATATATATATATTTGTTTCCTTTGGCTCAGTTTAGAAGGAGTATAAATACAAATATGTACAATATAAAATTCATACAAAATAAAACAAAATATAAGGTTTTACGCTCTACATATTTGTATTTGTACTCCTTCCAAATGGAGCCTTTTGTGCTTGAATCTTATACCTCAAAATGCATTGAGGCTTATGCCCTAGCCCCTATGATACCCAACTGCTTCACTTTCATCTTTGGCCTTTTAAAACCATCATTATGGAAAGGGTGGGTGGTGATAGAGAGAGAGAGAGAGAAAGAGAGAGAGGATCCATATGGTTTAAACTAAACGTGTAATAGTTGTGATTCATGAAAGAGTATTGTGCAAGAGTATATTTTGACCAAGGGTGTTAATTGWACCAGATTTGGCCCAATCGATCAAATCCAATGTGAGTCCTTTACAAATGGACCAGGTCTAATCCAATCCAATGAATATTTTGAAACATTTTGGACCTGTCCAATTCAATGTGTGGACCGTCCAATCTGTTCAAATTTGTTTTAATTTAGATTTAATCCTATTTCAAACCTAGTCCATTAACATCTATTGATGTTGTTCGATTCGAGGTGTTTCGAACCGAGGACACATTCAAATAATCCTACCAACTGGATGAGGCCGAGGTGGAAGGATGAAGTCACACATTGGGATCTGCAACCAAGAAGAAAAGTCAGAGGCCTGAGGAGTTATTCCCCGGGTGGACACTTCGATGCTCAAGTTAGTTGAATGGAAGGGTAGGTGGTTGGGCTGAGCAGGTAAGAATAGTGCTAGTCCGAGTAGAAGAGTTAAAACAGATGTATCAAAGTCAAAAAGTCCCTTATCTTGAGTGGAAATTACCTATTTATAACTAGAGGTCTATGTTCTACTCGAATGAGGCTTCTGGGGTTGTCGGGATGAGGTTGCCCGCCGAGGTCTTCGGGACGACTCCTCTTCCCCAACAGGGTTAAATTCCTCGCCTGTGCAAGACACTCTTTGACTACGCTTATCTATCCTACATGGTGCTGACATGGTTGGAGAGATAAGGTGGTCGTGCAAGTTGTCACGTGGCATCCTTGGCCAATTCAACCATAACCCAAACATCACTCCCCCAATTCTGAAGTCGAGGAGTGTAGTGTTCGGCCTTGGTTTGGTGTGGAAGACCTCTATGGTCCTTGGCTGAGGAACTTCAACTTGTCAATTAATTTTCCTTTTCCAAGTTGAGTGGTCTGGGGTGAAGCTGGTTTTCCAGGTGAACCGGCCGGTTTGACGCTCATGCCTTTTTCGAGACGGATCAGTAGATGTCTCGTTTTGTCTTCTCGAGGTTATGCGCATGCAGAGTGTGGCATTGAATCAGTGTCATTGATTAGACTTGATCTTGACCGTTGACAAAGTTTATAGAAAAAGGGGTAAAGAGCCATTTCACTTTGTCATTTTCAAAGAGTCTGCTCCTTGGAATTTGGCAAGAAGTAGATCTCGACTGATGCTTTGATTATTCCGTAGTCCAAATATTGGCTCAATCGAACCCAATATAATATAAGTTCATTAAGGATGGACCAGGTCCAATCTAATCTAATAAATACTTTGGACCATACATTAAGTCTGAACTGGTCCAATTCAACACGTTTTATTGGTCCATCCAATTCGTCAAAATTGATTTTGATCTAGACGGGGTACAATCCAAGACCGGTCCATTGACACCCCTAATTTTGAGAGGACAAAGACCATGAAAGGTGGAAAGATGTGTGCCACAACCTCCATCCTGTTTGCTTCAAGGACACTTGTTAAGTTTTAACTTTTAACTGGGGCGAAGCTTCCCGGTAGATTCAAAGTTTTGAGTTGAGACGGTGACGTTGACTCTTCAGCGTTCCTTCCTGCCCAATAACCAAAGGATAAGATCAATATTGCACATTTGACATTCCCTCTCTGGGTTTGGGAGCATCTGCTGACTGCTGCTAATATGCTATGAATGAACATCCATTAATTTCACATTTCTTTCCCTTCTTCAAAAGAGTTTTCAAGAGTGGGTTTTATGGTCCCAACGGTAATAAATTAATAATGGCACATGGGCATCCCAAATCTTGGTTACATTGCACAAAAATACATGATTAATGGCTTATTGGTGTTGGTGTTTAGTTATATTGTTACAGGACAAAATAAATTGAAAATAACAAAATAATTATATTATCAAATTAGATGAACAAAATTTCCCTCCCTAAGCAACTCAGGACGCAACTAATTGCATTTTGCTACTTTACAGGTTTTACTATATAAAGAGACCTTGGCATGATCACTGATCAGATAGAATTTGGATATAGACTTATTGAACCGGAATATGACCCGGTGGCCCGGTGCCATTTCGAATTTTCTATGCTTAGACAAGTGGAGCCAAAGCCAAAGGACAAGGCAATTCGCTTTCTTTTTCAGTTTTCTCCTTTTAAGTTTTAACATCTTCACCCCCAACGAACCTATAGACACGTGTATGTCACATTTGTATTTGGGTGGACACGTGGCTCAATCCTCACCCAACTATGCCCACCCATTACATCATCAGATGGCTCCAAACAAAAATGAACCATGGTGATTGGCAATTGAAGACTACAAAGTGATATTCTAATTTCCAAGCATCTCTCATCCTTCCAGAAAGCTGTTATTATTAATTCTATTAATAATAGACCTAATGACGAGCCAAATAAAGCCTTAGAGGTCCCCTAATTGAGGGTCCGAGTAACCTGATGTAGGACTCACCGCAGAACGGCGACAACAGGGAACCCTTTCCCTTTGGCAATTTTCATCTACTCCAAATAACCCTTTCCATGGTAGCTCTAAAACCCTATTTTAACAGTATTTCTTCTTCTTCTTCTTCTTCTTCTTCTTATTATTATTATTATAATTTGTACTATTTTGATAGAATTTGACAGTGATTAAAGAGTAATTTGATCGATTGCCGAACTTCCTTGCAAATCATGCTTATGGGACATTATACTGTTTGCCATTATTTTTCCATCCGGATGCACGCAAAATGAAGTCTAATGATTCCCTATTTACTACTTTAAAGTGTTTGTTTGATCGTAAAATGGCCATGGAAAATAGAACTTTTAGAGAGTCACAGAGTACAGATGTAAGAGAAAGCTGCATTCCTTTTGCTTTTCCACAAGCCATTTTGGTATCCTTTTGTTATTTGCAGTTGAACCGAACATCAAGAAAATCTGAAACAAAAAAATGATTCCATTTTACTATTAAACCAGCGAAATAACCCGTGCTTAACTTCAACTTTTATTTTACTAAATAAAACGTAAAGTAAAAATTGAATACGGTTCAACTTCAATTAAATTTGTAAGAAAGATAAACCGATTAATTAAATATATGATTTTACTGTAGAAAAACGGACCGAATTAACTTCTAAAAGGCGTACCAAAAAACAAAATTGAATTAATAGGCACTAAATTAAGATTTCTACAGTGCATGAGAAGACATACAATAAATACTATAACTTCAAATGCATATAGATTCAGAATATCTATGGATTGAATTACAAGAAATTCAGAAACAAGTAATAAGGCATCCAATAAAAGAGAAATTAAACAAAAAGATTAGCTCCAAAATGTTCTAAGAAGAAGAAACCGCTTAAGTGTAATGCTACTAGATGCAGTCAATTGCAGTTTTCAGAAATCAACCAAGGATTTACAAGTGGCAGCTGTTTCAGCATTGGAATCATCTTGAACTCATCCACCTCTTCAGATGCCAAGCTCCACGACCAATAAAAAACATAACATGAAGTCTTAGAAGATTATGGATAATGTACTGAAGAAGACATTAGACATTTTAGTGAAAAAAACATTAAGTATCAGTTTTTCACAAATAATTTACAACTTAAGAGAAGAAACTCTGCAAAGCATAATAACTAACAGAGGAAAACCAGCTAATATATTTGGATTCTCAGTACTAATTCCTCCAACTATTCTACATATCCATTGCAAACAGAGAGAGAAATAATTGTACACGTGGCAACTTGTTTTGGTGCTAAACCCCAAAAAAAAAATGTTGGTGCTCTTTCTTCGTTCCCTCCTTTTTAATCCTCAGTTCTTCACAGCATGTTTTCAGAGAAGCCCAAAGCCCTTCTATAGCTTCTATTATTCTATCATCATCATTATATAAAATCCGGGATAAAGGGCTTATTATGGACATATTATACTGAAAAAGAAAAGAAATACAAAAAACCTTCTCACTGGATCATCACTACTATAAATAATGCCATTATGTTGAAATTTGCCCATTAATGGAGAGAGGGTGGCAACTGGCAAGAGTGGGGCTCTGTCTCTGTGATGGGGACCATGGGGTTTGGGCTCGGTGCTGCTGGATTGTGGGAAAAGTTGCAGTCAGTTTTCCCAGATTAATTAGATGCTATATCTTAGGGGCATTCTTATTTTTGGATTTTCAGAGGGGGAAAAGTTGGTCAATGGGAATCCCATTGACCAAGAATCCCATGTTCATTTTTCAGATTAATGTGGAGACCAGGGAAAGTTTATTTTCCTGGGTAAGTGATACCCATGTCTTACGTGGGTAAATAACTTTCCCACCTAAGAGGAAAGTTGCTAACACTTGAATGGGACAAAAATGTCCTTTTAATAATGAATTTTTATGACTAAAATGGTCATTACCTTATTTACCTGAGAAATAAAAGAACATGGTAAATGCACTTACCAGGGTAAGTGTTTCCTAGGAAAAACTTACCCAGATAATTACTTTTACCTGAGTAACTTATTGAAAAGCGAACAGGGCCTTAATACAGAATCAGGATTCATAATAGATGTTCTGTGTCTGTGATGACAGTTGGAGGTTGGAAGTAAGAAAAAGATTACTGTTCGGTTTCTTCGGTAATCTCCTGCAACACTAAATATTGTAGAGCCATGGAGAATTTTGCAGATCGCTTTCTGTTTCTTGTAGAGCCACTCCCCGGAGCACTGCCACTGCTTGTCAAAATGAAAGATCCTGATCCATCCCCTAAATCCAGAGGCTCAATCTAATTACATTCTTTTACAAGTCAAACGAAGAGAAAAAGAAACTGGGCGGAATTAGAAAAGTCTGGGAAAATATTGAAAAGTTGCCAGTAAACATGGATGGACTAAGATAAAATGGGTTGGAAGGTTTTAGGGATTTGGGTTAGGGTTATCAATACATCTTGTAAACTAACCTTCGATGGTAAAAATGGAGGGAATCCATCTCTTGTAGATGAACAACAACCTTGGAGTATCGCCATGGTGGGTATCAGATAAGAAGAGCCTGCAAGGCTCTCCTGATGCCAAGCTCTCACTGTTACATATAAAGAGCTAAGAATCAGACGAAAACAACCAAATAGCACTCCAAGCAATGTAGACTATGGGAACAGAACAGTTACTTGGCATGGGCGATGGCATCCCAGCACAAGGCCAGAGTTCGAACCATGGCAAGGTCTCTTCCTCTTGGATTACCCAGTCTCTCTTTACAATTCCTGCAAGTAGAAGTGTGGAGCCAAAACGACAAAACCGAAACCAGGGTAGTTCTTGGTTCTGAGGAGCACAAACACAAACACATGACTGACTTGACTTACTTGTCATCGAAGAAATCTCTGAAATCATCAATTACAACGGCTGCTGGGTAGATTCCGAGTTGGTGTAGGTGAAATCCAGCCAAGTATTTGTTGATCCCCTCGTAATCTTCTACATACCTGGCAACGAATAGAAACGCTTGGATAGATGTAAATTATTAGTAAGGAAAAGGGAATTTCTTGATATCCTACTGGACAATGCTCTCACTCACACTCACTTCATCCGTATTCGGTTAAACACATCAAACAAGGCATCGATGCCCTGCAAACAACATTCAAAAATGAATTATTGATTACATTACATACAGATACAGGTTAAAACGGAGAGAAAAACAGAGAGAGTAGTAATAAATGTAGAATACCTGGGATAAGTAAGGAGGTTTTGGACTCTAACCTGCAGCGGTTGCAGATGAAGATGACATGACGATGAGCGGAGCTAGTGTAAGCGGAATTAAAAGCGAACTGGAAGAGGAGAGATGTCTTCCCGCATGAGGGAGGCCCTGAAAGGAGCATCATTTGGCTGTTGCTGCATTCCTTTTCCTTCTCAATTTGTTATTTCATGGATAAGAAGAAGAACCTCTAGCATTCTCCCAGCAATTTGGGTGTGACCGTTGAGCAGGGTTTGGGGTTTGCTGAATTCATAGGAACTGAAGAACAAATGAACTACGAATAAGTTACACTGATCTGATTCATTTCAAGTTTTCAAMTGTACCAGAGAGGGAGAGGGACTCGGACGAGAGAGTGAGAGAAGGGGAAGCAGGGGAGAAAGACATGTGAAATGAAAGGACAGTGATCGGTTTCGTCATAGGGAAGGCCCATCCTGCTGTTTTTGCATGTGATTTCACGTGCGGATACCTTTTCTTGCGGGAAGAGAATGCCACNTCGTCATAGGGAAGGCCCATCCTGCTGTTTTCGCATGTGATTTCACGTGCGGATACCTTTTCTTGCGGGAAGAGAATGCCACATCGCCTTAACAAAGGCCCATCCCACTTTAGAATATATAATAGATATCGTTGTCCAAGGAAACCAGATTCTTACCTTTATATTGCATTCAACCAAACACACTRTTTGGAATTATCCTCTGAAAATAATCTTCTCAATTGTTAGCAATTCAGATTTGTTTAATATTTTTCCAATGTGGCAAACTATCATCTTTAAGTGCTAATCAAAGAAACTCTTCTTGAATGGTTGAATTGCATCTTAAACCTGGAGAAGCATATGTGAGAAGACAAGCTTTTTAGGTGGTTAAATCTTGCACCTGTGTCCATTGGACATAGAAACCATTTTCTCTACTTTGTAATTTGCTACTCTTTCCACTCTTCTTACACAAGCATCTCTGCACATCAGAGAATAAAGTTATATCCAAAAGACAAAGTACGCATCAGAACTATATGTTTAAAACGGCATGACCAAAGACAAAAAAGAGCAATGCTAACCTGCTTTGTCAGTGACCAAATGATAAGCACCAAGTCTTCAACTAAAAGATGACTGTTAAAAGTAACAATAAGCTTTATCTGAGAAACAGTTTAACGTAGCACCCCCTATTTTTATTTCAATTATACTAATAGAGAAGAGAGTAGATGAAGAAAATAAAATGATTTTACTGGCATTCCTGTACCATTTATACAAGTAATCATCATCATCATCCAAGCCTTATCCCAACTATATGGGATCAGCTACATGAATCCTGATTTGCCATTTTGTTTTGTTTAATGCAAGATCCATCATTAAATATGTGTTTAAATCATTTATTATTACTTGGTGGATCCATGTCCTTTTTTGTTTACCCCTACCCCTTATAGCTCCTTCAACTTGCAACAAATCACTTATTCTTATGGGTGTTGCCAAAGGTCTTCTATGCATGTGATCAAACCAACTTGGTCTACTTTCTCTCATTTTATCACCTATTGGAGCTTATTCCTAGATTCCTTTGAATGGCTTCATTTCTAACACTATCCTTTCTAGTTTTTCCATTCATCTATCTCAACGTACACATTTCTGCCACCTTCATTTTTTGGACATGTTTCCTGACTACCCAGTACCCATTACTCTATTCCATACAGCGTAAGTGGTATTCACCTGTTGTATAATAATCTAGATGCACCCCTCCATTTTTCCCATCCTGCTCTAATTCTATGGGCAATATCCTTCTCAATCCCTCCCTTGCTACCCCTCCATTTTGCCCATCCTACTTTAATTCTATAAGCGACATCCTCCTCCATCTCTCCCTTGTTATGAATTTTTGAACCAAGGTACTAGAAAAGGTCATATTGAGTTACCTCTTGGTCTCCAATCCTAAGTGTACCCTGATTTGCACTCTTATTATTAAACTAACATATCATATATTCTGTTATGGTCCTATTTATTTTAAAACCTCTTGTTTCTAAGGTATTTGTCTATAAACCTAATTTTGCATTTGATCCTTCATTAGTTTCATCCATTAAAGCAATGTCATTGACAAACAACATGCACCATGGGACCTCCTGAATATGTTCAGTCAATTCATCTATTATTAGTGTAAATAAATTAGGGCCAAGTGCTGAACCTTGGTAAACACCCAGTGTTACTGTAAAATTTGTTGTCTTTCCCAATAGGTGCTATAACTTCTAACATTGGTTGTTGCACCCTCATACATCTTGTTAATTAAGTCCATATGCTTGTATGGAACCCCTTTGTTTTTCAAGATCCACCATATTATCTCTCTAGGGACTCTATCATATGCTTTCTTTAGGTTAATAATCACCATATGAAAATCTCTCATCTCTGAAATTTCCTCTCATCTCAAAAGAAAGATAGCCTCCATGGTTCATCTCCCTAACATAAACCCAATTAGTAATTTCCATTAAATTCAAATTTGAAGATAAAAATGTCATCCATATCAACTGAAAGAATCTCAAGATGAAATATAGTAGAAGAGACCAAGGTTCCAAATACTAAACAATTTCAAGTATGTTGGACAGCATCTCATCTCTTTGGTCTTTACAGAGGATACTCTCTGGAAAGCTCATCATAGTAACACTTCACTGGTCTTTGCGCCCAAGATGTATCTAGGGCCTCCAGGCCATCTTCCTCAGAATGAATGAACAAATTTGGAGGGAGGAAAAAAACATATAGTAGAATTTTCATAGGTTCTAATACTTCCATTAAATTTTTGGGTAAATTGCAAGCACCCACACTGTAGTTAGAGGGTTTATACACTTAGCCCTCGGAACTTTGTTTTATGACAAAGACTCCCCCCCAGTACCACTCAGACCCTGACCAGTTAATGGACTTAACAGTGAAAGTGGATTAATGGAACTACTAGATGGCCCATTCAAGATTTGTGCTATGGATGCTCTAAGTAGAATGTACAAAGGGCTGTGTCTGGAAGCTTCTTAGAAGGTATCAAAGTGGGAGAGGTCCATGATCAAGTTGATATTGCTCTTCCCCAATTTGCAGATGACACTTTTTTTTTTTTGCAATGCCAGCCAAGAATAGCTAGTAAATGTGAAGTCATTTATGAAATAGTTTACGGTAGTATTAGGCCTTTGTCTAAATACTTCTAAAACTATGGTAATTGTTGTGGGTCAAGTGGTGAATTTGAGGCAATTGGATGAGGAATGTGGCTGCAAGGTAGGTAAGTTACCAACAAGATATTTGGGAATGCCTCTAAGAGATAAGTTAAAAAGCAAGAGAATGAGAGATTTCCGATGTAGAGGTGGAAAAATGAAAGGAAATATCAGTAAGTGAATTGGAAGAAGGTGCACACATCTACGGGGAATGGGGGCTTGGGAATTAGGAGGGTGAATTGAATATTACTATGTTGGGTAAATGGTTTTGAAGGTTTAATGAGAATCAAGATAGCCTATGGAAGAAAGTTATGGTACAAAAATACAGGAGCAGAAATGCAGAATTATGGGGTGGCATCCTGGAGAGTCAAGACATCCTTTTGGTTGTGTGGTATGTGGAAGATAGTGGATAAGGCTTCCAACAGTTTCTGTAAGGGATTAAGGTGTGTAGTGGAAAAGGCTTTCAACCTGTATCCTGCCCAGTTTGAGTTGGCTGTAGATAAGGATGCAAGGGTGACTGAATGTTAACAAGTGCATAATGGTGTTCAGGAGAAATCTGAACAATTGGGAGGTGACTCCAATGTTGGATTTGTTAGAGGAACTATACAATACTCATATGGTAATCAATAGAGAAGACAAGAATTTGGGCTTGGCAAAAATCTGGTTATTTCTCAGTTAAATTCTTTTACAATCAATAGCTTGAACAGTCAGGTGGAGTGCGATATTCCGAGCAACAGAATTTGGTGCACAGCTATATGCCTATACCATCTAAAGTAGCTTTCTATGTATGGTCAGCTGCCTTGGACAAAACTTTTAGCCTGTAACCAGAGATAACCTGCTCAGAAGGGTGCTGCAGGTTGTTAATACAAATTGCGTCCTCTGCAATGAAAGCCTAAAAACTGTCAATCACTTAGAAGGGTGCTGCAGGTTGTTAACCAAAAAAATGATAAGGATTTTTGCTGTTAAAGGTTGATTTCTTGAAACAGTTGCAGAGTTTTTGAAGGGTTGGCAATTGGCATTTGAGGGGTGTGAGTAAATATGGAAAAATAGCATGGAGAGTGACACCTCCAGCGGCATTTAGTCACTGTGCAAGTAAAGTAACACTAGAATCTATTAAAACTAAGCAAATTCACATGAAGTGGTAGCCATCAGAATAATGGGGATGGTGTTTTCTTGGCTGGCATGTCACAAGATGTTTAAGGGAAGACAATACTAACTTCTTTTTTATTTTCAGAATCTTTTTGTAAAATGTTATGGTCTGAGTCTGATTCTATAGTGTTATCTGTAGAGCTTTGTATATTCCCTGTGTAAAAAAATCTGTTGTACAGTGGCCTTTTTCCTTTTGAAGACCAATAGTTCAATACAATATGGATCCTTTCATAACTAATAGCATTCTCTTCGATATGTTAATTAATGAACAAAAGAAAATACATGAATAACAAGAGATCAAATCATAAAACATGCATGGGTGTGTAGTCTGCTTCCTTTTTTGGTGGAGGATATTGTTCATCATCCATTAGCTTTAGAACACTATGATACTACAGATAAAACATGAGACATGAATAACAAGAGACAAAACATGTATGGATATGTGTAGTCACCTTCCTTGCTTGGTGGAGGAGATTGTTCATCATCCATTAGCTTTAGGACACTAGGATACTACAGATAAAGAGCTCATTATCTGCTTGTTTCCATAGCATCCACTTCTACATCAATAAAACTAAGGAAGTCTACTACTCATGAAATAAATGCCCTATTTCAGTTGTCGTCATACAGGTAACTAAGCAATTTTCTTTTCCATTGATGTGGATAGTAAAATGTCCACTCTCCAAGTCAATAAATTAGTGGAATCAACCTACCCAAAAGTAAATAAACAAGGGCATTTTGTACAGTGACAGCTATAAAATTCTGGGATTTAATGTGCCACATTCTATGTCTGAGTGGCTTTTTCGCATTGCAGGGATGATTGTCATAGCTCATTTACCATTGTGCATCTAAATCCCCTAATATATACAACTTTTTCATTAACACTTGATAAAATACATGCACTTTCTTATTGATAAAAAAAAAAAAAAACATGCACTTTCTCGACAATGAATCCAATGTACAATTCTGATTTAAGTCAATTTTGTTACTTCCTAATTGGAATGCCCTCTTCAACTTTTACAGTTTTTTAAATTCCATTCCTCCCAAATCCTCCAAAACATTACACGAAACACATTAAACAATCAGAATAGTGCGACTGTGAATATCTTGCATCAGTTGCCCAGCTTCAACTGATGCAAGTGCGACTGTGAATATCATAACTCGTGAAAGGTGAACTCGATATTCCAATGAAGAAGCTCCCAAACAATCTAACTACCAAATGGCGCCGCTGAGCTTGCAAAATTTGTTTATATTAATACATTCAACTTCCTCCATTAATAAAAGAAAGTAATAAAAAAAGAAAAAAAAAAAGGAAAAGGAAAAGGATTTACAGGAGAGCGTAGCTTTCTAAATGAGATGAGAATCCTAGTTGTGATATATAATACAAATCCAACCAAGTAGAATCAATTAGCTACAATTTGAAAAGAAGAGAATAGCCCTTCTTAAAGTAAATGACTGCAAAAGAATGAAAACAAACTTGGTCCAGAAATAAAAATGGGAAAAAACTTACTATTCTCTCTTCCTAGAAGAAAGATTGCCGATTCAATTGACCTAAAAGACCACACTTTTCCTCTTCTCGGATGTAGCCCTAATGAGTACGAACTTCAACAGCAGAAAATCGCGAGGGTCGGTTTAAATGGAAAACTAAAACCAGGTCGGATTAGGGTCAGGCTTAGTGGTTTACTATGGTTTATTGGTTTATATCATGTGGTCGGGTCAAGGTTTTGGTTCTTCAACCTGAATCGGGTTCGTCTCACTTTCGGGCTTGTCTGATCGATCCGGCAAGTCATGATACCTGTAAAGGGAAAACTTTGGCCAAGAGCCTCTGCTGTGGAGAACGCTTTTGGGAATGCTAAGTTATCGTAGACTAGGGCAAAATAATAATTAGGGCTGTTCACAAGAAGACCCAATCCGACCAAATTGATCAATTCAGACCGACCAACCCGAGTTGGTCGGGTTTTCTTTAGCATCAGTCGGTTTCGGGTTATAAAAAATCATAAACCGATGATTCGGTTCAGTTTCGGTTTTCATGTGTAAAAACTGAAACTAACCCGAATCGAACTGACTTAGTAGTTAGTTCCTAGTTAGYAGTTACAACCTACTTAATTCCTACTTAACTAAGTTGTTTCTATCCTACTTACAACCTACTTAACTAAGTTGTCTCTCAAACTCTGCTCCCTCCACAACTGGATCCACGGATGGACCACAAAACATTAAGGAAATGAACACTTAAACAACAACTAAGTCACCACTAAGTAGAGTCGAAACCAACTCAAACTGATCAGGTCGATTTTGCTTAACACAAGGTCGATTTCGATTTCAATTTCAGGTAACCCGACTAGGTCGGGTCGGTTGAAAAAACATCAATAAACCGACCCAACCCAACCCGTGAACAGCCCTAATAATAATTACGTCCTATTTCTTTTATACAAATATAGACATGGGTGTGAATCGGTGAACATCTCGGTCTTGCCATGTCAGTAACCCTTTCCTTACACAAGTACAATAAATTAGTGTAATTTTGTTAGTAAACTACCAATATAGTGTTCTTTTAGAAATTATAATGTTACACAAGTACAATAAATTTTTTAAAACTTTCACAAAATTACATTTTTGAATATTAAAGACAATATAGTGTACTTTTAGAAATTTACCATGTGGTTGATACTCAACATATCCTTTAGATCATTTCTGGTAGTGCGCAATTTGAAAGCTCCTAGCTAGAAGTACGCCTGGACGTTGTTCACGTAGCGAGCTGGACCAAGCTGTAAGACAGAGATCAGAGAGACCGAGGGAAGTGACCCAGGGAGGTCTCTCCGATGCTTAAGTTAGTACTTGTATAATTGAGGTGTTGTGAGCAAATAATCACGCGTACCTAGGTCTTATAGGTTGATCCCCTTTTATAATTGAGGTGTCGTGGATCTCACGAGACGTTCCCAAGATCTTCGGCCCGTAACATTAAGGATACGTTCCGCCTTAGGAGGAAGGTAATGTATTCGTTAATGGGGTTATCGCTTCCCTCCAATTCGGGCAGGATGAGGATAAGGCCCACAATCACGCGACATGATCCCGAGAAGTTTGGAGACAGCTAGCAAGTCGTCGAGTTCAGTTACATGGCACTTCGGCATACACGGGTTCTAAGGTGCTTCGGACCCGAAGTGACCAAGCACCTGAGGTCCCCTAATCTGCTGACGGGGTATGTTAACATGTCATCCTGCTGGCAGATCGCGTCCACGTGTCCTTCACTTACTAGGTCAAGCCAAATCACCCCTCATCAATTTTTATCATCAAATTGAATATTGGGTTGATGGGGACAATGTTTTCAAAACTAGATCAAACCAGATGGTTAGACCGAAAAAATTGGGTATTGGATACCGTTTCACCTCAAAACCTTTGTTTGTCCAAAAACTATTTATTTGGTTAGTGAACCGTTGACCTGGGCGGTCGAACTGTCAACCTGAACAATAGTTTTTGGCCTTTTTTGTTTTGTTTAGAGGGGTCATCCATTTAGACTGAACGGTCAGACCGTTCGACCCCAGAGCAGCTCCCTATCCGATCCAATTTTAAAAACCTTGGACAAGGAATGGGTGCATTGCCTTGAGCTTGGCTTGGTGTGCGGCATGTTCTAGCCCAAGGCCCGACCCATGGACCAGCTCGACCCATAACATGGCACAGGTCCATGTGGGCTCGGGCCGTGGGTCGTGCCGAACCAACCCCCCAAATTATCCTAGAGGAGGGAGGCACGGCCCAAGACACATCATGGGCCAACACGACACAACTCGCACATTGTGCGGGCCACATGCGAGTCGTGTTGTGCCGACCCAACACGACCCAATTTATACCTCTACTTGAACCTGCCCAATACTGGGGACGAGATAGAGAAATTCGAGGATTCTTCATCCTTGATGAAGAGTGGGGTGTCTTACCCCTGAACTCGTCCGACATTGAGGAGTGGTTACCTGGCCTTGAACCTGCGTGACACTAGGGATGGGACGGGGATGGGGTAAAGTGTCTTGACTATGGGGCAGGGAAAGGGATGGGGTGCCTTGCCCTGAACCCACCCCGTTGTCATTCTTATATAATTGTTAATTATTAGTGGAATTAATAAAAATATTAGATTTTATAATTATTTTTATTTATTTAAAGTTAATCAAAAATTCATTTATAAATAATAAAAAGAATAAAATTTATTAAAAATACTACAAATTATTAATAAAACTAAATTTATTAAAAATATTTGTTCATATTCAATTAACAATAATCATTTTTATAAATCAATATTAAATAAAAAATAAAATTATTAAATCTTTTAGATTTTTCCATGCATAGCACGAGTCCTGCTAGTGTTAAACTAAAAACACTCTCATCAACATACGTTGTTGGGGGCCAATAGCCAAAGTTAACCTTTGGGGTCATATAGTTAAAGATTATGTTTGTTTTGATTTTTCTTCTTTGACTTTGGTGAAGGTGATAATTGGAACCCGTATACCAATTTTTAATTTAATGATTCTTGAGTTTTTAAAATGTATTATAAATATATAATTAAAATATTATAGGTCGGGTCGATATCGGATTAAACCATATAGGGTCGAGGTGGATTCAGAAATTACATGTTATTGAGTTGGGTAAAATTGGGTTCAAGTGGAAGCATGGAAGTGTCAAGTTAAGATTGAGGAAAACCCATATACTAATTTTATCCGAAGACAATGATCCATTCAATCATGAACTCAACACTTCTGCCATCCATCACGTAATTCGATTAGGGGTAGGGGTTGGGTTAGGATTAGGATTGGGGCAATAGGCAACACAACCCAAGCTGACTTGGGGGTTCAATAACTCGAGTTGGGTTAGAGCTCATCTAAATCTAACCAAATAATTTGGCCTGACTTGTACCTTGGGGTGAACATGGACCAATCCAGAGTTCAGCTTGACCCAGATCCCATGCCTAGGTTTGCATGAGTTCTAGTAGGCTTTAGGCTACATACACATATAAAGGCCCAAGCTTGCAAATTTTCAGGGTGGGCTGAAAAGTAATGTTTAAAAAAACGATTTGGAAACGGAACCGTTTTGGTTACTAGTTTTTGGGTCAATGGTCCGATCGTCTGGTTCGAATGAACGGTTTGTTCTGATAGGAAATTTTAAAAAATTAAAAAATAAAAAATGGTCAAAATCATTTAATGGGTCGACGGTTCAATCACCCGGGTCAACGTTTTATTGACTTTTTCAACGGTTTTTGACCGGATTCCAGGTTTATGCAAAAACGGAACTGATTGTCTGGACAGTTCCTGGGCTGAACGGTCTGACCATCCAGGTCAACGGCAACTCAAAAACACTGCTAGAAAGGATCACCCCTACTTGTAACGTTTAGGCTTTACACTTTAGCTAAGGGTGGCAAACTCAAAAATGGAAATCTGCTGAATTTGTCGGATTTAGCTGAGTATATATATCTAACTATAATCTTAAAGCATTTGAGAGATATAGGATAAACACCTTACATTTGACACGTGGTGTAACTTGCTGCTTTTCTCTCTCCCTCTCTCTCTTTCAAATCTCTCTTTCTTTCTTTCTCTCTCCCTTTTCGTCTTTTTGCTCATCCATCTCTCACACTCTCTCTCTCTCCTCTCTCCCAATCTCGGGCTCTTCCCCCTCTCTCCTTCAAACCTTCTCTCTCACGGTTTTTATTATTCTTTCTTTTGTTGTTTTGGTTTCTTCGGTTTATTATCCGTTGAGAACAGTTGTGCTCGACCTCTAGAGTATTGGTTCTTGGTCTTTGGTTTTCTAACCTATCCTAATTTGGATGTTCCTTCAGTGATTCTCCCGAATGGGAAGTCTGTATCGATTGAACTGTACTATTGCGTAGAATGGATTATTGTCCTAAAATGGAAATCCTACACTACTTTGACCCAGCTAATTCATTTCTTTCACATTCTTGTTCCTAACATTTAATTTATTTATATTTTAGGATAACCCATGTCTTCCATGTAGCCAACTTGATAAATGCCTTTCGGGTTATTTCAATGTTTATAATTCCCCTATTTAGTTTTATTTCTTGACATTACACTACATTCATTTAATGAGTTGTCTCATTATCTTGCATTTCTTTCTTCCAAAGTTTTGTCTAGGCACATACAGTCGCTTCCTCGGTTGGTTGAGATCACAGGCTTCTCATTTTTCTTTTGTCTTTACATGCCATTTATCTTCTATTTATATCCCCTTTAGTTATTTTGAATGTATGCTCTCATTTATTTTTTCTTTCTACCTTCTACTTCTTCAACTTTCCTCTTTGTTGTGTTCTAAACGCATTGTAGAGGTATTTCCTGATGCTATTTGTAGTGCTAACACTTTGTAGAATTATTTCCCAGGTTTTGCAAATAGTATTGGTTTTTGGTATACACAGGTTTTCTCTTCAGAGGTAACAGTCATGTGCTTCTATTTGGTGTTGTTATTACTCTTACAATAGCCTTACTTCTATGTGTTTAATGTCTTTTCTTTAATGTTGGTATTTGTTAATGCATTTATTTCTTATATTTCTTCTTTTTTTTGCTGTGTTTTATTTTATTTTATTTTTGTATTACATAGGAGCAATGATGCAAAACTCTTTTTTTCTTTTTAGTTCTAAGTGTTTATTGTCTTTTCTAACTTGTATTTGTTGGCCTTAATGCTRCAAAATGTTTTTTTATTCTTTTACTTGAATTACCTTCTGCTAATTCTTGTTTCATAATTTTTTTTTGCACTTTTCATACTCTTTTCTTTCATGTAATTATATTTGCATTTCTTTGTTTCAGTTTATTTTTTTTTCCATGTCTTCCTAAGATTTTTTGCATATTTTCTAATGCTTTGGGAACAATAATGCATTTTTTTTTATTTTAGGAAGAACCTTTAAAATATGATTTTCTTCTTATTTTTTATGAATTTTTGGGTCTTACTTTCCCCTCTTTATTTATTTTTGCATTTGTTTGCTTTCCCCTCTACTCTGCAATTATTTTCATTTTTAGGATATTTGTTGAATATTGTCCTTTTGTATTTGACATGAGCTCCCATACTTCTATTTACTAGGACTATAAATTAGCATTTTGGCCTTTTTTTTTTAACTTATGCATGGCTTTTTATAATTAAGAGTATATATGGGATAGCCTTGCATAATCAATACTGGTAAGAGTATGCATAGCCTTTTACAGTAAAGTTGTTAATTCAATTAGGACTGGTAAGACAATGAAAGCATAACTTTAGCACCAATTTGAAATAATTAAAACAATAAAAAAATATTCATTTACCAATGTTGCTTTGGTTTGTGTTTGTTGATTGGCTTAGCAATGGAAACTTCACTCTCAAGTCTCAACCTGATTTCATGTCAACACAATGGTTTAACCACTGGTAAGGTATAAGTTACCCAAAATCTAAAGGATCTAAGCATTTGTAGAGGCAATCGCATTGCATTGCAGGGCTGGAAGCGTTTGCCTTCAAATACCAATTCTCATTATCTGCTTCAACCCAATTGTCTAACCATCAACCAAAAGACTAACCAGGATGTTGATCAACTTGCAGTTCAGTTAAGGCACCAAACCGTATAGGCTTCATAATAGAACATGAAAAGAAACAATGTTCAAGGGTCTCCACATATTTACCAAGTAGAGGTAAGGAGCCAATCAAACATGGCTGGAAGAAATAAAGGAGCTGATGAACACGAGAAGATCCTGGACCTAGATTTTGTCTAAAAGAATAAAATAAAGGAGCTGATGTAACTACATATGCAAGTTAGTTGTCAACAAAATAGATATCTTTCTTCTTAAAAAGAGAGATGATCATTTGCCTAAGAAAAAAAAATTCTCTAATTTAAGGGCTTTGCTTTAATCTATAACTATAATCTTAAAGCATCGATAAAATGTACAATAAACACCTTACATTTAGGAAGGGTAATTTGGGAGCATAAATTCAGCACCCAACATTTAGGAAGTTTTTTTTTTTATCAATAACACAATATTTATTAACTGATAAGATTAAAAAGCATATACAACAAGAAGTTGTGGTTAGAAGGAAAAGCCCAAAAGAAGAAAACCACTAATTAGAATCCATCCTAGAACATAGATTATCTTCGAAGCATGATGTATTGTTTATGGTATTTTTATGCTTATTTTATCTTTTACCACTAATTAGAAACCTTAATGAGTGGTGTCATTAAGATTTGACACACTAAAAAAATTTGGCTTTTAAATCTACATGCATGGAACTTCTTAACAAGCCATCATACTCAATTAATTTTGGAAAATTGTTAGAACGTTTAATTTCCAAGATGCATTTGGCAACCCTAGAATGGATTATACATAGGGACAATAGAGGCATATGTGTTGAGGTTTCCTTTGATAAGTATGGTAAGGATTGAGTATTTGTGGGTGTATCAAGTCATTTGGAGCAAAAGGCAAGATAAAGGGCTGCAAGAAAGGCAGTATACAAGATCAGAGATTCCTTTGACATATACATACATCATGCTAATTTTGTTGAATATCAGTATTATTTATGGAAATCTAAATCTCTTGACATAGAAGTTGATCACTTAGAAAAATGAGTCGCAGAAATAGAGGAGGATCTATCTAATTGTCCAACTGATGAACACGTCCATAAATTAGAGGATCAGCTGAAAGATCTTGAGGAATAGTTTCTTGTTACCCCATCCGATGCTGAATCTAAGATAATATAAGATTTGTATTGGAACTGAAATGTGGATATTTTGTTTTTTAAATTGTCACTATTGGATCATCTTTCTTATGTTACCAACACCAATATATCATGGTAGTTATCTTTTTTTTTTTTGGATTGACACCTTTTGTTGATCAGTGTGTGGTGTTGCATGAAGGAGTGCTTCTTATGTCATGAATGTTTTTTGTATGAATAGATTTTTGAAAGTCTAAAATGTTTTTTTGAGGTGGGATATTATGTATGGATTGAATGCCTAATTGAATGATGATAACTGTTGTTTCTTATTCTCTATCTTCTATTCTATCCAGCAAAATGTTTGCCTATTTAATATTTAGATATTTTAAATCTTGCAACCAAGAAAATACTACACATTAAATCCAATTACTTTTTCAAATGCTTTTTTCTATTTGCAAGGTATATGGCATTACCCAATTAATTTATCATTGTCTTCTTTTTTYCTATTTTATCTGTTGCTTATTTTAATGATCATTAATCTTTTTTTTTTTCTCCTCTTACTGATAGAACCAAAAAATCAATCATTCAATCTTTGTAAACACTCAAGCATGGTATCTCCATCAGGTGCCTTTTGTCTTGATTCTTTACAAAATTATAGGTTTATAACATAACCAAAAATCTTATTTCTTTTCAAGTTTAATTGGGAGGATGTTGATATTACCATCAGTTCCACTGTAATTTAATAAACTGTGTTGGTTGATGATTACATAAATCAGTTTTCATTGGTGTTTGTTTATATATGTGCATATGTATGTATGATTAAATGAACAAAAGTATAAGCTTTGCAACAAGGATAGCTACATTTACCATTTTTTTTCCACCAAAGGGTTGTAAAATTTATGTATAGAAATAGGATAGTTACATTTATGATTATGTGTTACAAGATGAAACATTAAGAAAAGCTATTAAAGCTTTTAAAGGGAAGTGTTGGAACTTGGAAGAAAATAGGTTTGTTCTTTTCCTTCTCTATGATTTTTTTCGACATCAGTTGTTATGGTTAATCTTGATTGGTTTGAATTATTCAAGTTAGGCTTTGATAAGCTTTCCCAGAGCTCATTTGGTTTTGTTTATAAGGAACAAACTTCATGTATGTTTTTCTTCTACAGTTGTCTTTTTAATCTATTTAGATCCATAACTGTAAAAAAAATCCTTCCTTGGCCTTGGTTCAACACAAACATAGTTTTAGTATGTTGCATAATATACCAATTCACATTAATTTGATTATGTCATTTCAACTAACTAATCTAATTCCATCCTAGCTTGATGAATAATAATGAAAAAGCAAGATGTTCTACTTGTCATTCCACCATTGCTTCAGGGACAACAATAGATGATTTGAGGTGTGGAGGTAGAGTATTTGTGTGTAATGGGGGTGTCAATTGGATTGGATTTGGTCCAATCCCATCCAATCCAATGTGAGTCCATTAAATCCAATATTAAGAAATATAGAATGTTGGTCATTTTAATTCTTGCAACCAAGTAAAGCAAAATGTTATRTCACACAACCTCAATGGTTTTAGATATTTTAATTCTTGCAATTAAGAAAGTACTACTAAACCCAATTAAATTTTCAAGTATTTTTTTTTCTATTTGCAAGGTGTATCATGTATGACATTAACCAATTAATTTATCAATGTCTTCTTTTTTTTCTACTTTTTATTCATTACTTACTTTTTGCTCATTAATCTTTTTTGGCTACTCTTACTGATAGAATCAAAAAATCAATCATCCAATCTCTATAAGCAACACTCAAGTACGGTAGCCCCATTAGGTACTTCTATTTCGAGTCTTTACAAAATTCTAAGTTTATAACAAAACCATAAATCTTATTTCTTATTTTTATATGTTATTCTTTGCACTAATAGCCTTTAATGTTTGATAGAATCTCCTAAATATAGAATATTTTTGTGRATCATCTTATCCTTGATAACTGTATTTCGAAATCTTATACAAAGGAATATGGATTTCCTTTTTCATCTTCTACTCCTCTACAACACCTCAATGCAAAGTTGTCAACTTAGGGAGCCAACAAGTGCCTCCCCACCTTACATAATCATTCAAAGTGATACCCCTTAGAATAGTTTATTTAGTAAGTGATGGATGGTGAYTTGGCCCGACTTCGTAATAAGGGGACACGTGGACGTGACTCGGCATAGGTGACAACTCGGCATAGCCAGATTGCTACAAAGTAGTACTCCACTATCTCGCGCTAGGGATCCTTCGAGCTGAAATCATCCCGAGCTAAGAGCACCTCGATACTCATCCCGAGCTAAGGGCACCTTGGTACCAGGTCGCGGCATCAATTCATAATTCAGTTCGGGGTGTACGACCCTTATCTCGAGAACATCAGTTCGAGGTAGAAACYAGCTCGGGTATACCAATCTACCCTCAACACAATCCCGAAAGTCACTCCAACGGTTCCCGAATTCTGCGGGATCACATCTCGCAACAACTAAGCACTCCAACGGTTCCCAAAAGTCACTCAAACGGTTCCCGAATTCGCAACAACCATACGTTAAATCTGAAAATAAAATGAAAACCAAATGTTCTTATAAGACCAAACGAACAGGCCCTTTCTAAAACTTTGGATCCTTTGATTGTTACAAAACCCAGTACTTTGACCCCTAACCATTCGGTTCACCCTTAACCAAATCATATTCAAATTTGAATTCACATAAAAGGATGTCATTCACAGCCTCAATAAAACAATGCTGAAAAAAGAAACAAAATGTAGGAATTAAATGTACAAAGACCATTCTTGTACTATAGGGTCAATGATAATTATCCCCTGAATTTTTCATTTATGATAAAGACCCCCTAAATTTCCACTTTGCAACAAATACCCTCTCCGTTAGAGTTACATCAATTAATTTCGAAAAAGATTCTCATTCATCTATTTAAAATTTTTTAAATCCCCCAAACTATCATTTTCTTATTTATTGAGTGATTTATAATTCGACTTAGTTTTCTAAATGTAATATGACATTCTCTCAACTACTCTAATAGATCCTTGTAGGTTTTTGACTATATTCAATATTAAAATGAAATGGTAGAGGTTTCTTTCTGATAGTTTGATAGATATAAATTTAAGGTTTTGTTTGGTTTTTCTTAATTTATTGGAGAAATGAGTAATTTTTTATATTTTAAGATGGGGAGAAACATTTATGTCAGTGAAATGAAATAAAAATTTAAAGAAATTTGTTTTTCTATATTAGTGAAATGACTCATGTTATTTTAGTTGGTTTGTTTGGAAAAATATAAAGATATTTTTGGACCAATTAGGGTTTAAGAGAAAAGGGGGCAAAAAACAAAAGAAAAGTAAGGAAAACTCAGGTGGGGATTATGGAAAAATTGTAGGGGAGGTAAATAAAAAGGGGAAAAAGTGATTTTCATAAGGTTCATAATGGGAAAATTACTTAAACCTCCCAAATACTTCGACTGCAATACCCTCCTTCACGATTAAAAAAATGCAAATACACCCTTTTAAATAACTATCTYGTAATGAAACATTGAAGCAATGACCATACAAATGTACACAGTCAAAACCATTATTCACACATCAAATTTCTTGAATATGGCATTTCTAATAATAGAGGAGGTTTGAGTTCGAACCCAACTTGTTGGCAATTAGGTAAATCTTCATTTTAATAAATTATAAAGCTAACATTTTCCATCATTTCAATTGACTAAAGAGGTGTGCTTACATGTTTATTTGAAATATGAAGAAAGATTTTTGCGGAGATGAAAGTGCACTGGAGGTTTAAGTATTTGTTAAGGCCATGTTTGGGAGTGTTTAAATATAAGTGTCTATTTAAAATAAGTGCTTATTTGGACCATTAAGCACTTATTGGTATTTGGTAAATAAGTTCGAAAGTAGTGCTTATTTAAAAAATAAGGGCTTATTTTTTAAGTCCAAATTTCCAGTTTTTTAAGTGCTTATACAATAAGCACTTATTCAATTTTTTATTCCAAAATTATCCCTAGTTGAACTTCAAAATATCACTTATAAAATTATCCCTAGTTGAATTTTATAAAAGTACTTTCGTAAGAGTTCTTTTATAAAAGTACTTTTATGAAAACACTTTTACAAAAGCACTTTTGTAAAAGTATTTTTAAGAAAGAACTTTTATGGAAGCACTTTTAAGAAAGTACTTTTATAAAAGTGCTTCCATAAAATTATTTTCTCAAAATTGCTTTCGTAAAAGTATAAAAAAGTACTTTTATAAAAGTGTTTTTGTAAAAGTGCTTTCATAAAAGTACTTTCATAAAAATATTTTTATAAAAGTACTTTCATAAAAATATTTTTATAAAAGTACTTTCATAAAAGTTGTGCCTACCTGACTTGGAGGGGGGGAGGGGGGACGGATTTGGATAGAGAGTTTGGAGTCGCCACCTAAATTTTTGGAATTAAGAATTTTGAAAAACCCGGGACTTTTCAAGAAAAACATTTTGGCTTTCGTGGTGACTCATTGCCCAAAGGGAATGAGATTCTTAAGGTCCGGGGACCAAGGTACGGTGTGGGAAGGTGTTAGGCACCCCACACTCGCCCGGTTAAACCGGCCTCTACTTTACCAAAGTTCCCAGGAAATTTTCATAATTTTGGGCTTGAAATAATTATCAATCACACACTCAACAAAAGAAAAAATATCTGAATAGCCTAAAGCGGAAAACTAAAGAATTAAATAACTACTCAAGAGGGAACTACAAATTGATTAATTAAACATAGAATAAGAAATAAACTGACCTATTGAAAATTAAAGGCTAAAGATAACAAATTAATACAKACCTAGGATGATGAATGAGATATGAGAATGGTTGCATGATGAATATCCTATAGGTCAAGACTCTAAATAGAATTCCATAAAATGCACGAGGATTATCTAACAATGGAGAATTATTAGAAGCTTTGTGGGGGCAATTAATCAAGGGACTAAATCAAATGGCCATGTACGACAACTAAGTAAAATGAGACTTATTATATATTATTGCTTATCATGCAAAATAAAAGACGGTGAGAGAGAATGATGCTAAGACAAGGAAAATAGAAAGAAAAGTAAATTCTACAAGAGTAGAGATTTAAATGGCTATGAAATTAAAGGAAAAAAGGATGACTAATTAATGGATTATTTAGGAAATTAAACATTGTAAGATATTAACTATTTTAATGCAGAATACAAAATGCAATTAAGCAAAAAGTTACTACAAATTAAACATGAGGTGATAAAATCCGACAATTTTAACTATTCTAGTCTACCAATTGTGAGGCTGAAATTAGAAAATCTAAATGCAAGAAGCAATGCCAATTAAGCAAGTGAGAGGATTATTAGAAATGAGATTATTCTAATAACTTAAGATGCTAAATAGAACTAAAAAAATAACGGCTAGGTTACTACAGACAAAAGAAATTCTATCAATGTCTTTGATTGGCCGGAATGTCAATCCTACTTAATTACTTGGGCAGAAGCAAAAAATTAACTAAGACAAATGGAAATTGCACGCCTACAATATAAGAAGAGAAAAAAAGGAATGTCAAGCCTTTCGGATCATAAAGTGGGAATCACCTCATCAGCAACATGGCCTTTCATAGTTGCCCTTGTTATGCTTATTCACGAGGCCTTTGAAAAYTTTGTTAAATTCTTTGAGTTGAAGATGAATTCCCGGTCATTTGAGAGGTCAAAGATGTTGGATATACAGCCCAAGATGTGTAGAAATACTGTTGGATCAAGTATGCTTTCAGCTTCTTCTCTTGAATGTATTCATGACTTGGGGAGTTCTTAAACTATAATACTGATATGGGATGACTCTAGGGACGTGAGACATGGTGGAGAAAGAGTATAGGATATGGGTTAGGGAAGCTTCGGACTGCTTGGGATGTGAAGGGGTATTCTCTATACTAGTGAATGTAGGATAGTATCTTTAGGCTTTCTTGTGTGTCTAGGATGTGAGAAAGGGGTAGTATTTACAGATTTTTTTGAGAGGATAATGGAGGGCTGAGATGGGAGACAAGAGAGATCAATGGTTGAGGTTTAAAGGGTTTTTGAAGGGAGATTGATTGAGAGAGTGGGCTATAAAGACAGCTTTGGGAGAAATCCCTTAAATCAATCAAAACAGAGTGAAAGATTTCACCAATTTACCTAAATTGAACATTCAAAGTTTAGGTGATTGGCTTGATTGATTGGAGGCTATAACTGGTCAAATCTTGGATTTTTAAAATACCTCTAGAGGCTGAGAGGAAGTTTCGGTCTTGGGGTGCCCTAGGTTCGAAGTTGTTGTGAAGAGGATTCCAAATGGAAGGCTCGGATTGGGTTTAGTGTCGGGTCTCAAGATGGAGGGGTTAACAGTGTCAGAATTGGACGATCTTGGTATCGTTGGACTCAAAATTTCRAGATCCATCCATATAAAAGGTTGGATTTCAGATTTTATGAGACATAGGGTTCAAGATCAAAGATGATCCCGATCAGAATCGATTCCGACTTTGGGTCTTGAGATTAAGGGGTAAATGGTGTTGGATTGGGGTGGTCTTAGTGTCATTGGATTTGGATTTTTGAGCTCTACATACCTATAGTTTTGGATTTCTGATTTGATATGAAATGAGGTTTAGGATCAAAATGATTCCGATCGGACAATCCGAATAGTTTCAACTTCAGGTCTTAGGATGATGGGTAAAGGGTGCCGGACTTAGGTGATATTAGTGTCGTCARATTTGGGTTTTCGGGATCTACGTACCTATGGTTTTGGATTTTTTATTTGACATGAAATGAGGTTTAGGATCAAAACGACTCTGATCGGGCAATCGAAATCGGTTCCAGCTTTGGGTCTTAGGACGATGGGGTAAATGGTGTCGGACTCGTGTGATCTTGGTGTCATTGGATTTGGATTTTTGGGCTTTATGTACCTATGGTCTCAGATTTTGGATTTGATGTGAAATGGGGTTCAAGATCAAAATGACTCTGATTGGACTATCAGAATCGATTTCGGCTTCGACTCTTGGAATGAATGGGTAAACAGTATTGGATTTGGGTGATCTTGGTGTCGTTGGATTTGGATTTTTGGGCTATATGTACCTATTGTATCGGATTTTGTATTTGATGTGAAATAAGGTTTAAGATCAAAAGGACTTTGATCAGACGATTGAAATTGGTTCTGACTTCAKGTCTTGGAATGAAGGGGTAAACGGTATCAAATTTGGGCGATCTTGGTGTCTTTGGATTTGGGTTTCTAAGCTCTACGTACCTATGGTCTTGGATCATTGAGGCCTCAATTTTGTAAAATTCCAAAAATACCCCCGATTTGGCTAAGAGGTTAGCTGAAGCATGCTTAAAGCTCAAAGTGCTTCAGAAAGATTGAAGAGCACAAAAGTGGGGTGTCTACAAAAGTGTTTTTATAAAAGTACTTTCATAATAGTGTTTTTATAAAAGTAATTTAACAAAAGTGCTTTAAAAGGGTATATTWTAAAATTTTGAAAGAAAATAATGGACAAAATAGTCAAATATGCTTATTTAAGTGCTTGCTTCCAAATGCCCAATATTAAATAAGTGTTTATTTAAAAAAATAAGTACTTAAAAAAGTTGGGTGTCAAATACAAATAAGTGCTTATTCGAATAAGCACTTATTTTTAACTTAAGCACTCCCAAACATAGCCTAACTAATTTTCCCATTAATTAGTGAAAGGAAGGATTTATGAATTTGTAGAATTGAATGACTTTGCAAAATTTTCCAATTCTAGCATTTMTTTTCTTTCTTTCTTTATGTGGGGATGGAAATGCTATCCAGTGGACACCGTGGTTTCCGCTTCAAATTGCTTGAGTTTGGCATTTCTACCAATAGGGAAGGTTTAAGTTCAACCCCAACTTAGCCAAATGAAATCTATTTAAATAAAGTGAATCACCTTTTTTGTGGTTGGTAAATCTTCTTCGGATRAAATTAAAATTTTGAAAACCTTAAAGCATTATACTAGTATCTTTTTTAAATGTGAAGGGAGGTTTTGTAGATAATTAGATATAGATAATATAGGAAAGTTTAAGTATTTGTCAAAAAAAAAAACACAGGAGAGATTTGAATAATTTTTCCTTCATAAAAAGAAAGGGTTTATAGGATTAAATAATTGAATGACTTTCTCAAAAGTTTATAGTTTGTAGCATTTTTTGGGAGAGAGTGAGGGGTGGGGTGGGAATGCTATATATGTAGTCTGACCAAGCAGGTGTTAGAGTTTCTTTTATTTATAAACATTGTAGCCACTAACAACCAAACCATCCATTTGCCCAGAATTCTTCACAAGTTTTTAGCCTCTAGTAGTTTGGGCTAAAACTATAGAGGGTATGTTTGGTTTTTTAACATTTTTTTAKCAYCTTTTGCAATATAATTGAACTAATGTTTTTACTGTTTTTCATTGTTCTGGACACTAGGGTATGTTTGGTTTGATGGACAATAAGAGAGAGAGAGAGAGGCTATGTTTGGCTATCTTTTATTTTCTATCAAGCATAAGCATAAGGATACACCATCCTATGAATTTAAGGCACAAGTAAGATATTCCTTGTGTTATGGTGTACATGAATTTTGCTTTTAGGAGATTCCATCTCAATTAAAAGAAAAACTTGTGTACACACCTTGAGAACATGGTATCCAATTGCACATGTATATATCTTCCTACGAATTTAATACATGGGAGACATTCCTCGTATTTTGGCTATGGTACATGATTTTTGCTTTTAGGAGATCCCTTCTAAACATAAATGGGGGTTGAACTTTCAAGAATTAGGTGCCCATTTGGGAGTTATTTAATGCAATGGCCTCACGCGAAAAGCCTAAAAGCTATATTTGATAAAAAAATGAAAAGCTGAAAAGCCCAGATACAGTTTCATTCAGCTAAGGCCCCATTTGGTTTGCGGGAATAGGGGTATCAGAACGGTCCATTCCGATTCTAACTGTTTGGTTGGGCGGAATTGAAATCCCATTCCCATTCTTGCTGGAATGGATTCCCCTATTTGAGGGAATTGCCATTCCCTACCCCTCCCTTGGGAATGAATCTCATTCCTGTTAATTCCAATTTCCATTTTCATTCCTGTTTGAATCAAACAGACTGAGAATAGACCATTCCGATTCTAAAAAATTTCGATTTTAATTCCAATTTTAATTGTAAACCAAACAGACCCTAAGAAATTAAGTTTCCTAGGTGAAACTGATTTTAATAGTTTTTTCAAAGCAGTTCTTTAAACACAACTCAATAAAAAATGAAACCTAAAAAATGGTCCCTAAATTAAGGGTTCA
Source organism: Nelumbo nucifera (assembly GCF_000365185.1). The sequence goes on from NW_010729205.1 coordinate 442,117, forward strand.
TAAGATTAATAATGGATATGACAYTAAACAAAACTGAAGGGCGTGGACCCCATATAGTTGCAAAAACAGACTATCAAGATGATGGTAATCTAATTCCATGTTTGCCCCTTCTCTAAATCTGATATCTTGAGGTACACAGTCTGAATCCAACATGGTGACAGCCATGGGTGGTCAGACTAGAGTGTTAAGAGTACACGCAAGACTAAATAAAGCAGGTCTGAAAATGACCTAGAAAAAGTACTGCCTATTGTAATCTCCATCACAGAGGTTACTAGAGAACAAATTATTAAATCTTGGTTAAGGAATTGTTTGATAGATGCCATGTTGACTGGATTGACTTGCTTATTGGTTTGTCTTTGTGGATGAAATTTTCTTATAATATTTAGGGGCTAAGGATCAAAGTGTCTATACATACTGTATTCTGCCATATATATTGGTTTTTAATGATACATGAAATAGGAAATATATACATTTTAAATACAAGGTTTATAAATATAATATAGGTTTTGCACTCTATATATATTTTTGGTATATTATCTAAAATTTATCATGACTTTTTTATATTTTTTTTAAACTCACCATAACTTTTCAAAACCTCCATAGAGCCCCCTATCATTGAATTTTATTGCCTCAAATTCACAGTCGGTTAAGATTATGTTAGATCACTGTTAGTGACCATTAATAGAAGTTTTCTGGTGTAAGCATTTAAGTATTTTATATAACCAAATTACCCCTAAATTGGTCAGTCAAGCTTATTAAATATTTTTATGATAAAATTACCCCAACATGACCAATCAACCTTATTAAATACTTCAGGCCTAGGTCAGGCTTGAAGTATTAGGCCCAAGACTGTCTCTAAAATTTGTGGGCCTAGTGTGAGCTCAGGCCTAGGTCAAGGGTAATTTTGTTCACAAGTTGGGATAGGACCATGGTTTGAAATCCGGACCAGACTGGATGGTCGGACCAGTTGACCCAGGAAACAGTCAAGGAACTGTTTCCTTTTCACCCTAAAACCATTCCTGGGCCAAAAATTATTGATTTGGTCAGTGATTTGCTGACCCAGGYGGTTGAACCATCTATCAAGACAATGGCTTTGGCCATTTTTATATTTTAATTATTTTTTAATTTTTATTTTTTAAATCATAACGGGTCATCCATTTGAATTGGATGGTCAGGCCATTTGACCCAAGAACCAATCCCCAAAACGGTTTTGTGTCCAATCCACTTTTTAAAACCTTGGATAGGATTATTGTGAAATCAAACAGGTGTAGTTTTATTAAATAAAAATTCTTTTTTTTTTATCTTTGGGGTTTTATTGATTCCTCCACCTCATCAGAAAATTTTATATATTTATATAATTGGGAACATTGAAAATTAGAGAAATCTAGCACAATTCAATGAGGAATTATAGTTTAGGTGGGTGTTTTAGATAATACATTCAGAAACCAATAAAATTTTCCAAGGGGAACAAATCATAATTTTTCCTTTATAATGTAAATATTAAATCGTATATTAGCATTTAAAACAATTAAAATAACATAGTTCATAGTATTTAGAGAAGAAAATAAAACAAACCCCACACCCCACCAAACCCTATAACCAGCTCAACTAACTAAAATAAATTAAGAACACCCTCTCAAAGAGCCATTCAACCTAAAAGCTTAAGCTATTAAGCGAGGTCCATAAATGGGTTTTATTCTCTAACATGCCCCCTCACACAAAAGCCCATTGGGCTTGAAACGTGAACAGCACAGGCCCACCCATACCTTGTGCTAAAACTTAATTATTAATTATAATGGGTGTGATGAGAATCAAATACTAGACCACTTGAGAATCTGATACTACCTCAGAGAACCATTCAACCTAAAAGCCTAAGCTATTAAGAGAGGTCCTTGAATAGGTTTTATTCTCTAACACACCCTCACCAAATCAAAGCTTGCAAAACTCTCTACTTAAGATGACACTGCAAAGCTTGCCAACTCTCTTAGTTGACTCCACTTCTAAGAATGGCAAGCTATCCTATGATATATCTACTTTTTTTAAAAAGCCCTCAGGGTAATTTCATTCAATTAAACAGTTCAAGAGATACACATTTGCACTATTTTAAAATGTAAAAGTTGATAGTGTTTAAAAACCTAAAAGAAGATTTTTTTTTTCATTTTGCATACTTTTTAATTTTTAAATAAAATTAATAAGAAATATTTTCTATTTAGGTCAATAATAATATCACCTATCAATATGTCCTTTTTTTGGCAGGAAAAGATCATTCATCCAGGTACTGCAGTCCTGTCCATATATACCATATTTACATGCATTATATGCTTAGAGTATGGACCACTCTATATCTGGAGATTTACCCTACAGGCCATCATAGCTTCTAAATTGTAACACCACTCCCTCCCTGAGTCAACTCTGAAGGTCCGTTTGGTTCATAGTCAAAATTGGAATCAGATGTATTGAAACTGGAATCAGCTGGAATGGATCTTCATTCCCAAGGGAAGGGTGGGAATGGTTATTCTCTCAAATGGGGAATGCCATTCCACCAGAAATGAAAATGGGATTCTGATTTCACCTAACCAAATGGTTGGACCATTCTGATTAGGATTCCAGACCGATTACCACGAACCAAACAGACTCTGAATCCTGAATTGACTCGAATTCGATTCATTGGTCTCTTCTGATTCTGCACACGATGGTGCTCTGTTTTTGACAGGACACTTAGACTCACACTTGCCTTCCTTCTAAATTATGTATATGTTGAATTCCTAACGGGAAGCCTTTTTTAGACGTTTTAACATTTAAAAGAAAAAGTTTATCTTTCAGCGGGAAAAAAAGGTTTAAACAATTAATCATCGTGATCTTCTATGAACAGTGGATTTACCAGAAATATGGTTAACATCGAGATTGAGAAAATGAAATAGAATTCAAATATTTTAAGAGCAACTTCTTCCCTTCAGCTACATCACAATCCTTTTTTTTTTCTTTTTTGCTGTTCATAGAAGAGTACAATTCTAAAGAACATACAAATGATGGAACTACAGACACTGAACACTTGAAGAAATGCCTGAAAAGCAACCATATCCATCTAGAAACCCCTTTTCATTCCCTGATACTACTACTAACTTATTCTTTAGGATCACTGTAGGAATAGAAATATGGAGAATAATGTAGAAAACAARCTCAATTATCAGTTTTACTTCTCAGTGGCCAGGGCCAATTACAAGAATATAGTTTACACATGGAAGAATGACAATTAGATCAAAGAAAAGACATACAGGTCAGTCAAGATAACATTTCACAACAATGGCTTTCCAAAAGGAAGAAAAGATCCTAACTATTATGTGTCAAAGTCACTATAAATTTGGCTCCACATATTGCAATTTACTCAACAAAAAACTGGCACACCTCTACCAAATCAACAAGCACTAGGAAGCTAAACAATTGCATCATGCTACATAAGTACATCTCCAGCACACAAAATTTTCAGTCTTGAAATGGTTAGTCTATATCAGGTTTTCTGGTTCCAAATTTGATTCTAATAGTTCACCCACTAGCAGCCTCCGCAAGACAAAAGGAGGCGGTGGGGGATCAACAAGTAATGTACCTTCTAACACCTTCACCACTTCCCCCATTGAAGGCCTTAATCGTTCATCAACTTGTATGCACCAAAATGCAATCCTCAATGCACGCTCAACCTCCTCTGAATCTACTACATTTTTTATTCTAGCATCCACAACAGTCTCTGCCCGCCCTTCGACCCATTCCTTGTATGCCCATTCAGCAACACCCTTAACTCCTTGGCGACCACTCACCAATATAACCATCATATCTCCAAAGTTTGCTACATCTTCTGCAGCCCCTCCACTAGATGCCCCACCACCACAAACTCTCCTCAGTCCAAAATCAGTTACCTTAGCCTCCAATTCAGCATCCAAAAGCACATTCTCCCACTTCAAATTCCCATGACTTACAAACTCCCTACACCCAGTGTGCAAATAGGACATGGCCCTTGCCACACCAATACAAATTTCCATTCTCTTCTTCCAAGTCAGCCTCTTAGAGCTGAGACTAGCTTCCTCTATCCACTTATCCACTGAGCCATTCTTTGCAAACTCATAGACCAAAAACTTTTGGCCTGACTCACAACAATAACCCTCCAGCTTCACCAGGTTTTTATGGTGAATGCTACTTATAATTGACACAGTGCGCCTGAACTGCTTCTCTGATACAGCTGCCTTCAAGTCCTTGATTGCAACAGCTTGGTTGCTTGGAAGCACACCCTTGAACATCTTTGGCCCAAGGCGATGCTTAAAGTTCCCAGTTAGATCCTTAATTTCTCTATAGGATAAAATGATCAAGCCTCTGAAATTAGGATCCATGTGAGATAAAGTTGTGGTGTTCTTGATGGACTTCCTTCTCAGGATACAGAGGCCAATTCCAATCTGAATTATAACCAATGCTGCAAGTGTGCCCATGGTTGCCCCAATAAGACATGGAATGCAAAACTGGTGTGACCATTTGAGCAGTGATAATGGTGATGGAGATGCAGAGGATGTAGGGCGGTGTTTGGGCAAGAAAGCAACTGGATCTAAACACATTTTGACAAAGGATATTGACTTTATTGAGGGATGTGCATAACCAGTAATATGTGGAGTTAGCTTTGTAAGGCATTGTGCAGTACCATCATTTACTACAGTCACGGATGTGCATTGGGGGTCCTCCAAGCATGAGCTTTTACATTGTTCTAAACTAGTTCTGGTGACTGTGTCATTGTGTGGATAGATCCCATATAGGAATGTATGCTCAAGTGTGAGCATGGTAACACCAGGTTCACATTTCTGTTTATATAGTGTCAAACATTTCAAATTGGAATCAACCCCTGATCCAAATGGGTATTTGCAGTCGGTGGATCCTTCATCTGTGAAGACACAGATGCCACAGAGCCCACAGGTGGCAAAGACATTGCACTGATTCTTGATAGCTTGCCATACTAACTGCCATGACCCCAATGCTTCAACCCACGAATACATTCGAAGATTTCCATCTACATCTAGCCTGAGAAATCGGAAACTCACCAAGGAATCATCGTGATCATCTCCAAATACTGACCACACTGGTTTGGATTTTCTATCATGAAGTTGCAGGGCTCCAACGGATGTGAGGGTAGCTCGAACAGCTGAAAGAGTACTTCCTCCTGTCCAGTAATTGACATCGCTTTGCCATTTCAGTTTCAACTTACCTGATGCATCAAAAGAAAGACTGTAGTAGCTTGATACTGAGTTTCTGCTGGCAGCTCGGAGTGTTTGACCAACATTAAGATTCTGGCCTGGGATAAGTGTGTCTGATGGAGTGCTGAAGCTTTGCCAAACAACATCTTGATCTCCATTCTGGAGGATAAGATTGCCATTGTCAAGAAGAAATGCCAAAGTAACAGACAAGTGGCTAGTGTTACTGGTCCAAGCAATGGTTCCCTTTAAAGAATCAAATAGAACAAGATCTCCAGCTTGGGTAAGCTGGAGATATGAATGATACCCTACAAAAACATCAGCCCCTGCAACCCAAACTACAGTTTGTTTGTCAATTGGTATAGAGTTTGAATTGAAACGGATACCAACGCTGTAGAGGTTAGGCTGGTCAGAGCTATTGAAGAACCCAAATGCAAAATCTCCATTTGGGGACACCCAGTAGTCATTTCCTACAACAGAGAGCTTAGACCCTAAAGGAATTTGAGGAATTTGTGAGACTACAACAGAGGAGAACAAGAAGACAAGGAAACCAAAGAGAACAGTCATCTTAATATGAAACACAACCCACCCAAAGATGCTTGGAGACACAGAGAATGTAAACATATAACCTCTGCAGACAAATTAGGCAAGTCAAGGATCTTAGAGCTTATATTAATTCTAATGTAAAGACAATAAGATGATTTGGAGGTCAACGGCTTTTCAAGTAGACTAAAACATAAAGAATTCAAATAGCACACACGCACAGACAATTCAGACCATGACCAAGAAGAGAGCCGAGGTTATACGGTTATACCCTGTAAAGACGGTCAAAAGCCAATAACAAGTGGAAGAAGTGGCCGGTGGAGACCACGGCGGCCTTGAGTAGAAAGATTCCAAATCGTTTCTGGTCCCATCAGAAAACCTATACCTATTCTGACAAATCCACTACCAAGAATTGACGAATAACAGAAAATTAATGAAACCTTTGCACCTAAACAATTAAAAGTCATAATCAAATGAAGGAAAAATGRAAAACTTGTGATCACAAAATAAAGCAGATATGGAATTGAGACTTCTATCAAACCTATAACTATTCTGGCCAAGACTGATCGCTTTCAAATCTTCAAAGGCGAGACTATAGATAGAAATCTTTCAGACTTATTAGCTACAAAAATAGAGCTAAATCAGGTAAACAACAGAATAAGACAAAAGAATAAAAGAAAATAGTAGAAAAATTCAAACTTCATACAGAACTAACAACCAAATAGCTCTTCTTAACATAGATGCATTCCAAACTGAAACCGGAAAAGAAAAAACTAAAACAAATTAATCCTTGAAAGAAGAGCTGCTAAATTTAACATGCAGGTCAAGTATTCAACAATGTAATAACAAGAGGTATATTATACGGATTCAAAAGCAAAATCAACCTAACAGCACAATTCACAGAACACGAAATCTCGATAGTTTCGCCTTGCAGAGTTGAAAACAAAACCCCAAAACAGATTACTTCAAACTAGAAACAAAAATTGACAGGACGTTTTCTTGAAAAACGACAAATAAAACGTATGTAAAGTTTTACGGGACTCAGGTGTGAAGAAGAGAAAAGAAAAGTAGGGAGAAAAAGTCAAACGAAAATGTACTTCACAGTTTACACTTACAGGGACAGAGAATTTGAGGGCAACGGAGGAGGGAAACTGAAAAGCAAAGCTTCGTTTTGATGGCAATGGTGTCGGAAGTATGGAGGTAACATGGCAGGAAAAGTTGCAGACAAGTCCGGGAAGTGTAAAGATTTCTAATATCCACATCCATTTCCCACGACCAACGATAGGAATGAAAATGGAGCGGGTTCGGGGTGAGGTACCACTCAAATAATATTTTGATATTTAGTGGATTTAGAGGTGTAATGGTATACGGGCCTGGGGTTTCAACTCCATCAGCCGTAGGCCCATATATATATAAAATTTATTTTTAATTTTATTATACTATTTTATTTTATTATTATATATATAAACAATTGTATACATTAAAATTCATATAAAATAAAATTTTAAGATATTTTTTTTATTTATTTTGTTAATTTACTTTTAATTTTTTACTTTTTTTAAAAAATATACCTCTCATGGTTTGGTTCGACTTGGCCCAAGGTTCGGTCCATGGATTAACCCAACCCCAAGTGGGCTTGGGCCATGAACCGTGGGCCGACCCCTCAAAGTGTCCCAAGGGAGGGAAGCATGACCCCGCTTGGCCTGCGGACCAGCATAACACAGCCTGCCAAAAGCATGGGAGTTGTACCGTGCCGGCCCAACACAGTCAAATTTACACCTCTAAGTGGATTATGGTGAAGATATTTTAAAAATAAAATTTTGGAATCTTAGGATTTTAGGAATTTAGGGAAATTTAAGAGATATTTTAAAAATTAATAATAAACTAGGGATATTTGGGTTCAGGGATTATCTGCAAACCCCTCCCTCACCTGCTCTCAGTTCGAGGCAAAAACATTCATCATCCCCGCCCCATCTCTCTTTAAGATAAGGAACAACCTGCCTCAATGGGGTGGAGCTCCGGTTTTATAAGAAATTTTCCATCCCTAAGGCTGTGTTTGGAAATGATGTAAATAAGTGTGAATGCAAATATTTAGAGTGTAAAATGGTCCAAATAAATTGTAAAGTTGGGTTAGTTTTGCATTAACAAATTTATTTTCTTACCAAACAGATTTTTAGCTGTAATGGATGCAAATACAAATTTCAATAAAGCATATGTCTTTTTTTTTATCAAAAGCCCACTTGAATGCAAATTTATTGTTTATTTATTGATGTACTTTCACATCTTATTATCAATATAAATATGCATTAATCTGTCATTTGTCATTACATAAATATAATGTTGCCAACCACAGGCAAAAGTGAATCACAGTGCAAATTACCCTGAAATGGGATTTACACTCTATTTACCTTGTTTCCAAACGCAGCCTAAATGAGAAATGAGAAATGAGAAATCGAAGTCGAAAGAAGGATTTTCATAGTGACACAAGTACCCTCAGCTTTCAAAAATAATATCTGTTAGCATTCCACATGCCATGTAATGCTCTATGTGCCTTGAAACATTTCAAAATCTCAAAATTACCCTTCATATATTTTATGAGACAGTTGTA
>NW_010729205.1:455219-465304 GCF_000365185.1 Nelumbo nucifera
TAATCAACTTTCTTCTCTTCTATCCTTTTTATTCTACTCATATCTCTTTGTGTCAGCATCAATGATCTATCTTATTCTAATTTATTGCTGCTATTTCACCCATTATCTACTTTTTAAAAAAAAAGAAAGAAAAACTGAGTGATTTTTAATGGATAAGCTTTAGGGTTTTTACTTTTAAAGTCTAAAAGCAAAAAGCTTTAGGTTGTAATAAGTGTGAGTCTGAAAACAACTCTTACCAAACGCTTAAAATACTTTTCGGCTCATTTTTCAAATGAGAAAATATAAATTTATCCAAATAGAGCCTTATTCATTATCCTTGTCAATCTAATAACCTTGTACAAAAAAGCAACATCTAATAACCATACTTGGGCTTCCCACTTAAAAAAAAGGAAGAAGGGATAAATAAATTTTAATTCAAAATTTATATTTTTGATATTTAAAGATGATTTGTGTTGTAGGGCTCTTCATCTTTGTCAACCTGTTTAAGATTTTTTCCCTTTTCAGAGTTTAAAAAAAAAATAAAGGAAAAGAAATACATTAAAAAGAAAACACATAAAGTATAAAAGTTAAGAAAAATGGTAGAAAAAACATTTAATGCTTTATTTTTCTTTAGATTTATTACAGAAATTAGCTAAAAAAGTTCCTTTATCAGATATTTCTTCCCTGCCAAAAAGGCCACCACAATCCATCTATTAAGTAAAGCAGAAAATTTAAAAACAAAAAAAGAAATACAATAGAACAACCCAAGACGTTCATCAATATATAATTTTTTTGGGTAATAACTTTCATCATTATTGAACCCCACAAGAAAAGAAGATTTTATTTTACATAATAATACAAGTGGATGATAAAAAGAACTCTGAAAAATCAATTATTCTGATCAAGGTTCAAAATCAAGTAATGGGCAATAAGAATCCACAGTCCCACACAGAGTAAAAAGAGTGGACCAAATCCAAATTTTGTTGGTCATCCACTGAAGAAAAAAAATATTGATAACACAAACCCAGGAATCCTCAAGCAAAATTCACTATCAATTTGGCTATCTTCTTTCTATTCAATAGGAGGGCTATCTACTTCGAAAAGCTAACAATCTGCTGACTATTTCCCTTTTCTAAATATAGTTTAGTAATCTTTGTTTAGCTTTTTTCTACAACCACAACTTGGTTAAGGGTTGTTTTAGAGTATGAACTCATTTCTGATTGACCATGTATATGTTTGGCATCGATGTTGCAGATGCATATTGTTTTCTGAGAAAACAGTGCTACTGATGTGTGGGTTAAAAGCACCGTTTTCTGAAAAAACGGGAGTGCCAACTTTAAACAAAGCCAATGCCTCACTTTTCTCGGGAGTGCCAACTTTAAATTTCATTGCCAGACCAAAACAGAAGTTACCTCTGTCATCTCTAATAACAATTCCATCTCTTGAATTGCCCAACTTATAACCACCATTGAAGTTAATCTTGTAATACCCTTCTCTTGGTCTCTGCCACCTCCTTGGCAGTAGGGGTGTAAATGGATCGAATTCAAATCGGATCAAGCAATATCCGAATTCAAATCCGATGAGAAAATTCGATCCGATATCCGACAGATATTGAAAATTAATATCTAATTTTGAATTCTATTAAATATTCCAATATTCAAATTCGATTAATTAATTATTTTTKATAATTAATAAATATATAAAATAAATATTTTATTGATATAAAGTATAGAAACATATAAATTATTTATATAACTTAATTATTATATATAAATTATATATAACTTATATTATATATGAATTTATATATGAATTAAATAATTGGTTGAATTCAAATATTTATCGAATCGAATCAGGTCATATCCAAATTCGAATCTAATTAACTATTAGATAAGAATAGGATATTCGAATTCTTAATTGATAAGAATAGGATATCCGAATTCGAACGATTAGATATTTGAATTATCCGAATTCGATTCGATTACATCGAATATTGAATTCGAAATCAAATTTTAGAATACCGTTGAACTTCTCCCTTTCAGCATGTAAGGATGAAATAATTTAATAAACTTGTGCCAGAGTTGCAATGACAATTGGCATCGGAGAGAACTCCCTTTTCCCCCGACTTTGTTATATAATACATTTCCAGATTTGCCACATACAAATTGCTCCTTTGACTATAAATGATACTTCTTTCTGCTCCACTCCAAAAGCCAGTCTTGCAAAGTCTAGTTATAGGGATCCTCACTTTGTTAGGATCAATTATAAGCACCCAGAATCCTCATTTTTCCCCTTTCGGTGCTGTTAGGTTAAATCAAATCGGATGTTTGATACAACCAAGACGGGACGAAGAAATAAAGAAAGCGGTGAAAATGCTGAAGCCATCATCAGTTCTCTGCCATTTCTATCCACAAAGTTATTGCAAGTGTTACTCCCGATTAGACCTGTTCATGGGCCGGGTGGCCCAACGGGCCGGCCCGGCCTGGCCCCTAGACGGGCTTGAACGTGGTTATAGGCCCACAGGCTTAAATTCAGGCCAAAAAGCCCGTCCCACAATAAATTCGAATCGGGCTCGGATTTTATCAAAATAGTCCAGCCTGAACCCGACCCAACCCAACCTAATATTAGGTTTAAAGTGAGTAATGTGATTATGTCCATTTGAATAATTTTTCTGATTTAAGAATGCAAAACTGTGTTTTAAAATATAAAAAAAATRAAAAAAAAAACCATCTTGTAAGCCCATTGTTCATTTAAATAAGAAAAAAACTATCTGAATTTTTAATTCTACTTTGAATAAGAAAAATAGTTTTTTTTTTATTAGGTCGAGCTTCGGGCTTTTTTTCAAGGCCGGGCTCGGGCCCAAATTATAAACTTCTTGGTCGGACCAGGCTCAGGTTCGGGCCTAGCATATTTCCCTTAATGACAAGTRAAAACCCAACCCGGCCCATGAACAGGTCTACTCTCGATGAAGCTACCATGCTTTTGATGATTACATGGAGTATGCCTTTTCCAGAGTTGAGTTTGACGAAGGATTTTTTTTTATTTGTCATAAAGTTGTCTTCGGATATGCAATTTGTATACTTGCATGTACAGGAAAAGACACACTTGGTGGTTATGCCTTAACACTTATTGTTGGCGGCACCCTCACCAGCAATTCGAGTAATTGGTCATGCCCACTCCTTCCCTTTCCACTTTTTTAACCTGCTCGTACTCGTACCTGCCCTCTAGAAAACTTGGGGGTATTTCAAATAATTTATCACCGTTTGGTCACAACCCAACTAAGAAATTCCTTTTCTTGTTTAAAAAAAAAAACTCTTGAACACTCAAAATGGCACAACAAAGCAATCAAAACGACAKTCCGGAAGTTGAAAAATCTGTGTTTTGTTTTCTATCTCTGGTGTGTATAACAGTCGTCAAGAGGGAAAGAAAGGGAGATGAAGAAGAAAAAAACAAAAACGAGGAGCTGCTGCCAAAGGATCAGTTCGCAGTCTGGGAATAGGGGAACATCAGTTGGGTTTTATTTTGAAATTTGAGGAATAATGGAGGATAAATTCGATATTTCATTTCTTTCTGTKAACAATTAACGGCGATGTCAATTTTTAGAAACAACAAGGATACTATAAGACTATGTAAACAATAAGGGTACAGTTAATCAATTTCGCAAGCAATAGGAATAGTTTAAGAGATTTACTCTTTAATAATAAATATCACATGTGTGGTTAATGCATACATTTTAAAACAAATAAAGAATGTCAAAAGGCTAAAAATACAAAGTATCAAAAGGTGACTTTGTATTTTTCTTGTTTTTTATACTTTACTAAATGTTTTGTAAAAGTAAAAAAACACATCAAATAAATACATCATGTAGTTGTACTTTCATACTTTCAACAGTGTAATAGTACTTYAAAAAATACCACCAAACAAGGCCAAATATGTTATGCACAAAGAGACATACATGTTGAATGTAAATAGCCAAATTTTTTCTGCACACAAGGTAATGAAATTTATAAGTTGGGTGGAGACTACTAAAATTAGACAAACAGTTCAACCCATAGCCAAAAGTTCTGGTATAGCAGGGTAGATTCTCTATAAACATTAAAATTATCAAGGACATCATGAGCTTACAAAGGTCATAATATCCCAGGTTACCATGGTTCAGGTTTGACTCCGTTTGTTAACAAGGATACTACCAACTAGAGTGCAGTTAGCAAAAGAGTCCATTCCAAGTCTCTAATCAGACTCCATACGTTTGAACTAGAATGAAGGGACGGGTCTACCAAACTGTACTCCTAGTCTAATAATATTCGTTGAATTGAAGGTTGTACCAATCAGACTCCACAAGGCGCATAAGGGCACACCTAGGTGCACCAGGCGTGCCTCTTTTGAAAGGGTTATGCCTAAGACCTGGGTGAGGCACCCACCCTAAAATGCCTGTGCGCCTAGGCACTCCTTTTACATCACTGATCTTAATTTTCATGAAATCTGCAGCTAAAAATGCCCCAACTACCAGCACTATGAAGAGTCGATCACGTAAAGAATAAGAAATGTGTTAGATATGTCAAATATCAACCCTATAAACAAAGCATTATTACCAAAAGAACATAAACAAAGCATATGACATGAGAAATCTTATCACTCTAAGATTAACAGTAAATCTTGGGTTTTATTTGTGGTCAAAACTACTAAAATCACCCGAGATAAGCCACTGCAACATGGCGCCAATAACCAATCAACATCTTGATGCCATAATCATTTTTTTTATCATGATATAGTTGGGATTCAAGGGAATCCTTTCTATTTGCATGGTTTTTAAAACCAAACTGGTCAGGGTCCGGTTACCGGTTCAAACGGTCCGACCGTTTGACCTGAACAGTCAGCCCATTCTGACAAAAAAATTAAAAAAAGAAATTGAATAACAGTCAAAACCATTCGAACGGTACAGTTAACCAGACAGTTCAGTGGTTTGCTGACCAAAATCAATGGTTTTGGGGGAAAACAGAACCGGTCAGGTGACTGATTCCCAGTTTTTCGAGTCCGACCATCCGATCCGGTCCAGTTTTGAAAACCATGTCTATTTGATCTATTGAGATAAGCAGATTCAAGGGAAGCACCGAGGTATTTTGTCACATACCTATCTGGACTAGAATTAGCACCATGGTTATGTTAAATAATTGCTTGTGGCATCATAAAACCCCAAGTTGCCATTGCTGATGACATCATACAACCCCAAGTTGTCATTGCTGATGGCATCATACAATCCAAGTTAAGGTTGTTGGTGGTATCATATAACCCCAATTTTCATTACAAACACCATAATAAAGCTTATAGAAACCTTTGTTTATCAAAATAAATAAAGCGACGTCACAAAATTGGTCCATGCTTTAATGCTAATAGAGTTCCATTACCAAGTCCTAAAAGGTTGTACCCATACTTTAAGTACTTCAACTCTAGCGAGACTTAAACTGGACTTAAAATTAGCCTATTACAACTTTATTAAGGATTACAAGTAAAAAGTGGGCAGAAAAAGGATTAAAAAAACTCAAGCTCTAGATAAGTAAAATAGAAAGTAGCTTCAAACTCCTACTTTGACTTGAACCAAAGAAAAGAAAAGGATCCTAACTTCTTCCTTAAACATAAAAGGCATTCTAAAACACCTAAGAAGTAACAAGTAGAAACTACTTCTAAAAATCAAACAGAAAGTAGAAATATAAAATACAAAGATAACTTGACCTTAAAACAACCATTTTTATCGTAGATCCCTATGTTTTTATTTTCAGCAACACAGAAATGGTTTTTCAATAAAATTAAGGGGGGAAATTACAACAAGAAGTGCCATTGACAACCCATTACAATGGTAAACATCCCCACTCTATTGCAGGCCCAATACATTGATTTGCTGTTTATGAACTTCTTGCTTAGCTAAACCATCCGCCAATCCATTAGCTGACCTTACCCAACCTTTTCACAGCCTTTTGAAGAGCCTGAATTCATTTCTACAATGCCAAACCACCCCCTTTCCTTTCTTCAACCATCTAATTACTATCTTAGAATAATTGATCCAAAAAAAAACTGCAGCCAAGAGTTCTGCCCTAACCGAATCTCCTTGTTCAATTGGACCTGAATACAATCCCCATTTATTACCACCTCTCCCTTAGCATAGACCCAATTCCTGAAGGACCAGGATTGCCCAAGCTACTACCATCAAAATTCAACTTCAYCCAACCACCAATTGGGGTGACCAAACCTCGAGTATTTTTTGTTTCCTCAAGGAGGAGCCCACTATTATCCCCCAATTCCTAAAGATGTCCTCCACTGCAAAATCCGAAAATAGATTCAAAGTCTTCATCCAATGTGCCACTCTCAAGATTACTGATTCAATAATTGTCTCCTTACTCTCTCTTTTTTCACCAAAAATTCTTGTATTCCTCTCCCAAATCACTGCTACCCTTGTACGTCTCTATAGAATTCTGCCTCTTCTTTTTGTGCTCCTCACAAAGGATGGACTGCATAACCTATCCAAACTAACAAGGGGAATCAACCTACAGCCAAAAAGAGAGGAAAACCATTCCCAAAAAATATAGAAAACAAAGGGACAGGAGATTAAGAGATGGTAACCAGTCTCATCATTCAACTTACACAAAATAGCAGTCAGGGACAAGGCACAATTTGGTCCTTTCCCTTGCAGCTTATCACAAGTATTGATGCACCCATGGAGAACTTCCTAGCAAGAACACACCAGACTTCTTTCACAGGAAAAGAGGGAGAAGTGGTAACGAGAGAGAAAAAAGATTTACAATAAAACAAACCACAAGGATTGAGGGACCAAACCTGACTATCAATCACAGAATCATCGAAGACCACACTGCCCAAGAGGCCTAACAGATAGACATTGAAGAAATCTCGCTCTCTCTAAGATTCCTTATTAGACCCATATTCCAATTTAACCCAATTGAGGAGGGGAACACAATGAAAGCCGAAACACATCTTTCTTTGAGGTTTGAAAGAGCAAACACAAAAGGAAACACATCTTTCAATGGGGACTCGCCAATCCAAACATCTTATGAAAATCTGATCCTATTACTAGACACCAAATCATACCTAACAAGAGCAAGAAATTAAGGGAGAATACCTAGAATAGCTTCCCATGGTGCAATGAGGTTAGCTCTTTGCAGAATACTAGCATCCCATCCATTACTTGAAAGCCCATGAATAGTAGACACCACTTTACACCACAACCTCTCACTCTCCAAGGGGAAGTAGCAAAGCCACTTGCTTAACATAGAGATGTTCTTTTTGCTAATATTACCAATACCCAATCTACCTTCCTCTTTTCTTTTTGTCACCTTCTCCCACCTCACTAAATGATCTTTTTTTTCTTCTCCTGGGTCCTGCAAGAAATCCCTCATGAGTTTCTCAATTCTTTTCACCACAACCTTAGGCATCCTAAAGACCCACATAAAATAAAAAAGGAGATTAGCAAAAGTGGATTTGATCAAAGTGATTCTCCCACCTAGTGACATATAGTTCCTCTTCCACACAATTAGTCTTTTCTCTATTATATCCACCACCAAAGCCCAAAAGCTAACTGATCTCAGAGTGTGACCTAGAGGTTGCCCTAAATACCTTAAAGGCCACTCCCCACTCCCACACCCCAAAACCTCTGCCACAGACCTTAAATCCTCCTCTTCAACATTAATTCCAGCCACCATACTCTTATTCCAAGTGCACGAGAGTACAAATAAATGTGCAATTCCACTTCTAACTTTTGTTTTCATGTGCCATCTCTTGTATACTCCAACCTTTGATGTACCATAATTGTCAAGAGGACGCCTAGGCWACAAGGTGCTAGGTCATCTTGCACAAGTGCCTACATATTTTTGTATAAGGCACCACATAATATTTTCAGATTTTTAATTTATGATATAATAAAATTATAATAGATATTATATTTCTTATACTTTTTTCTTTTTATTATTTTCTTATTTTGTTTTTGTTTGAGTTCAACCGTCACATAAATCAATGGCATAGCCTTGAATCCTTTAATACTTCAAAACCAAAAGTGTTTAGGAAGAACCTGAAGGTTCTATCCAATCAATACACAAGAGCAACTGAAGATTATATCCATATCCTAGGGTAGCTCCCTGGACAAAAACAAGGGCTCAGCCCCTATATTTTCTTATTTTCTTTTCTTTCTTCTTTTTTCTCATAAATATGTTGATTTTTTATGTTTTGACTTTTGATATGAGGTTTATACTTATTTCATGAGTATGGTAATTACTAGTTAAAGATTACTACTGATTACTATGAAACCTAGTGAAACTACCCTAGGATTTAGAGTTTTTATCTTATAAAATTCATCGCCCTTGCAACTAGGCAACAAGGCACCCCCCCCCCTCTTGTCATTTAGCTTCACCTTGGCACCTTGAAAACTATGGTACCAAAGTGCTATTGAGTAAATTATCTTCCTATTACATGACAATCTAAACACCTAAGAAGTTTCCTAGCAAGATTCAACCTTCCATTTATGTTTTTGTCAACATTTCCAAATTCTTTTATCAGAACCAACCTTGGGAAACCTGAAAGATGTATGCATAAAAAGCATTTCTTTAGTTTATGGCAAATTTAGGCCTAAAGGATCAAATATCTCATAGAATAACTCTAAGGTTGGAGCTGGTCAATCATCAGCAAATCTAAAAGCCTAAATAGGCTATCAATGAAGTTGAACAAATAATCTRACCTAGGCTTCTATAGGAACCTTCACTGGAGGAATCACTAGGAATCAACACCTTCAAGAAATCTGTACCATCAAAGAAGTTTGATATCAGCACCAGATGAAAAAGCAATAGAAGGCAAAATTTTATTCCAAACTCCGTCATCTTTGCAGAGCATGAACCTTAAACAGGCTAATTTTCCTATAATAACGACTCTTAAACATTCTCCAACTCATACTTACAGATGGAATGAATTCAGAGTTCAGAACTGATTAAAATCCCTAAATCTTCTAAGAAATCTGACCCATTAGAAGTCTGACAAAAATTTTTAATAAGCAGATTACCAATAAAAATGAAATAATAAGCTGACAACTTCTAAAAAAATAGATATCAAAATAAATCCCCAAAAGACCTACTTGAAAAAGGAGAAAAACCTATCTCAATATTGATCAAAAAAAAGAAAAATCTCACAAAAAAAATTCAAATACCAAAAAAAAAATATGAATSAAAATCCATCAGAAACTTGCAATGCATCCACAAATCAGCCATAATTTGTTTAATTCATGCCTGTTGAAATAATTGATTTTATGTTTGTTAGGGTCTGTTTGGATRATTAAAGCCCTTTTATTTTAATCTATTATTGTACCATCACTTAGTAGGGGCACAAGGGTCATTTCCCTTCTTATTTTTTCGCCCTATATATTATAATGAAGCTGGCACCGCCAGCACTGTTCCATTGCCTCAATCCTTCTTTCTTCCTTCTCTTCTCTTCTCTTTTGCTGTAATCTTCAATCAGATTTACTGTCAAGATGGTATCAGAGTGTGGCCATTGAATCTGGGCGGAACAGAGGAGTACATCTGGGTTGATCGAATCAGACCTGCAACTGGTACCACCCCATTTTTTTTTCTTTTCTTCTCTTCCCTTGGTCATGTACCAAGAGGAAAACGAATGGACCTGAACCACCGAATGTCGGCACACCCTTGTGAGGGTTTTCCTCTGTTTTGGATCATGTGATCCTGTACCTGTGAAAGGTTGCTGTAGGTCACGTATGACCTGTTTTCTCCACTTGTTGGCTTGATGCCTTGTGTGTAAGGATCTCCCTTTGTGATTATTGCTTGTAGACCTTCTGAGAAAACTAGTAGGCTGGGACTGCTACTCCGTACAGGTCTGGAAATCAGATCTGTCATCTTGTTTTTTCTGGAAATTGGTGATGGTCTTGTGCTCAGATTAAGTCCAAAAACTGCAGTGTGGGTGGACTAATCACTTGTTGTGTGTGGAGCTTTTTGTTCTGATATAAGGAGGGATCCTAAGGTTGAAGTTTTTTGATAAAAAAATTCTGTGTTGACCATGTCTTCTGAGAATTCTGCTACTTTAGGGATTTCTAGAAATCAAAA
>NW_010729205.1:480220-492414 GCF_000365185.1 Nelumbo nucifera
ACTCAGCGGTGGCGAATCCACCACCAACCTCTCTCCCTCTCTCTCTCCATCTTTGTTTGGAATTTTGGAATTTAATTTTGATTTCATTCACTTGGACGATAGATGCAACATCTGCAGCGGCAACAGCAGCAACGTTCAAAATCGTCAGGGTTGTTGCTTCTTCTACCACCCACAGAACAGCGAAGCCAACAACTTTAATTCCTCCAGGGGCCTCCACCAGGCCAGGGAATGCTCGCTCTCTGTGCCTGTGGCATCACTGGTACTGTGTTCCTCTTATCGATCTCCTATTGTGTTCCTCTTATCGTCTGTAACAAAGGCTTGTACGTGTTGGCAGGGATCGAACCGTTTGTGACCTTGTATCATCATGACCTGCCACAAGAACTGGAGGACAGATATGGGGGATGGCTGAGCCCTCTAATACAGTAAGCCCAGAACATTTGGTTTCTCCTATCTGAATCTCGTTTAGATTTTATGAAATATAAAACACAAATTTCTGCGGAAGTGTGTTTGTTTCTCACTGTCACAAATCTTGTGATGAAGAGATAGAGTTTGAATGGAAATAGAAAATGGGATTTTGATTTTGTTGGTGCTTATTGTTGCAGGGAAGGTTTAATGTRTTTTGCGGAAATCTGTTTTAGGAGCTTTGGGGATCTGGTGAAGTTCTGGAGTAGCTTGAATGAGCCCAATGCATATGCTCTTTATGCGTATCTCAGGTGACTGTACCCACCAGGCCATTGTTTGGAGATTGAAGTTGTAAAATCATCATGAAGGATCTCAATTCGCATAGTAAGAAGCCTCTGGGGGAGGGATTTGAAAGAATAACTCTTAAAATTTGGGGAAAAGGAGAGAACAAGACTCTGTAGAATCTGCTGCATTTGGGTTTTGGAGCACTCCCTATAGAGGAAGAAGAGAGATCGGGGGAGAGAGGGAGAGGGAGAGAGAGAGAGAGAGAGAAATGTGGATTATTGCCGATGTTGTTCGTGTACTGTGAGTCGGAGAAGATGAACAGTATTTTTCTCCCAATTATCTACAAGGGTAATATGGGGATTAAAAAATATTGTAACGGCGGGTTTCACCAGAAAGCTAACGGAAGGGTTTTTTTGTCTCATGGTCATAGTACAGGGGGTCTTTGTCGCAAAACAAAGTACAGGGGGGTCTTTGTCATAGACCCCATAGTACAGGGGAGGTCTTTGTAATTTACCTTTTAAATATTTTTTGGAAAATGGTAATGTAATTTATTCAGCCCATAAAAGAGAGATACAACAAGACCCAGACCACTAATTCTGCCTGGGCACAATGCAAATTACAAGCTCATCCAAGATTTAGAACAGAACAAAAGAGATACATTCTGGTTTTTAAATTCCTCATTCACTGACACCCAAGAGCATAGCTTGCCCACGGCTCTGTGCACTATTTCATCCGGACTTTCAAATTTACCACAGAAGATTCTGTTATTCCTTTCAGTCCAAATGGACCATAACACAGCTGCCGGAATGGTACTCCAAACAAGCTTTCCTTTCTTGCTGAGACACTCAACTCTCCAACACATCAGCAGCTTCTTCACAGATTTTGGCATGGTCCAACTATCTCCAAAACCTTAAGAAAATGCCCCCAGATCAAAGAAGAAACCGGACAATGGATACACAAGTGCTCTGTAGTTTCTACACAAACCACAAAAAAGATCCAGAATCTGAATACCACGTCTCTCCAAATTAGTCTTGGTCAAACATTTATCAAGAGCCATGGTCCAGACCAGAAAATTGATCTTGGAGGGACTAGTTGTATTCCAAATCTGCMTGACAAGGAAGTTCTCATGACCTGAACCGCACAACTTTAGAAATAGGGATTTGACTGAGAAACTACCATCTGCATTCCACTTCCAAACCCATTCATCCTCTGAGTTCGAATCAATCATCTGATTTTGAAGCAGCCCCAACAACACCACATACTCTTCCACCTCCCAATCAAACAAATTTCTCCTGCAAAGAGGAGTCCAAATAGTGGAATAACCAGAAATGCTAAAATTTTCAGCAACTGAAGAATCTTGATTCACCGAAATTTGGAAAAGAAGGGGAAAAACATCAGCCAGTGGACCCACTGAACACCAGGGATCCTTCCAAAATTTGATTCTATCCCCCTTACCAACCTTAAATCTGATCCCATCCAGAAAGAAAGGGATGTTCTTCAAGATACCTGCCCAGAGAGATCTTCCCCCATTAAGATTAGGCTCCTTAGATCTCCAACCACCCCATTCCACACCATACTTTGCCGTAATAAGGTTTCAAAACCATGCATTCCTCTCAGAAGCAAATCTCCATAACCATTTGCTAAGAAGGGCAGAATTAAATTCCTTCAGCTTTCTTATTCCCAACCCACCAACTTCCTTAGGGAGACATACTTGATCCCACTTTACAATGTGAATCTTCTTTTCATCCTCCCAACCCCTCCATAAGAAATTCCTTTGGAGTTGCTCCAGCCTATTTGCAATTTTGTTTGGGATGGGAAAAAGAGAGAGGAAATTAGGTAGGTTGGAAAAAGTGCTCTTAATCAAAGTAACCCTACCCCCAAACGATAGATATTTTGCCTTCCACGAGGCCAGTTTCTTCTCCATTATCTCAATAATTGAGCACCAGGTTAAGGGGGAAGAAAATCTAGCCCCGAGAGGCAGTCCTAAATATTTTACCAGGAGGAATCAATTTGACAAGCCATCACTTTTGCACATTCTTCTAAATTTGGAACATGGCACACTAGGATGATCTGACTTTTATTCAGGTTACCTTTAAGACCACACACCACTTCAAACCAACTCAGAATCCCAAGCACTGATTCCAATTGAGTCACAGAGGCATCAGCAAAACATAAGGTATCATCTGCAAATTGCAAGATATTTGCTTTCTCCTTTCCAAGGGAGATTGCAAACCCATTCCATAAACCAAATTCTGCAGCCATTTTGCAAAAAAGTGTGAGGATTTCCATGACACAGATAACAGCAAGGGGGACAAAGGATCTCCCTGCCTCAGACCCCTAGAGCTACCAAAGAACCCCGTAGATTGACCATTAATTAGGATTAAAAATTTTGGTGTCTTAATACAAACTCTGGTCCAATTTCTCCATTTCTGTCCAAAGTTCATTCTATCCAACACACGTTCCAGACAATTCCAGTTGAAGTCGTATGCTTTCTCAATATCAAGTTTACAAATCACACCCAGAATTCCCTCTCTTCTTCTGGAATCAATTAGCTAATTAGCAATTAGAATTGAGCCCACCATCTGCCTCCCTGGAACAAATGCACTTTGGTTATTAAAGATTACACTGCCTAACACCCCTTTCATTCTTTCTGCCAGGACTTTGGCCAAGAGGAGACTAATTGGCCTAAAATCCTTAATATTCACAACCCCATGAATTTTTGGAATGAGAGTAATTTTCTTTGCAGAGAGGCATTTGAGTGAACGCCTGGAACACTTACATCAAAGTCTTCTTTCACAAAGTTCCAACACTTCAAGTAGAAAAGGTTTGTGAGACCATCTGGCCCAGGTGATTTATCTCCTTCTAATTTCTTAATTGCTGCACAAACTTCCTCTTCTGAAAAAGGTCTCTCAAGCCAAGATTTCTGATCTTCATCCAGCTGCCTAATTGGGAGATATGTAGGAAAGGGTCTAAACCTCCAACTCTCCTTATAGAGCTTCTTATAAAAAGAAGTTGCAACTGATTTAATCTCTGCACATGAGTCCCCTTTCCTATCTTCCCACACCAACTTGCTAACAGATGAAGCTCTAGCTCGGGCATTTGCCATTTTGTGAAAGAAGTGTGTGTGTTTTTGTCACCCTCCTTTAACCAAGTGATTTTAGCTCTTTGTCTCCACTTAATTTCCTCTTTCACAACCAATTTATCAAAACTGTTTTTTGCTTGGGATCTTTTCAACCTCAACTTATCAGATATTGGACCCATCTCTTCAGCTCTATCAATCTCTTCAGTGATACCCAGTAAAGCTTTCTTTTCAATGCCCAAATTTAATTTTTTTCTCCAAACTCCAGATCTTTAGTTTCCTTTTATAGCACCCAGTTTTTTTGCCAGAACAAAAGGAGCTTGATCCCTCCACCTGAATATCATCCCACACAAAATTCATCAAAGGAATCAGCTTGTCTTCCTCATACCAAGCATTTTCAAATTTAAAAGGAGCTCTGATTTTCTCACAATGACCACATATTAGTTGGACAGGACAGTGATCGGAGACAGGTCTGGGAAGGGTAATCTGCCTAAAATCAGGAAAGATATCATCCCAGTTTGAAGAAACCAAGAATTTGTCCAACCTCACAAGGGTTGGATTTTCTTGAGTATTGGTCCAGGTGAATTTGTTGCCTTGAATARGAATATCCATAAGTTCCATGTTATTTATAAAGTCTGTAAACAGCCTTATCGACCCYGTTCTTCCACTCCTTGTGTTCTTCTCTTCCACCGATAGAGTCGCATTAGAGTCACCACCAATGACCCAAGGATGGTCCAAAGAACCTCTCATATCTGATAACTCCTCCAAAAAGCCTGCCCYGAGATTTGAAACTGTTGGCCCATAAACATTAGTAATTTGGATAACATTGCCATCTTGAAGCTTCATGACTAAACAAATTGAGAAATTTCCAATTCTACTAGAGATTAGGCTACAAACAGAGGGATCTCAAAGACACAGAAGGCCCCCTGCACTTCCAGTAGCTGCCTTTGTCTTCCATCTGACCTGACCTTCCCCCCAAATAATTCGGATGATAGCAACATCTAAATTCTCCAATTTTGTTTCTTGAAGCAGTACAATCTTTGACTTCGACATCTTCAGGGAATCACAAACCACCATTCTTCTTCTACCTGACCCCAAGCCTCTTACATTCTAGGATAAACTTCTTAAATCCATAAAAACTTTGAGAAAGAACAAGCACCCCCCATCTGAGATTTTCTTCAGCCCCCCGTCTCAAATTTTCTTCGACCCCCTTGCAACCCCTTCACTACTCCCCGCCTTGTCATTTAGGCCCCGAGTCTCATCATTTCCCTATTTCTCTTTGAATTTGTCCCTCCTTTTTTTGCCGCCATTTTCCCCTCTCCATCAAAATTCTTTGCTCAATCTCTTCCAAATATTTTACTGTTTCTGCTTCCATCCCCTCCATCGAAACCCCCAAAAAAATCCCCAGACCCAAGAGCTTTGATGTAACCCAAGAGGAAGAATTTGTAGAATTGTTACTCGACTTACCTTCCTGACCTGCCACACCATTTGATTTGTCCTTAAATCCTTTCTGGTGAGCATCTTCACTACACTTCATCACTGCAGGGCTTCTCCCTCTTTCCACTAGCCTTTCGGGTTGATTGAAGCTTTCGGCCAAATTATCATTTTGGCCCACAGAGTCCATCACTACTAGCGGCGTCACCTCCAACAACTTTGCGTTCACAGGCACCAAGGGAAGAGAGATTTGTTGCTGTTGTCAATTATCTACTTCCGACGAGCTCTCCAACCCAGGACAACGAGAGATGGAAGTCGCCCCAACCTGGAAATCTCCACAGTTCTCAAGGTCCAAAGACTGAGAAAATGGCTCAACTGGAGTCTCAAAAGCCCTCCTCCCAGTTTGCATTGAAGGTTGGCTGACCCAAACCAACTCCAACCGGACCGGGCTGTGCAATTTCTATCTACCATTGGACCACCTTGGTTCACTGGCAGATTTTGGAAATTTACTTCTTCTAGACTCCTGGGTGGGTCAGGTATTTAAGTTACTTTGATTCGGGTCGAGGTCCTAGATCCGTATTAGAAAAGCCACTTCTACACAATCCCCAATCTCTGAAGACTGTCTAGCCTTCTCTTTCTTGTTCAGCAAATTCTCCTCCATGGGCGCCACATGCATTTCTCTTAAACACTAATTAAATTTTTTATTTCTTCAACCATCGCACATCCCCCAAAATTCCCCATTTTCAAAAAAGGAACACTTTCCTCAACACAATCTCTTGAGATGAAATCTTGGCCTTCCATAGGTTTCATAATCACACGGTTCAGATTTAGCCCTAGATTCGCATCTTCCCCTCCAATGACCTAGACAACAGGATATCTCGAACCTGGCAATTTCTGAGAGGTTCTTGCTGCAACGAGCTCTCCCCAATATCTTCTAAAACCACCATCTTAGACACTTCCAAACCCATTCTCTTCTTTTGAACCTTATCTTCTATCCGATTCTCCATCTTCCACCACCTTCGCACTGACGGTAAAGTTTCAAGCCAAGTGCAAACAGAGAAAAGAGATTCCCCACCCACAATCTCAACCTTTGCAAGGATCATATCGCCCTTCCTCACCTTCATTCAAATCCACTCACACGTGGCCAACTCAGCAGGAGAATCGTCTGTTTCAAGGAACCCACCGCAGGCATCCCTAATCGCTTTGATCATGCTCGGACACTAGAGAAGTAGTGGCAGGCCAAAGACTCTAATCCAGATGAACTCCGAACAATCAAAATCCTCACTCGATTYTGCATAGAAGCAACCCACACTAGCTCCCCACCAATCGAGGAGGGGAGGATTTCTCCCCATTTGCCATGGACCATTGTTGAGAATCCATTTTGCATCTGATCTAGAAGAGAAAATGAAGAGGAAAAGCTCATCCRCCAACTTCTTCACCCTCACTCCCCCCACCTCCTTCCACGCTCTGCTTGCCCAGCTTTCCACCTCTTTGAAGTTTGAACCCCTACCCTCCACCAGAATCTTCCCACCAAATAGTCACACAGGAATTTTCTTCTTGCCTCAACCCCATGGATCTCCGTTAAAACCACCTGCTTATCCTCCACTATTTTCAGTTCAGAATGCCCAAAGTCTGGTCATGCTCCCACCAACACCACTTTACTGTAAGAAAAGTTTGGTCTTGTCCTCTCACCTATCCCTTCTCTCCTATACCAGTTCTGAGCTTCCCATCTTCTCCCTCCCCCTTGAGATCTCCAAGAAGATCTTTTATCGAGCATTCTTCCAGAACGCAACTCTTAGGGTTAGGTAGGAACTAAGCTGCCATTCATTCCTATATTCCTCCTCTTCTCTCTTTTTTCGTGCTCAAAACCTTCATTTGGCAAACCTAAACCATTGAAAGCCTTCAAGCCTTTATGCAGTAAGGATACTTAATTTTATATGCTAGATAATGCTTTAATATAATGAAACAAAATAACATTCAATTATGCAATATCCATATAACATCGTAAAGTATTATATTAAAATAAAGGTTCTTATGTGCAAACAATTAGCTTAAAGATTATTGGGCAAGTATTAGTGGGAATGTGCCAACTGGCTCGGTTGGTAAAATAGTCTATGTAGTTCCAACAGATCTAGGAACTAATCTCACCTTCACCTCACCACCACCACCACCCCAACTTTTCCCAGCCAAAAGAAAACATCATTATGGCCAGTAGCTGGTTTGACACTAATGCCATAGACAAGGATATTGGCTAGGAGAGCTTGTTCAGCAGGGAATAAGTCAAYACAAAAGCCTACATATATTCCATATCAAGTACTAGAAAACACAAGTAAGACCAAAAATAGTAAATAAACTACTGTTGGAAAGAAAAATAAATTTGTTGCTAAGTATAAGAAGATAATTTTCTATCACTTGGGAATACACGACATGATAGTGAAAATCAAATATCAAAATAAGCATGTCATCTGTCAAGATATGCATTACAGTGAATGTAAAATCATGTCTAAACTACCATAAGGAAACATAATCCAAGTAAATTCTGCATATAAGCCCACCTCCTTAATGTTTTGCTTTAAGCATAAATTTTCTCTCCATAAAAACAATAAATGAAAAGTTTATTACTTCTAAGTTGTAGTGAAACAAAAAGAAAATAAAAAACTACGACAAAGTCAGCGCACATAAATTTACACTACTGCTTTCAGGAAGGCATCATCGTCCCTTTGAGACTGCTTCATCCAACTCTTCATGTGATGAAGGAAACAGCTCAATATAACGACTGCCAAGTGTCATCCTATCCTTCGCCATTGCTGCCTTTGAGTCCTCTGGACTGGCAAACTCCACAAATGCTTCCCCAGTTGGCCTTCCATCTGAATTAAATGTGATATGAATGGTATCTTCTGACAACTTGAAATCCTTAAAGAATTCTATCACATCATCCTTTCCAGCTGAAAATGGTAATCCCCTCAATCGCAAGACCCCTGAATGTTCAACTGAATCCTTTCCATCATCATAGGATCTTCCCCTTGGACCCCCTCGACGTGGTGAGCCACCACGAGCATCTGAAACTTCATTTGCTACAGCCTTGTAATATTCTTGTCTCTTACTCCTAAAAACCTCAATGTATCGCCTGCCCATGTTCTGCCTGTTCCTCTGAATCGCAAAATCAACTTGAAGAGGGTACCCCAAAACACAATAAGCCTCCCCAGTGAACCTGCCATTTTTGTGGACAAAGAGTACATCGATGATGTCTAGACCATGAAAGAACTCCAGAACATCAGCTTCAGTGCAATCAAAGGGAAGACCACGCAACCGGACAGCTGGGAATGGTGGAGGTTGACCAATATATCCATAGGGTGAAGCATTATACATGTAACTCGAACCAGGGGATGCACCATAAAATGACGGAGATTGATCAATTAACCGCTGCCGCTTTGGACCCATTTCACGTYCATCACCAACATCCATGTACCTCCTTCAGCCCACGGCACCGAAAAAACCAAGAGAGATAACAAGACACCCGTCAATACCATCCTTGCAGAATACCAACCCAAATTATAGTTTGATTTCAAAAGTTATACCTCCTAACCTTTTTTTCTTTTTTCTTCTTTTTGCTAGCATGAGAAAAATTAACCTTTATTGCCTCAAAAAGGTGAAAACAAGATCACGCCCATGAAGCAGAAAAAAAAATAAACAAATTCTTGGTATGGAAATTACTCTTAAAAGGTGCTTGCCATTAAAATAAAATTTAAAAAAAAAAAAAAAGTTGATTCCGTTCCAAATAATCAAATAGTAAGATGCCAACAAAAAGGGATCCTCCAGAAAACAAAGAAAAAAAAAACGACGAGCAGAACCCAAGTTATAAGAATTAGAGAAGGATGATTTAAACTTGTCGCTTGTAATTCTGCCTATATTTTAGTGAAATTTGCAGTTTAAACTGGAAACAAAATAAACGAGACTTTCTGAACAAAGATAGAACGAAGCACGTCGTAATCAAGATCGCGAGAAAACCTCAAGACATAGATTTCTGAATCAAGCAAGAAAGAAAGAAATCTGAGATATTGGAAACGCTCATACCCTCTGTAGAACATTTTTCTTCAACGTTCCTCCGATCCCTGTCTTCGACAACTTGGGATTTCGTTCTTGCGAAACCAGTTGACGCGGACAAGATTCAGGAAAGACTATTTACGCTGCGGATGGTCGTAGAGAGGAAGTAATTTCGATTTCCGAGCTGCAGAACCCGAGTTGAATCGGCTTCGCTCCCTCAATAAATAAAGGTTTACGACAATCTGCGACGCGCTGCCCTAAATCGCCTAAATCGTAGTTGAAGAGTGTAAATGGTGGAAGAAAGCCCAAGCCCATGGGCCAACCATGTTGACAATATTGTGGACCTGGGAGTGCGGAGAGTTAATTCGGATATAACGTACAAAGTATCGAAAAATCTAATGTACTCAATATACATGCTTCATAGAAAAATTAATATATTTTAATGATTTTATCAATAAATACATGATAGTCAATTATAATTTCATTAGAAACTCTATGTTTAAATATAATTCATAAATTATAATTCTTAAGTTCTAAAGGACAGAAGAAACCCAACTATCCTATTCAATCATAAAACATGCATGGCACAAATTTTAAGTATAAATATAATTAATAATTATTTTTATTTAAATAATTATAATATATTTTCATTTTCAAAAATTACTAAAAAAAATAAAACATTGTACAATATATTCAAAAAAATAATTATTGAAGAAGGAATTTCAATTCCTCTATGGATATGATAGATCATCTATAGATCTATAATATATTCAATAATTGTGATTAGATCATAAAATATAATTAATTATTTTTTTTTAATTCTAAAATTATAAAAAATAATATATATATATATATATATAAAAAGAAATTTTAATTGCTCTATGGATATGATAGATAATCCAAAGATGTAAAATATATTAAGTCTTTATAGGCAGATATAGAAATATATTTTCAATTTTTTGTTATTTTATATTTTTCCCAAATCTTTTCATACAATTTTCATAGATCTACTCATAACACAAAAAAAATGTGATTTTAAATATAAGAAATGTACACCAACATAGATTTAAACATTTTAAACCATTCAAGAAAAACAAATCATAAGATATTATGAAAAATTGAAAAGGCTTACCTATTTTTGCAATATTTTTCAAAACTTTAAAAATCTTAAAAAATATTGGTGATTCACACTTTTTTTCCTTTTTATTTTTTGCGTATCTAGCATTTTAGGACTGAGGTTTGAAGTTTTAAAGTTGTTTGAGGTGAAAGAATGCTTATTTCAAGGGAAAAAGTTTTCCTCCTTTACTTTTTTTTCGTTTTTTCTATGTATCTTTTTCGCCGATATGCTACCAATACACCTGATATGCTACTGATACACCACCGATACACCCCCAATACGGAACGGTACGGTAGAAAAAATACGATACTTTCATTTTTTTTCCTTTATCTTGTATCGGATATTAAAAGATACAATACGATACACCCAGTATTGTATTGAAAATTAAAACCTTGGTCGGGTCCATCCGAGATAGCTGGGCCAAAAAATATAGATGAAGTGTGGTTGGGTTGTGCTGGTTTTGGCCCAATCTAATATAGGAAATATCACTTCTGGGGTGAGGAGCTAGAGTTGCAAAGGGTTTCAAGATCTACTAACCACAATACATTGCCGGTCATATTCATTCAACTACACAACAGGAACATCGGCTATATAAAGTACAAGAGATGTTTCCAATGTGTGGCTAGATGAATGTGGTCAAYAATGTGTTGTGACCAACATATCCAAACTCCTAGGTCAAATTTGAGTGAGGGTATATTATCTATATCTGATAGGATATCCAAGGAATATGTAAAACATAATGTTAGGTTTGAAATTTATTTACAAATCCGAATATAATTTTAGGGGTTTTTATTGTTTAGTCCRCTCCTAGAAATCTTAGCTCCAGCATATAGTTGGGGTAGGTGCCAACTCAGATTGATGCCAATTCATAAGTGGGTATGGGTGTTATAGGTGGAGGTGTTTATAATTTTGAATTGTTGTATGTATGTAGTTAAATTCAAAATTCTAAGGTGGAGAGTAGTCAACTTATCCATATAATTTATTATGATTCAATTATAATATTAATCAATTTATATAAAAATACTATATATTTGTAAAATTAAATAGAAAATAAAAATAATATATGCAAAAATAAGCTTTTCTAAATCCCAAATCTAAGGTAGTTCTAAATCACTTTAATATTAAAATAATATTTTATATATGAGAGAAAGTAGATTAAGATGGTTTGGTGTCACATGTGCATAGGAAACCACCCACAACACTTATAAGAAGAGACAATCCCATACATGTTGAAAGGGCTAGAAGGGTTAAGGTAAAAGGGCATGGGTTGAAGTAGTAAGAATCTGTTTGGTTTATAACTAGATCRGAATTGAAATGGTCTATTTCTCCCAAATCGAAATCAAAATCAACTTAAATGGATTCTCATTCCCAATGAAGGGGGATGGAATGGTCATTCCCTCAAATGGGGGAATGTCTTTCCACTTGGAATGGGAATGGGATTCTGATTCTGCCCAACCAAATGGTTGGAAACAAAATTGACCATTTGGTTCTGATTCCATACCATTATTCATGTGAATCAAATGGACCCTAAAATTGATTTAAGTACCCATGATTTAACAATAGATATGACATCAAACAAAATAGAATGTTGGAATAAGATTCATATAATGTTCCCTATATAGTTGGGACGTAATAGTGATGAATATGATGATAATGACCCTAACATATTGGATCAAGTAATATCCCAATTTGGTCCAATTAATAAATGGATCAAATCTATTCTTTTGATCGGTTATAAAGCAATAAATGGTGTTTTTGTATACATGGTATACTCTCTTTGGTTTTTCTTTTCATAAAAGAAGGGAAAAAAATGTACCATTTAAGGAAAAAAAA
>NW_010729205.1:521756-699427 GCF_000365185.1 Nelumbo nucifera
AGGGAGATATATACCTTATATGAATTCCATAGATGTAGATTCCAATGTGAAAGTTTACGCCCAAATCAGTCCTAAAACCAGCCTCCACTAAAGATTGCATAGTGTRTAGGTGAAGCTGATTTAACAACATTGTTTTCAACAAAACTGTGATCCAACTTGCTTGAATTGGATGAGGTAAGTGAACCTGATTTTCTTCTAAGTTTTTCTTGTAAAAACAAAGAATAAAATAGATTTAAATTAGTTCTTGAAAGTCTAGGTTGTGATAGGGTTTCTTGGAAGACAAAAGAGAAGAAAAGAGAACAAGAGATAGTGGTGTTCTAGTCTAGTTTGCCCTCTTCTTCTTTTATCTCCTTATGAATCACTCTCCTAATCAAATTAAGAAATTATCTAAATCTAATTTGGATATGGACTCTAGATAAGCCTTGTCCTCTTAATAGAATGGGTGCTCCATACCCATTTCAAAACCTAGATTTGACTCAGAGCACATGATAATGTGGCAACTTTCTTAATCTTATTAATTATGGGCTTTAGGCCCATTTACTTCAAAAGCTCATGACCCAAGATGTTGCACGGCCAACATAAGCCTGATTTGTATGGTGTGGAACCCTACAATGACCTCATATAAGTCCACATGGGTTCGGCCTAGCTTTTGTAAAAAGGCTTGGTCAAATTCACTACTAAACGCAATGAACCCCTAAGCACATCACTATGGTCTCAATATAGGCCCAACATTTATACCTAAATGATCTTTGAATTCAACCATCMTATGAAGATACAATGATAATGAACTTAAATAAGATAAAGCCCATCAGGTAATCAACCTTGTAATGGTCTCTTAAACTTAACCTCTTGGCTCATAATGATCAAACACTGCCCGATAGGGAATGATTTATCCCTTTTCTGCAAGGTGCAATGTATTTTAAACACAATTGAAATTCACTATCGACAGTTTAAGTTTCCGTTAGAAAGAGTGTAAACCCTATCATTCACTTTGTTCAAAAAAGGGGTGGATCCTATCACTATGATCACCCTCTCAGTCGAATTCTCAAACTGCCCCAACATACTCAAGTTTTGACCATTGAATGATCTCACTGATTGGCATATCAAATGCAGTCCAATCCAATCTAGTACAATACCATAATCAAGCCTGGAGTTGTGTGTAACTTTCTAATTTTGCACATCAATCTCCAAGGTCTGGGGCATAACTGGAAAATGGTCAATGTTCAATGTTTCATCCAAACACACATTACATGTGCTTTGGGTCTAACCCTATCAATTAAGAAAAGCTGCCCCAATTTTTTTGGCAATACATCAGTGTCAGCATTGACAGGATAAACTTCCCAAGTCTATTCAATGGCTCAGAACATTCTAAACTAATACGAGTCTCGTAAGTGTTTAGTTTAAGGGGTAAATACATAGAAACATGTCAATATTAGCATGAAAACAATAATGTGCTTTTATTTATTTACAATAAATGTACCTGTACATTAATCTGATCGGAGCTAAGGGCA
Source organism: Nelumbo nucifera (assembly GCF_000365185.1). The sequence continues at coordinate 523,268 of NW_010729205.1, forward strand.
TACACAATCTAAATATTTTCTTCTAAGCTAGGTCTAGCTCTACACCAAGCCCACACATAATGTGGGCAATAGGGCTATAAAATTAAAAATTACTAAAGTTAATAAAAAAATATTAAATTTTAGCAGCTTTTATTTAACAATTATTAAAAATTAATAAATTAATAAAAATTGGTATTGGTAGGATAGTTAAAATTAATAATAAAAAGTAACAAATCATTTATAACTTAGCCTAACCTAATTAGATTTAAAAATTTCCATGCTCAAACAACTATTTTCTTTTGAGTTAAGTTTAGCTCAAATATGCACAAAGCCCACACATAGTATGGGTAATAGGGTTGTAATCTGATTAGATTCAAATCAAACCCAACTAATCAGATTTCTAATCAACTTCTGATAATGAAATTTCTAGATCTGCATTCACATGATTTTTATTATTTTTTTATTTTGAATTTTAAAGTACAAATGCATATATGTATAATTACACATAATATCTATGAGTATACAGTAATTATACTACATATATAAAATAATATTTTTTTAGACATGGATTTTAATCAAATTGGATGGGGTTAAATCCACACCCAATCAAATTATTAACTAGATGTAAGTTCTAACACCCAAATTTGAGATAATCGGATTCAAAGTCTAATTGGGTATCGAACTTTCAAAGTCTAATGAGAGCTCTGGCAAATGGGGCCCAAGTTAAGCCTAAAAAACTCAACTTGAAAGTTATATGCATATATGGTTACATAGCAAATTTTATATTAATATATATATAAATGTTATATATATTTTTTATACTAGACTATAAGTAAGTAAAAATTTTAATTTATAAAAAAATAGTTTTATAATTAACACAAGCAAGCACAAAACAAATATTATTACACTTAAGGTGTAGGCTGGGATAGGCCAAGCAACCTTAAAAACTTGCTAATACATTATCAAAATTTTCATTGGGCTACACAATGGGGTAGCCCATCCTTCATAGCTCCTTTGGCTCAATATTATCTAAATATAGTTAAACAAACCCTATAAATAATGCATGTATGGGTTGCACTCGATTTGGTTCAACCCATTTACGAATGTTACAATTTGTGTAGCTTAGGTGGGTTGGGTCAAGATGAGGATCAATCCAAGACTAACCCAAAGTCTTAAACCTAAAGTTTGGGCTTAGATTAATTTAATTATGACTATAGCCTAATTTTATATGTTTACTAATCTTTAAATAATTTAAATATTTAAATGATATTTACAAAAAATTGAAACATTTAATCATTAATAAAGTAAAATAAAAAAAATAAAACACTAACAAATGATATGGAAGAAATGGTTACTTTATTAACTAATTAATAATAATTTATTATTTTTATTAAAAAATATTAGTATAATTAATCCAAATTACTAAATTAATAAAATATTTTTGTAACAAATTATTAAAATAAAAATTTAATTATTTTAAACAACTCTGCAGTTATAACTTATAAATAAGTTTTAATTATTTCACTTTCCTTCATAAATCCCGTGAATCGCATGAATAGATTAGTAAAGTTGGTTAGAAATTTTGAATATTGTGCTTTTACTGAACGTTCAAGTTTCTTATGAAACACATTAACAAAGTCATTTTAGTTCATTTTATTAATAATATATATATATATATATATATATATATATATATATAATCTTTTAATCATTTTCACTTTAATTAATTAATAGTAATCAATATCAACGGGATAAAACGAATAAAATTTGGATCTTACCCATACCCAAATCTATTTGATCCGTTTACAGCCTTAAATCTGATAATTTATATCCCATGAGAAAGGACTTCCATGCAAGTTGATCCATTCTGCACAGATTACCGATTACTATCACAAATAAGAGCTTTCTGTGAAGAATTAAGAAGAAATCAAGGCGTGCACTCCATCTGCAGGATGGATAACATTGTGAAGGATGTTTTGTGAGTTATATTTCGTGGAATCACCAATGTCACTCTGATTGGACAATCCTACCTAGAAACCCAATGGTCTCATCTCACGGTGGCTACCTTGGGCACACTAATGCATCATCTCATATTTACAGTGTTCATTCATTGAGCAAAAATAAAGTAATAATAACTTATGAAACAACTCATGGAACAACAGAATGGCATCAGACATGTCCCTGTTTCTTTTCCTATCTATACACACTGTAGATTCTGAAACCAATAGATTGGTACAGCCAAAAACATAAGAAAACAAAAAAGCCTACAAGGCTACAACAGACCAGATTTTTTTTTTCATATCTCTGATCTCCCTCTAGCAGTTGATTCCACATTGTTGAACATCAGGACCAGTCACCCTAGTGGTGAAAGGATCAATCCGTACCCATAGCAATGAGAAGATGGAAGCAAGGAGAATGGACCATACGACAACGATGGTGGGAGTCCGGTTCTGTCGTCCCATCAGCCCTTTAAGGAATGGATAAAGGTGGACAATCACCCAGAAGGCAAAAAATAGCTTACCAAAGAGGGGACCCCAGGACTGGTATCCACTGTTGATTGCATAGGATATCCCAGCCACCACACCCACCAGATTGATTATGAGAAGAGTGGTCGGTGGGATGAGCAATGTTGTCCATTTAAACATGTAGAGCTCAGCAAAATCACCTTCCTCATCTGAAGCCTTGGAAGTGACGGTGAAGTTGGTATCAATCCCAGCCAGAACTTTTAGCAGGCCTTGGAAGACAGCAAAGAGATGGGCAGATACACCTCCAATAACCCAAAACTGTTCATTTCTCCACCATTCATCAATTCCGACACCGCTCCATCTCATCTCCAATATACCAGTAGCAAAGATTGAAAGGAAGAGTGATATAAACCAAATACTAGCAAAGTTGCTAATCTGCAATCAAAAGATGCCAAGTCACTCAATAAGATCCAATGAAATTCCACGCACTTGAGATCAAAACTATTAACTAGAAACAAATGTTTTCAGAGTGGTAGCAACCTGTGGAATAATAAACTTTCCAGTAAGAAGACAGACGGCTGGTAATGTACAATATGCAAGAAGAGGAACGGCTGTGACTGGGTAAATGGTGGTGTTGATGTAAGCGAATCTCTCCAGCCATTTCAGCCTTCCACCATAACCATACCATATGGGGCAATGTCGACTTAGAAGAATTTCAACAGAACCAAGAGCCCATCGAAGCACTTGGTTCAGACGATCTGAAAGGTTAATAGGTGCAGACCCTTTGAAGGCTGGGGGATTTGGCATGCAGTATATTGATCGCCAACCACGAGCATGCATCTTGAATCCTGTAAGGATATCTTCTGTAACAGAGCCATAAATCCATCCTATCTGCACAGAGAGGGGGATGGAGAGTAAGATAAAATTAAAATATCAATTAGATGTGAGACAAAAATATTTAAGGTTCTTCCAGGGATGTTGATACATCCCTGGAAGACAAAAGCATTGATACATCAATACATGTGTACATATTGTTTTTAACCACAAACACACAGACAAAGCAGGTTCTCTGAGTTGTGCGAGCCAGCGGGCCCTATATGCATTCCTGAGCCTATTAAGATTTTCTTTCTTCCAGCTTTTTACAGAAATGAAAGGTTGGCTGGTTACAAAACCATCATAACTGGAAATCTTGTTTACATTAAATATAACCCAAGTGAAGCAATTAAATATGGTATACTTTGGCATTTGTAATCAAAATGCCAGAATAAGGCATGGAGTGAAAAAGGAACGGAAATCATATCTTGTCTTTTCTAATCAATGCTAGCTTAGTTCAGCAATTTTGCTGATGATGAGGTCCAGGGTCCAAGCTCACTCAGATTAATTGGACTTTATATACTTACAAGTATTTCCATTACATAGAGTACACAGCCAAACTTAACACTTGATTGCTAATTTCTTTTCTTCCTCATTATTCTGGTGCATTGGCTTTGGAAGAGCTCTTGCAACATTTGGAACTAAATAGGACTAATCTGGTAAAGATAACAGATGATCCAAATTGGAGCCCAATCTAGAGTGCGATAGCCCTGAGCCAGTCTAAGCATTACATTCATGGCTCTAATTGATAAATAAAGTGAACAATATTCTTCTAATTCTTAAGTTTAGGTGGCATCTTGTAGTTCAATAAGAAAACCAATTAATGAAGTGAGAGCACGAGCAGACATACCTCACTACCCCAATCTGTTTTGTCTTCGTACCCACAGCTGATAACATGGATAGCTTCTTTGAGGAGATTTTCAGGAGTAGCAGACTGTGGCACGCCACCATTTTCCATAAGAGTGGAGGCAACAAATACAGCCGACTGACCAAATCTTTTCTCCAGGCTCATCTGTGACATCAGCAGCGACTTCTCATCATCAAACCCAGCACCTATTTTGAGAGATAAGAAAAAGAAGATCAGTCAGGCACCTAATACAAAGATTTTGCTCAATTTGTCTTGTCTGGGTTTTTATTATAATCAATGACAGTGTTATGTAAATCTATACCATAAATATGCTGAAACAGACATTGGACTATGGCCTTAAGTATGCTGAAACAAAAGGGTACCTAGTGAGATAAAATCTTAGCTAAGCCTAAAATAAATTAACTGCTCAAAATTAAACTTGAATTTCACATCTTGTACATACAAGGCATCTCAAAGTGCCACTGGTAAAGAAAAACTCAAAAAGAGATAAACCATGTTAAAAAAATGGCAATAAATATCAATGGAGATCCAAATGCTGCAGAGCATTATGAAATGAAAAGAATTACTTTTTCATATAAGCCTCTTCCAGCATTGGAAATTCCATTCTTTTGAAGAAATATCCCTAGGGATAGAAAGAACCAATTCTTTAAGGGGACAAAATCATCATAGAGCATATCACCATTTCTTGTATCCTTCAATAAATGAAAATACAAGAATTTCCTCAACCAAAAGTTCTTAAAATGTCTAATGAATTCAAGAAATAGTACTCCAAGTCAATGTTGTTAAAATCTTACAATTTACAAATTCACGATTTGAATAATGAATCCCATGGGTTTCAATTAATCTTATGTCTGAATCATTTTCTGCAAAATTTTTACAATTTGATTCATAAATCTTACGATTTATATGATTTGTGCGATTCATTGTGATTCAAATCAATTCAWTTAAGAAGTAGTTCTCTACTTTGTCTATATATTGAGTTTATTATTTTCTGTCATGTGTTGGATAAAGAGCCATTATATGAGGATTATTTGACTTTCAAGTCAAACTCGATTATATCATCTTAGACTTCTATTGTATAAGTGGTAGGTTCTATTGTTTTAGGTACGTATATGGTAGATATAACTTAAAATAACACTTTCTATATATGTATAGTATTTTAGCATACATATATTTAATTTTTGACAAGTTTATAAAAATAGAAATAATCTTACGATTTACAATATGATTATGATTTTCAGAACATTGCTCCAAGTCAGTATATTCTAATTGACTTAATAGCTTGTTTGTGCACAAGGTAAATTTGGTCAGGCAAAAATATCAAATCATTAACAACCATACCTTCAACACCCTCTTCAATATCTTCTAAATTGAATATTGGCACAGTAGGATCCACATGCTTGCTTGATTTCTTTTTATCTGAGCCCTTTTTACTTGATTTTGAACTCTTCTTTCGTGACCCACTACAGCAAGAAGAGAACAGACCTGGTTTTTTATGCTTCAGCTTATGAGGAGGCTCATAACCGTATAGAGCTGTTCTGTTGAAGACACATCCTGTACCCACATATACAGGGCCTTGGATGCCATCCAAACCTCTTAAGTTTATCTAAATCCACAGAAAGAACAAATTATGAAATCTGACAATATAAGGCTGACTACTTTTTTGAAGAATTTAAATGTCAAGAGTCACAAAGAGATAGATTGGATATTTCCACAACAAACACAAACATGATACCATTTAGTAACAACATAAAAGAGAAAACAAAAGTGAGACAATAATTTTCCAAGGGATAATTGGCACTTACATCAAAGAAAACAGTATTACGGTTGGCATATCGGTCATTCTTATCAATACCATCAAACCTTTGTGGAAATTGGACATAACAAACTGATTTTCCAAGATTTGGATCCATAAGAAAACACATAGCTTCCCGCAGAGCCTTGCTGTTGTTTATGTAGTGATCACAATCAAGATTCAACAAGTAGGGTCCATTTGTAAGGACTGCTGATACACGAACCTATTGAGGATAAACATTAGCCATCAGAGGTTGAATTTGCTCAGATACAAGTAAGCTTCAAAGTGATCATTTAACCACTTACAAGTGCATTCATGGCACCAGCTTTCTTGTGATGTTGGAAGCCAGGACGCTTCTCACGAGAAACATAGACTAACCGAGGCAACTCATTACCATCACTATCAAGTCCTCCACTATGGCCTAAGAATACCTTCAGATACATTCAAGCTTGAGTAAGATATTTAGCTTCACATTGTTACTGCTAATAAATCACAAGGCAGGTCAAAGTCAAAAGCCAAACCACATTAGGACAAATATGGAAGCAGTGAAAAAGATATGCATATTTCACATAGAATGATCAACTCCAAGAACGTGAATTTTGGAGGCATAATATTTACATTTATAATAAGCTTTCCTTGTATCAGGAAACCTTGGTGACATAAATGTTGAAAACAGGACTAATGTTAGTCATATTTAGGATAGTCATATACTCCAAGGTCAATTGGACTAACCTGGATCATGCCTGGATGATCTCTGGTGTTATTTCCTGGCCATGGAGTACCATCTTGCATGACCCATCCCTCTTCAGGAATCTTCTGTGCCTTTGCAACAAGCCCATTGATACGAACTTTGAACTCTTCATATTCTCTCTGCAAGACAGATACAAGTGGTAAGTGGTAACATCATAAATGATTCATAAAAGAGAAAAAGAAGGAAAAAAAATACAAAAATGACAAATTTTTACTTTCATAGCCCTGCGATCTTTGACAAATGATGGATGAACTTTGTCTTTCAAGTAGTCAATCTTTTGCGCAAAGTACCATTCTGGAGCCCGTGGCTCAATGCTGTACTTCTTGCAGAAGGGAACCCATTTTCTTGCAAATTCCGAAGTTTCAGACATAGCTTCAAATGTCAACATAGAAGCCCCATCATCGGAGACATAACAAGAGACCTTGTCAACTGGATAATCAACTGCAAGAATAGACAGAACGGTATTTGCTGTGACAAGAGGAGGCTCTTTTAAGGGATCAACAGTACTGACAAAGATGTCAACAGCAGCCAGCTGTGATGGCTCTCCTTCACGGTCATATCTGTTACAAATATGACCTTTGCATTAGAAATCTAAAGACGAAGAGAAACAGAAATAGCATGACATTCCTTTTGAAAATATAACAATTCAGTGAGATGATTGAAGATGTATAAATGCCTTACCTTAGAGCTAGTCTGTCAAGATATGTCTCACGGTTCACCGGGAACCATTTAGGGAACTGATCCAATATCCAAGAAATAGCAAACCAAATCTCACAGATCACAGATATCAGCCACAAGGCATAGGCATTGGGCACAGGATTTGTTATACGGTAGTGCAAGAAAATGCACAAAATAACAAGCCGTAGAACAATGACCATTCTATAAGGATTTATCCTAGATGAAGGAATAGACACCTTCCTTGAGAGAGGCTGTCTCGCTTCATCGTTCCTGCATTACATTGGAAAGTCAGCAATGAAAATAGCTCCTTTCAGCTTTAAATCAGAAAACAAGTGAACGCAAATGTTATTGAAAAAATGATCTGAGCAGGAATGACCATATACTTCAGAAGTTGTTCACAAAATGCATGATCAAACAACCCTTTTGTAAAGCACATTCAAACAAAAAACCTCATGGCATTCAAATAATGGAGGAGCTGAGCTTACAGCAATGAGTCATCAAAAAGCACATCAGTGCTGGCATCAATATCTCCAGCTCCCCTGCCCTCAGAAGTAGCATGGCCAGTACTCATCGGAACCACATTTTTCTCCTGTTTCACCTTCCAGCCATCAACCCTCTCTTTCCAGGCTACATTGCCAAATATTTGAGAATTATTAGCTGCAGAAAGGAATTCCCTTGAAGCTGAAGGGATTTCCAGATGACATAAACATCGTGCAAAACGTATACATAGAAAGAGAAGAAGATATTTACGTGACTGATAAGGGAGTGGGTGTACACGCTTGCCACCACCTCCAGGGGACGCCATTGAAAGATGCTCAGGAGATGCTGCTGACAACTCTCCTGAAACCTAAAGACAAAGCAAGGACAGAAGGAAGTCAGTGCACAGAAAATTTTCATGATGACAAGTTGATGACTAGTATATACATAGCATACCACCTGATCATGGCTGAGCAAGGGAATATGATTGTGAGAAAGCTCTTTATCATAGTTTGGTGGACCCATGTCCTCTCCTCGTCCATAGTTCATACGCCAACTAAGCATGCGCTCTGCAATCTTCTGCTTATTGTTTTGATTCACCGAAGAGTAATTGTAATCAGTAGCCACATCAACATTTTCACCATCTTCTACATCATCACCACGAATTGGAGGACTTCCTGGAATTAAATTAAAAATAATAGAGGGAAACCACAAAAAGACATCATGTCTCTAATTTCATTTTATAAGCGATTAACAGCCATTACAAAGAACAAATCTCACTTCCAACAGACCTTTGTGCCTCTTGTATTTGGTTTTGCATTGAGGGCAAGACTGGTTACCATCTTTCCTTTCGTATTCATAGCATGGCCGACAAACAGGAAATGAACAGATGTCACAGGCAACAAAGAGTTCACCATCTGCAGTGGTGCCAACATTGTCACCACAGATCTGGCATACCTGACCACCAAGGTGCTTCAAAGGCTTTGGCTGTATAAAAAATTAACACAATTCAGAGAACTGGAGTCCTAAAGTCGATAGAAACTCACAAGAGATTTCTAGAAACAATGAAGGTTGTTTCTAAAGTCGATAGAAACTCACGAGAAACATATCATATAACAAATTATATGATATTTTCCTGATGATATCATATCTCACTCGTTTTAAAGATGTCGGTAGACAGATAAGAAATTTCTGGTATAAGGTCTGATTAGGATCGATCTTTCTTTTTCCTTTCTAAGTAGGGTCTGCTTAACCCCTAGTTTCTTAAGCACTATATAGGTTGAACAAATCAAGCCACTCAATCTGGTAACCCGAGCAAGTATAGAAATATTAACAAACCCAGATGAAGAAGTGACAATTGAAGAGGAATTTTAACAAAATCACCAGTAAGACAAAATAACGAACATTTTGGTTGGACAAAATAGAGTCATAAGCACAAAATGAACTTTATCAGTAACTGGAGAGGATTAGAGGAAAATGATTCCAATACTAACCGCTGCTGCTCCTTCCGACTCCATTGGTGTCTGCTTCGGTCTACTCAAACGTGCAAGATAAAGTAAAACGTGGCTTCAACTTCACCGAGATCTTTGGCCCATCAGCACGTTCAGAAAAAGCTATGCCACACCAAATGCAGCAAAGAATCTGCTTTTTCACTCTTCCACTTTGAAGAAAACAGACTTCACAAAACCTCAGATCTAAATTCACCKCCTGAAAAAAAAGAGACCAACAGAATCAACTTCTCCATTTGAACATATCTTCTTTCGCATACACACAATTATTCGGAGAAGAAAAAAAAGAAGAAGAGCTCGCTAGTCACCCACACTTCACTTCTCAGTACAATTCATTGGAGAAACAAATAGAATGTCTTCGAAATCCGCTATAATTCTCTAAAATCAGAAAGACAAAAAAAAAAAAAACATTTATTTTTCGCGCCAAAATTGATCAAGGCTCTAGAAATCTCACGCGAAAACCTCCAGAAGAAGAGAAAACTCGAAGCAGCACCTGAAAGCCAGCAACAATATCCGACAGACTACCGTGGGACGAAGAAATCGAGCCCGCGAGCGGCTTCAGGAGTAAGGTCCCCTTTTCTGCCTCCCTCTCGCCTCTTCTACGAGCACTCTCTCTAGTCTTCTATCTCCCTTTCCCTCACTGCAATATAATAATTGAACGAAGAAATGGACAGAACAGCTAACGAGCTCAACCAAACCCCCCACCGACACTCCGAGAGAGAGAGAGAGAGAGAGAGGGAGAGAGGGAGAGAGAGCCCACACACGGCCACACCACACCAATCACCATCTCGACGTATATCCTGTTAAGAAGAAAATATTAATAAAAATAAATAAAATTCACAGAATTGTGTACGGATTGCGAATTTTAACGGGGTGAAAGAGAGAAAAACAGAGACCGCAATAAAGACACAAGTACATGAGTCAAGGGCAGCGCCAACTGCAAAAAAAAGGTTGGAGTTGCTGCTCAACACATCAATCTTCAGATTTATCATTTATCTCTCTTCCTTGCTCTGCCACGTGTGGTTCCGACTTCCGAGTTTACCACTTGTGGAGTTGTGGGATTTCAATTATGCCGGGCCCTACCTGGCTACCTCATTCAATCTCTCTCACTGGGAGTCTGGAGTCTTTTCCCACATCAATCTCCATTATTTGCCACGTGGCGAAATTATTAGGGATACTATAATGGTTGTGGACCTTGTGGTTGGATCCGAAGTCCGAAATGAAGCATTTCTGACCCGAAACCATATGGATATCAATTATGTTGGACCCTACTTCACCTTATCGATCTCTGGAGTCTGAGGCAACTCTTTCCCCATGTTATTCTATCTCCATCTTTTGCCACATGGCAAAACTATTAGGGTGCCAATGGGTTGTGGATGGCATGGGTTTACTTAACCCGTATCCGAAGTCCGAACATGAAGCATCTCTGACCCGTAACCACTTGGATATCAATTATGTTGGACCCTACTTCACCTTATCTCTCTTGAGTTACTGTCTGAGGGCAACTCTTTTTCCCACGTGGCAAAATTATTAGGGTGCCAATGAGTTATTTTTGACATGGGTTTACTCAACTCGATTCCGAAGTCCAAACACGAAGCTTTTCTGAACCWAGCATTTAATGAGTTCGGGATCTCCTGCCATAATCGCAGCCATACATGTAAAACATTTTCATCCTACTACATACAATCGCATTTCATTGCTGTAATATCAACGGGTACCTCAATTAGAACCTGAACCAACATGTATACCTRAGAAAACAGGGTTAGAGTCAAATATCCGAATGTGAAAATGATTCGACCTGACCTAACTCGAATAAAACTGGGTTGGGTTGGGTTGRTCATGTTCATTGATGCGATTGTCAAGTTTAATTAGGATTATTTATGCATTGTTAGAAGTTTTTATTCTTTATTTTTTATTTTACTTTTTAAATTGTTAAATGTTCAAGTTTTTTATTTTATATTTAGAAGTTTTTATTCATGTAATTTTCTTTATTTTTTAAATTTCAATTATTTTTTGGAATGACCTGAATTGACCCATGGGTCTATCCTAACCCAAACATTTAAGATCGGGGTCTAGCATTTGACAACCCAAYCCAAAATCAACCCAAAGTACCTTGACCCAACCCGAACTCAACCCACCCAACCCAATTGCCAGATCTACCAACATGACAACACAKAGAATTTAGAACTGATGAATTCACATGCATGCTCTACAGAATGCGCCCCACAGAGTGATGAGATCTGTTCCTTACAAATGGGCACCTTAGCATTAGGAACGGCTTCCATGAATTATAATTAATAAATACGGAAGATGTTTCCSATAGATGATAGGATGTGCAAGTAAAGCGCCTCTGACGAGCAGATCWGGTCTCCCCCATAGCACATTCCACATTTCCATCCGTGCGCATAGAGAACATCTCAAAATGACAACTTCATCACATATTCCAAATGCACGCTGATGTGCATGTGAGGCGCCCTTGGGACGCAGATGTGAACTCAAAACTGATCAGAACCTGTCAGACCCTAACTCAACACGATCAGGATCGGGTCAGTGCGGGTTTACCACTTAATCCAATCCACTAGCCAGCCCRSTAACATCCTAAAARAAATATGAAAAAGTGAGATGTATACTAAAGGGAATTCACATCTGTGCCCCACAAACGCCCCCACAGCACATTCCAACGGTAGATGTTTCTAGTGCACGCTGAGATGTGTTGTGAGGCGTTTGTGAGACACCTTCTGTGGGGTGCAGATGTGAACTGTTTTAAAGGCAGGATGTTGAGTTGAGAACATGGGATGATGTGAGACTTCCAACTCAATTCATTTTTTTGYCAGGTGGAAGGTAATGTGTCTAATCCTAATTGGCTACGAAGGGATCCTCCAAATTTGCCACCTGTCAGTGCCGATGCAAYTATCACATCCACATCAGCCATTTTAATTTTCTTTTTTATTGGCGTTTCGCATGTAACGGAAGTACACAAGACATTACTGAATTCACATCTGCCCCCCCACAGCATATACCACATTCAGGAGATTCTCCCAATTCACGCAGAGATGTGCATGTGGGGCTTTTGTTGRGTGCAGATTTGATCTTCACATTASCTTTGTTGCTGAATGAAATGGAAGACAAATCAGAGCCACTTTGACCAAGTGGTCTAGTGTTTGATTCTCGCCACCCCTATTATAATTAATTAAGTTTCAGCACAAGGTATGAATGTGCTTGTGCTGTTCATGCTTCAAGACTAGTGGACTTTCATGTGAAAGAACATATTAAAAGATAAAACCTATTCAAGAACCTCACTTAACAGCTTAACCTTTTAGGTTAAATGATTTTTTGAGAGAAAAAACCATTGAACATAATTAAATCATTAACATAATCCTTTCAATTAGTCTTTTCTTTTTTTTAAGGTAAATCCAACCCTTTGACAATCCTAACAAGTAGGGATGGCAATTTCCATCTTACACGCCATCATAGTGTTTTTTCAATTATTTATAAAGGATGGATTTTGGGAATTTATAGCCTGTATAAATAGCTACATTATTAGGCCGAATCTAACCCCAATCTATACACTAAATTTACTAAATTACTCATAATGGTTATAATTAAATTATTGTTGTAAGAATGTAAGGCATATAAAATTACGTATTATATGTTAAATTTAATAATACTTTGAATCTCGTGTGAAGGATAATTAATAATACATGTGCTTTTTTACATGTTTCAATCAAATAATTGAAAATTTTGATATTTATTCGTGTTTTTTTGGTTATATATATATATATATAATAAGAAATTATACGAGGGTTTTGGACCCAATTTGCCAACCTGACCTGTCCCACCTTTGAAAGCAAGGATAGAATTAGAGAGGATTTTGTATTTTCATTTGTAAGGAAAGTTTTGGAGAGGTAGGGAGAGTTTAAAATTTATAAAAACCCTCCCTGAGCAGGCTACCTTACCACCCCTTGTCATTTCTACTTATAAGTAGACTTATTCATGGGTAGAGGTGTAAATCGGGCCGTGCCACTTGTAGCTCGGCATGGCCTAGCACAACGGTCTGTGGGCCATGTCAGGCTTGACATGATCATGCGGGTCGTGGTGGGCTTAGGGTTTTAGGTCCATGGCTTGTGGCATGGCCCATATATATTATTTATATATATTTATATAATATTATATAAATTATAATTATATAATAATATATAGTATATAATATATTAATAAAATAAATATTTTTTTTAATTTTATTACACTAACTTATTTAATTATTTTATATATAAGCAATTTTATACACAAAATTCATATAAAATTAAAATTTTAAGTTTTTTTTGTCAATTTTTTTAAATAGCTTTGGCCCGATGCACGGCCTGACTTGGTCTAAGGCTCGGTCCACGAGCCAACCCTGCCCGTAGCACGGCATGGGCCCGCACGGGCCTAGGCCATGGGCCATGTCGGGTCAACCCCCAAATTTTTCACTGGGGAGGGCGGCACAGCCCGTGAAGGCCTGTGTGCTGGCCCACCTCTAATCATGGGCCGGGTAGCCCGACGGGCTGGCCCAATGGGCTGGCCTGACCCGTTATAAGTCAGGTTTGGTAATAATTTTAGGCCAGTGCACTTGCGCCTAAAGCACCGGGCCCAGATTTTTTCAAGTTGGGCTCGGGCTTTCTCAAAAACACCCGGATTGAGCCCAAGCCCGATTTGATACTATATATTAAATAATAAAAATTAAAAAAAATCTATTTTTCAAATTTCTGTCTGGACTCGGGCTCAAAGCCTAGACCTAATGGTCGGGCTGAACTCGGGCTCAAACCTAAATATATTCTGTTAATACATATACAAAGCCAAGCCCGACCCAGCCCATGTACATGTCTACAAGTGACTAACTCAACTACAAGGTTCATCGGCACATGACACGGGTTTGGTTTGGGTGTTTAAATTTATTCCGTGAATAGAGAAATGGAGAATAGAAAGAGAATATGTAGAATTATTTTGGACCCAAAAATCAATTTGCGACATGGAAGATTCCTTTCTCATTATTTAAAGGTAGGTAATACGTCTGGTCTTCTTTTCAATTCCAAACAACCATTATTAGGGTTAGAGGTGAATGAGTTTATTAGCAAGAAGAATGGTCTTGATCAAATGATTGATATTATTATTAGACATAAAATTCAAGCCCAAACAACCATTCCCTAAAATAAATGAACCAATAGATTTTACTGGAGAAATTTAGGTACATTAATTAAAGTCCCATTTGGAAAAAAAAAATCATCATTACCATTAATTAAAGTCCCATTTGGAAGGATTGAAGCTTTGATTGAACTGCCTTAGAGAAGTCTCCAATTGAATGAAAAAACCATTGGCTGAAGGAAATAAATTTGGAATCGTTATGTATTTTACCAAACATTACTCGTAGACTCTCCGGGTGGAGCAACATGGGAAGCCCTCCCAAACGGGACTGGATCTAGTAGGCACAACGTATATAAGCACGTTAGATGAGTATTTGACAAGTATTTTGACAAGTATTAAAAGTGGGTTTTAATCTTTTTCAAGCAACACTTTAAAAAATGACCCGAACATGAAACTGTTCTAGCCATCGGTTTCCGAGTTGACGGTGCAATCGTTCAGTTCGAATGAATGGCCTGTTCTGACAAACAAATTAAAAAAACTAAAAAATGAAAAAACGGTCAAAAACCATTGAACGGTTCAATGGGTCGATGATTCAATCGCCCGAATCAACAGATTATTGATTTTTTTAATAGTTTTTGGCCAAAGGCCGAGTTTGGGGTAAAATAGAATCGATTGCCTGAACGATTCCTGGGTCAAACGGTCCAACCATCTGGATAAACGACGGTTCAAAAAACATTATTTTCAAGGACGGGGTGAGGATATTTTAAGAAACAGTTTCTTAAAATATTGGACTGGATATCTGGCCAAATTACTCTATGACTGCTGCTATCTGATTTTTATTTTTATTTTTTTAATTTCATACGTATCAGATAGTCCCACCATTTATTTTAAACTTTTAAATTAAAAAGAAACTCTTATATATATATATTCATGTGTTTGGATATACCGCTAAAAATACAAATACGATATATTTCATATGATATAGGTATTTTAATTTTTTGTCACAACTTCTTGTCAGAGGGATTTATTTGTCTTTTACTGGAGATGTGGTCAGTTCACAAAAAGGGGTGATACACGTTTTGTTTTTGCCTACATCTTGATGTTTTACATGCTTCAGATTTTATATCATAATAGATAAAGCTGCCGTCCAGGAGTTTGTTAAGCATAACATGATTAAGTTTCGTGTTAACTTTAGCCTGAATTTGAGAAGAGACGTATTGGAAACATAAGGTGTATTAGAAAGGTAATTTTAAGAGATATTGTGATATGTTTTGAAAATGCATAGATATGGACGAAAAATCAAGATACTCATGAATACATTAGAAAATCCAAAAAAAAAATCCTTAAAATTATTAACAACAATAAAAATGAGTTTTATGTGATTATAATTAATTTATTTAAACATAAAAACCATTTTTTAATGATTTATATAAAGTATCGCGATATCATTAGTAACCGTTGAAAAATAATAGAAGAACTAAAATGTATGTGTGTGTATATACTTATATTTTTTAGTTAATATTATTTTAAGTCATTTATTAGTTAATATTTATTATATATAGATTTAGATAATATTTATTATGTATACAAGTTAATATATACTTTAATTTTTAATAAATAAATATAATTTGTATTCATCTTATTATTATATAAATATTAATAATCAAATTTTAGCATTTGTTGGAAAACATCCACCAAGGCAAGAAAGATTACTTTAAGTATAAAAAACATGTTTTAATAAGCAATTAAGGTTGGAATAATGGTTAATTAATTATTGTTGTAAGCAAATGACTTGGGTTTGAAACTTGTTACCTTCGGTTTGTGCTTTTTAACAATTTATTTGACTTAAAAAACATTTAATGACATATTAATTGCAGTAATTAAAGTTAACTCAAATGAGCATTTAATTAAATAATATTAGCCTTTAGCGACCTCTCAAACTTTAAGGCTTAATTAAAAATGATATTAATGAGAGATAGAGATAAATTACATTTAAATTTAAAAAGGAGAGAAAAATTAAATTCGGCTGATACATAGTGCATATCGAACCGTTTCAGGTATGTATTGGCTGATATGAGGTCGATATGGACAAAAAATATGAAACCATCTAATTATACATGTTCCATGTATCGGAACTCTTCTGATACGTTGTGAAATTTAGAACCTTGGTCAAGACATTCTACTCCATCCCCACTCCGACCTTAGTAGCGTGGCGGGTTAAGGGCGAGGCACCCATTCCCCATTGGGGGTGGGGAATCTCCAAATTTTCCCCACCCCGAGGCAATTACTTAAAAAAATCTAATTTATGGATATTTTATAAATAGGATTATGGAAATTTGGGGGTATATTAGGAATTAGATTATGACAATTTGGGGGTATGTTATAAATGAAATTATGGGATCCTAGGATTATAAGAATATGAGGAAAACTTAGAGATATTTTAAAAATGAATAATAAGTATATGGATATTTTACTAATTTACCATCGGGTTCGGGGAATTATATGCAAACCCCATCCCTAATTTAGGGAAAAAATATTTTCCCTATCCATGCCTTGTCTCTGCCCCGTCCCGTTTAAGATTTTAGAAAACTTGCCCCATTTGGGGCGGGATAGGGTAGGACCCCAATTTTACAGGGAAAATTGTCATCCCTACAATTCTAATAATTTTTATAACTAATTAACTAATAGTAAAGTAAATAGCAATAAATTACAATATTTTATGATAATTTCCAAAAGAAATATTGAAAGTGCTATTGATTAGTAATAAAGTATATAAATTAATTATTTACAATAATAATAAATTAATACAAACTATTTACTTTTTAAGCCTAAATTATTTACAATTAATCAAACTAAATGTAATAATAGTAAATTAATGTAATTATAATAAATTATATTATTTTTAATTAAAACTAAACCATTTGTTGTTAATTAATGTAAAATGAGGTATAATCACAATCTACCAAGTGGTCTAGATCGGTGTAGATAGACTCAATAATTTTCTTAAATTATTTAATAATTATTTATTGAAATAATAATAATGGATTGTTATTTAAATAATTATGAAACAATTTATGATAGATTAATTTCTTAATTTAGTTTTCCTAAATTTTCTTAATAATTATTTATTTGAATAATAATAATAATGGATTATTACTTAAATAGTTTTGGAGAATATTTTTTTCATTGATTAATTTCTTAATTTTTTAATTAGTTATTTAAAAAATATTTATGGATAATCAGTTAAAGAGTTTCCCTAAATTATTTGATAATTGTTAACTATAATAAATTATTATTGTAAAAAATTAATGGGATTTTATTAAATTACAATGATTGATGTAAATTACCTTAAACATTGAAATTTTGAACATTTATTAATAACCAAAAATTATTAAATAATGGATTATTTATTAATTTTTGGTAGATTATTAAATTATTTCATATTTGTTAAATAATGGATTATTTCTGAAATAATTATTTCATAATTTTTTATATTTTTCAGAAATTTTTAATAATTTCATAACTAATGGGTTATTTAAAAATAGATTATTATTTAAGATAAATAATTTAACAATAATGGAAGGTGCCTTGAATATATTGGAAACATCGAATTCCCCTTACTCCCCTCTCTTTAATTTGCTTGAAATCACGTCTATAGTTATAAATATTGTTTGATTTGGAAAACCAAATCTTAATGAATTACTAGCGGGGACCTGTGTGATGCACGGGATTTATTAAGCAAAAGTTAAATAATAAAAATGGTCATTTACTAAAATACCCCTTATAGTTTCATGGATTTATTAAAATCTACCCTATAGTTAAAATTTTACTAAAACACCGCTTATAATTTGCAATGGATTTAATCAATCTTCCATTACATGACAATGGAAAATGATAGTGTTGACCCTAATGTTCATTTAAATAAATTTAATCAAAAGAAAATAAAAATGAAAATACCATTTTTTCCCTTTATAAGACACGGATAATCACTCTACTAGCTATATTTGGTTATTTTTGTTTTGTATAAAAAGTGTTAAGGGTATTTTTGAAATAAAAAATAATGGGCTTAATGGCAATAAAAACACTCCTTAATGAAAGGTTGATTAAGCAAATAAGTTGTAAAATATATGGAATATTTTAATAAAATGAAAACTATAAGGTAGGTTTAAGTAAATATGTAAAACTATAAGATGTGTTCTATTAAATGACCCTAATAGAATCACATAAGAGTCTACAATTATTTTATATTTTCAACTTTTTTAAATAATAAATAATTATTCATCTTTTATATACTACTTTTAATAAATTTTTCATTATACAAAAATAACAATAGTTAATTTCAGTTAGGTTTATTCATCAAATTGATGAAATCGACCAACCTGATCAACTTGACATGAGTTGGTCGGTTTTCTAGTATTTTAGTTAGGTTTTGGTTAAAAAATTTTCCAATTCGCCAAGTTAGATCAATTTTACTTTGGCCATTTGTAAATCAACCAAAATCAAACGACCTAACTATGGATATATATTAATATTTTATATTTTAAATATAATTTTTAATATAGAAAAGTGAGAAATTTCCATATTTCTTAGTCTAAAATGTTTTATATCATAAATATTTTTAATAATTGCACTATAATTTTTAAAATTAAATTAAATTTTTAAGTTTAAATCTTTTGAATTGATTGATCAAACCAGAAAATGACCCAAATTGATACAACTTGAGTGGGTTAGTTTTCACAAAAGACAGTCGGTTTCAGCTAACCAACTCCCCAACTTTACCAGGTCAATTTGGTTGGCCAAATAGGCTACGACCGAACCGAACCAACTCATGAACACTCATAATTTCAGCTAAATTAATAGTCTCATCTCTGATAAATAACAATAGTTTAATCTTCAATAATTATTGAAAATTTATAGAAAAAATAGACAGTTATTGAAAATATATTAACTTAGTCAATAAATAGTATAATCTCTAATAAATATTAATCAATAAGTTATAATAGAAATACAATAAGTACAGTAAATTAAATTTAAAATTTTCACTAATAGTAGTTTAATCTCTAATAATTATTGAAAAATTTCTATTAAATAACAAAACAAAATAAAATTATACATAATCATTGAAAATACATTTATCACAACAACAATAAATAATTACTGAAATATAATAAATATAAATTTTAATATATATATATATATATATTTAATTATATAATAAATATAGATTAAGAGTTTATAATTATTATTAATAAATAATTTTTTTGAAAGTTATTTTCTTGAATTATTACTTGATATAAGTGAAATTAGTTATTTACAATATTATGTAAAATATTAAATTATTATTAATTTCAATATTATGTTATAATTATTTTTCTACTTTTTAGATTGTTTTTTAAATTTATTACATAATTTCTTTATTTTAACTATTTAAAATCTAATTATGTTAAATATTTTGTTATTTCAAATAGCTAGTTATTTAAATGCTTAAATAATATGCAAAATATTTAAAATTTAAAATATTAGCTATTTATGGAATTTAATTATCAATAAAATCATAATTTATGCTATTATTATATAATTTCATTATTAATTTTTCTAATATATTTAATTATTATTAATTTTAATATTATGTTATAATTATATTTCTGCTTTAAAGAAATTTTTTTAATTTATTACGTAATTTCGTTATTTTAACTATTTAAGATATAGTTATGATAAATATCTAGTTATTTAAATATTTAAATAATCTATAAAATATTTAAGTTTTTTTGTTATTTGAATTTTATTTATTTAAATCTATTACATATTATTAAATGTTTGAAAAATATTTAAATTGATGACCCGGAAAAACATAATTTAAATTGTTAGTACATAATTTCGTGATATATTTTGTAGAAATATAAAATTATTTATCAAATGATTTCGTTATTTTAACTATTTAAAATATAGTTATGACAAATATTTAGTTATTTAAATATTTAAATAATCTATAAAATATTTAADTTKTTTTKYWWTTKRAWTTTWWTTTATTTAAAGCTATTACATATTATTAAATATTTGAAAAGCATTTAAATTGATAATTCGAAAAACATAATTTAAATTTTTAGTACATAATTTCGTGATATATTTTGTAAAAAATATAAAATTATTTTTTGTGTTTTTAATAAATGTTTCAAAGTTATTATATAATTTTGTTAGAATATTTAAATAATTCTTAAATTTTTTAATCCAAAATTTCTTTAGATAGACATAGATAAAAAGTAGGGGAGAGGATAAATAGGAATTAGAGATAATTTAGAAGATAAATAGGAATTACAGATAATTCTGGAGAAAGTGGGGGAGGTAGGTTAGGATAAATTTTAGGAGAAGAGATTATTTAGGTTTTTGAGAAAGTGCACCTCATTGGTTGTTTAAAAAATGACATGGAATAACACAAAAGAGAAAAAAAGAGAAAATTTCTTGACCACCTTGTTTATATATATATATATATATATATATATATATATATATATATATGTGGCCCAATTTTTATGGGAAAGTGGAGAGAATAGAGGGGAATTAGAGATAGAAGTGAAGGAGATGATAAAACATATATTGAGCTAATTAAGGAAAGAAGTCAGGTTGTTATAGAAAGTGAGAGATGTGAGTTGTGGGGGAAGAGGGAGAATCCAATGGGAAAGGAGAGGAATGAAGAGAGAGGGTGCTGAGGTGGCAAATTGGGAGTGGTGGGAAGAGGAGAGGAGAGAGAGTCAAGGAGATGCAGGGTTGGGTAATGGAGCAAGGAGAAGCAAGGTGACATAGAGTAAGCATTGAGGCCCTTAGGCAATCCATTCTAATTGAAACCCATAACATTAATTCTAAGGCTAAAAATACAATTTTTTTTAATAAAAACATTATTACTCTTAAAGCACAGTAACTTAGAGAAGCAAAAACATTTTATAAAGCAAGAAAGAAATGAAAAAAATGAACCAACCTGAGATTCAACAACACAGGTCATGCTACGATTGAGCTCAACCCAACCTAACCTAGCTTGGCTTGCACCCGGTACCCTAAAAGTATTACTATTTGCAAAGTAGGCATTCACTTGTAAGCAAGGTTTAAATTTTTGATACGATACGATACACCTATTTATAGGTGTTTTGGGATCTAGCCTCTTTTTAATGAAAAATATGGTTAAAAATAGGCCCAAAAACCAAAATTTGAAAAAAAAAAACTAAAAAAACATAAAAGTGTGTTATTTTAAGTACCGATACGCCCCTGCCGATACATGAGCATATTGATATTTTGAACCTTGCTTGTAAGCATAGTTTTCAAGGTGCCAAGGTGAAGTTAGGTGATAGGGGGTGGCTTACCACCTAGTCCATAAGCGGGTGCCTAGACATCACCTAGGTGATTGATTTTTTTTTTTTAAGTAAAAAACATATATCCTAAGGTAGTTTCCTAGGTTCCAAAACCATATTCTTTTAACAATTATTCATAATTTTCATAAGAAAAGTATAAACTTTATATTAAAGTATAGRAAATCAACATATCAAAAGAAGAAAGAAAAGAAAATTCAAAATATATAGTGGTCGAATCCCTATTTTTGTTGTACGAAGAGAAAGAAAGAAAAGGTGGAAGAAGAAGAGTAGAAAATAAAATGTATTGGTTAGGCAAAATTTTAAGTTCTTTATTTATTGGTTCACGTTTTGAAGTCTTTGAAGGTTCAATATAGTAGTTAGCAATGTTTATGTTGATTAAACCCTAACAAATAAGAAAATAATAAAAAAATTAGTATATAAACATACAAAATGAGTATTTTAGTTTACTCATAACTATTTTATAATTATAATCTCAAAAGGTTAAGAATATAAAAAATATTTTATAACACAATATACAAAACTGCTTGACGATTAAGCGAAACAAACCTCCAAGTGCACTTTGTCACCATTGTTTTGACAACTATGCTCGTAAGCTTGTGTGCAATCACGTAGATTATGGTTGAACCCCAAAGAGAGCGTATGGGGCTAAGGACATTGTAGATGGATTTAAGGGCTCTATACTTTTCCATGTGGAAGCCTCAATTGCAACCAATTGATGGTGGGGAAATTGTCACCTCCCACTCTAGGTAGGAATTCCTACTCACTTTTCTTCTTCATGCAACATGTGGCCTAGGCACTCCAAATTAACGTTTTTCATTGATATTATTATAATAGTTAACTAAGAAAATTTAAAAAATACTATTTGATTTTTTTTATAAACAATTACTTTTTCATCTCCACTCCTCCCTTCTTTCGCTTCCCATCTATTATCACTTTAACCTATAGTCAAGATACATCGAACATAACATCCCCTTTGTAGAATAGTGGCCACTAACAAAGGTAATCCAACCTCCATTTAATATGTATCATACTCTGTTTTTTGTTTATTTTTTTTTTTCAAACATTCACCCCAACTTTCGATTCTAATTTTAAGTCGTTTAGAGATTGATCAACTGGAAACCGCTATCTCACAAGGAAAGCAAACAGAGTTCCCAATTCACCTTGGTTACTCCCTCAACTCCAACACTTGATGGTGCTTCACATGAAAATGTAGCTTTTGAAAATGGCTACAAAGATAACACATAGTGGAATGGTGAATCTTTGCCCATCTCACAATTCAATTGCATCTAATTAGTAGTATAAAGGATTACAAATCTATACTATATAAAGGTATGGATGTAGAGTGGAAGTTTTATTGGACTAAAGTTACCCTCTATTTCTATGTTCGAGAAAGGGTATAATCATCATTTTATTACAGCTTTAATGTCAATTTTAATGGCTATTAAAATACCCATATTTGTGTATTTAATCTATCTTTAATTATAAGTATTGAAAATGCAACTTCAATTCTTACTTTCTACCTCATTTAAATCCATCTCATTAAGTCATACACTTAAAAGCATTAACTCCCATTTTCTCTTATTAAATCCTATATTTAAGTTATTTTTCACTAATAAATGCTAATAATTAGATTTATGCCAATATTTTTAATAATATAAACTCATATATTTTAAAAAGACTAAAAAACAAAAGCATTATTTATCCAAGTGGTGGCTAAGCAATTCAACCATCCGAATCAAATTGATCAATCTATGTAGTCTTAAGTAATAAAATTTTTAAAATAAAAATAAATATAGAAATTTAGTAACACTTTTTTTTCGATTCTAGATGATCATAATGTATCCAAAAATTTCTATGGTGTATCTAATTTAATTATTTTTTAATTTGAGTAATAAAAATATCATAGATGTGCCTAATTTAATTATTAGAAATAAAAGTTCTTTAATAGAATAAAAAATTAAAACAAAATTTTTTAAAATTTTAAAATAAATTAAAAGAATAATTTTTATAATAGAAATAAATATAGAAAATTAGTAGCATTTTTTTCAATTCCATATGATCATAATGTATCTAATTTAATTATTATCATAATTTAAGTATTTTTTAATTTGATTAATAAAAATATCATAAATGTATTTAAGTTAATTATTACTATTATTACCATCATCTAGAATTGCCACGTGCAAAACCGTACATACTTACTAGTATCTTAATAGGAAGTCATCCTTCAATGCCTATTCACCCTATCATCATTGTCTCTCCCCTTCTTCCTTTTCAGTGGCAACTATCCAACGATATCCTCCACCACCACCATGGAATCCAAAGTTCAATGGGTTTTAGTTAGTTCCTACCAAGATCTGTACCAAGAGTAATTTGGAATATTGTTCCACGAAAGAGAAAAAATTGGGGGGAGGGGGCAAGATTCATATGGGTTAACTATCAATTCTAGATGGGGTCGAATTCAAGAGAGATATTCTCATGAAAGTTTTCTTGAGTGAATTTTACTTTGCTTTAGAAAAAAGGGTAAAATACAAAAACCTCCCCTGAAGTTTCAGACAATCATAAAAACCTCCCCTCGAATTTCACTTTAACAAAAACCTCCCCTAAACTTTTGAAAAACTCAACAAAAACCTCCCCTCCATCACTATCCCAGATGGGAAACGTTTGTTTGATGCATTAGTTTTCTTAAATGCCCATTTTACCCTTTTTGTATATGATGTCACATAAAATGAAATAAACTTTAAATTGAGTAACCCATTTGTTGCCCTTTTTTCTCCCTGAAACTTCATCGAGTTCAAACACATGCCTCCCTTTTTTCTCCCTACAACTGCATTGGCGATAGATGGTTCATGATATGACGTCGATGGGATCGAGAAGGTGAACAATGGCCACCGACAACTTTGTTCAACCGGCTATTCCCTGCTTCGATGGTCACTATGATCATTGGAGCATGTTAATGGAGAATTTTCTCAGATCCAAGGAGTATTGGCAAGTTGTCTCTGAAGGAATTACGGAACCAGCAGCTAACACAACAATGACAGATGCAAAAAGAAGGGGGTTAGAAGAACTACGGCTGAAAGATCTCAAGGCAAAGAATTATCTGTTCCAAGCCATTGACTGCTCAATCTTGGAAACCATCCTTCATAAGGACACCTCCAAGCATATTTGGGATTCTATGAAGAAGAAGTACCAAGGTTCCATAAGGGCAAAGAGGCAGCAACTTCAAGCACTTCGTATGGAGTTCGAAACAATTCGAATGAAGTCGGGAGAATCGGTAATAGATTATTTCTCTCGAACAATGGCGATCATTCACAAGATGCAGACCCACGGTGACAAGATGGAGGACGTGACCATAGTAGAGAAGATTCTTCGATCCATGACACCAAAGTTTAATTTTGTTATTTGTTCCATAGAAGAATCTCATGATATTGATGAACTTTCAATTGATGAATTACAAAGTTCTTTGTTGGTTCTTGGTGCCGGATGATTTTCTGTGGAGGCCTTCAAAGTTTGATCCTCTTTCTCCTGCTGTTTGATTTTATGCTCATGAACCAACAAAGAACTTTGTAATTCGTCAATTGAAAGTTCATCAATATCATGAGATTCTTCCATGGAACAAACAACAAAATTAAACTTTGGTGTTATGGATCGAAGAATCTTCTCTACTATGGTCACGTCCTCCGTCTTGTCACCGTGGGTCCGCATCTTGTTCACGATTGCCATTGTTCGAGAGAAATAATCTATTACCGATTCTCCCGACTTCATTCGAAGTGTTTCGAACTCCATACAAAGTGCTTGAAGCTGCTGCCTCTTTGCCCTTGTGGAACCTTGGTACTTTTTCTTCATAGAATCCCAAATATGCTTGGAGGTGTCCTTATGAAGGATGGTTTCCAAGATTGAGCGGTCAATGGCTTGGAACAGATAATTCTTTGCCTTGAGATCTTTCAGCCGTAGTTCTTCTAACTCCCTTCTTTTTGCATCTGTCATTGTTGTGTTAGTTGCTAGTTCCGTAATTCCTTCGGAGACAACTTGCCAATACTCCTTGGATCTGAGAAAATTCTCCATTAGCATGCTCCAATGATCATAGTGACCATCGAAGCGGGGAACAGCCGGTTGAACAAAGTTGTCAGTGGCCATCATTCATTGCTGTTGCAAAGACAAAACAAAATGAAACAAAATTGCTACTACTATACCACACCTTATCTCAGAAATTCTCTAATGTGACTCTCTCACTTTCTTTTACCAAGCTCTGATACCAATGATAAATGAAAAGTGGAAACAAGAGACTTTGTTTATTCACTCACTACTATATGACACTTACAATCTGATGCTCTATATACAATGCAATTCTTAACAAACTTATACTTAAAGCTAGGACCCACTAACAGAAAACACTTAGCTAAAGATTTGGTCTTATTCACTCCACTACCGATTATTACAAAAAAAATAGGACTAGCTAGCTAACAACCCCTTAGACTAGGACAAATAAGTAGCAAAATATCTAAAGACTTCCAACAAATTATACGTAATAACCACTCCAATTTCATTGGCATTCAATTGAATTCAAAACATTGTTTATCTAGTAAAATTAAGTACTTGGGTGCATCTCTTATTCAAAGATGGAAAGTTAATATAACACACATGTAGTACTTTTGGGGGCTACTAAAACCAACTGCAAAGGAATATTTACCTTTTTTTTCTTGCTCAGAGAGAGAGAGAGAGAGAGAGAGAGACTATAAGGCATGCCAAGCCACATCAAGGGGATATCCATCAAGAAGCTTTGTCAAGCTAGGGGAATTCGAATTTAAATCATATTTTGAAGGCCAAAAAGAACTCTCAAAACATTCACTAATAGTTGGATCTTGTTTGTTCAATGCTTCAACAGTGATCTGAAAGCTTAGTTCACTTTGTGTTGGACGGGCTTAGCACTGTTGCTGTCACCAGTAGTTGAAGATCAGAATTTGAATTTGTGGAGAGCTTGAGAACTTCCTCTATTTCATTTCATCTTTTCAAGCTTGTTAGTGATGAAGAGACACCAAGTTTGCCATTTTACTTTCTAATCCCAAGCTTCTTGCTCAAATGTGTTTTCTAAAGGTTCTTTACTTGGTTGTTAGTTTGACCTAGCACTCAGCCAGCGATTAGAGACCATTTATAAAAGTACCGAATGCCATGATTTTACCTATTTTACATCAAAAGAAGCATCGAAGTCCATGAGTTTGAAATGGATGGTGTTTTAGGGAGAAAAAAGGGCGGCAAATGGGTTACTCAATTTAAAGTTTATTTTATTTTATGTAACATCGTACACAAAAAGAGTAAAATGGGCATTTAAGAAAAATAATGCATCAAACAAACGTTTTCCGTTTGGGATATTGACGGAGGGGAGGTTTATGTTGAGTTTTTCAAAAGTTCAAGGGAGGTTTTTGTATTTTATCCTAAAAAAAATGAAAGACAACTCTGAAAGTTTTGTCAGATAGTCTTGCTAGAGGCAAAAGAATAATGAACCTGTCATGGAACTCTTCTTGCACTTGAAACAGGGGAAGAATTTTTTTAGGGTTAATTACTTATATATACCAAGTGCATTTGTGAAATTATAACAATTTATATATACTTTGTTAACCTTTCCAAGGTTAAGTCTAACAGATAAAATGTAAAAGACAAAAATATCATTCATTGTTCATTATATTTTCAAAATATACCATTTTCTTTCTTTCCTTCTTTTTTTTGGTCTCTTCTCTCTCCTCCTCCTTTTTCTTGTGAGAAATTTATGTGTTGCGGGTTGAAATTGAATGGTAGGGGCCCTACCGTAGGGCAGTTGGCCGGAAGTGGTCGAAACTGAGTATTACAGGTTAGTAAACATTCATTTGCTTCAGCTCATCGCTCATGGGGGTTGGTATGTCTGGTTTTGTTGTATCAGAGAGTGGTGGACGGGATTCTGCTGTCAACCGCCTGAGATTTGTAAATTGGCACGGTTCAATCGAGCTTTTTGCTATGCTTCCTTTGCTGATTTTGTGTGGGTATGCATGATGCATCCCTCTAATTTGGCTTCTTGGGTTTTATTATTTTCCTTTTCTAATTTTTCTGTTTTAAAATTTGCTAATACTCTTTGTAAAATCTTTTATCTTTTGCAGGAACTATGGCTTGATAAGGAGATGTGTGGGACTTGCCTGTTTTACCTCTTTTATGGCCTTGTCAATAACAGTGATAGATGGTCGGAGCCTCGGAGGGATTGGAAATAAGGGTGTCAATTGGACTGGATTTGGTCCAATAAGATCCAACCTAATGTGAATCCATTATAAATGGATCAGGTTCAATCTAATTCAATGAATGTTTTGAATCAATTTGGACTGGTCAAATTCAATGTCTAGACCATCCAATATGTTTAAATTCATTTTGATTTAGATTGATTTCAATCCAAACCCGATCCATTGACACATATATTCTTATCTTATATCAATGGATCAGATATTGGCTTAATCCAACCCAATCTAATATAAATTTGTTATGGATGGACCAGGTCCAATCTAATCTAATAAATATTTTGGACCAGATAGGTCCAGTCCAATATGTCTTGTTGGTACGTCCAATCCGTCTAAATTGATTTTGGACTGGACGGGGTCCAATCCAAAACTGGTCAATTGACACACTTAATTGGAAATGCATCCCGGCTTTGGAGTCTAGGTATTTATTAGCAAAAACAATAGTCTCTCTTCTTAAAAGTACGAAGTGTGATTTTGTTGTATGGATGTTCATTTTTTATGAAAGAAATGACTAGAACCTGGTATTTTTCATTTGTGTTTTCTTTTCTGAAGATTTATCTAGGGTCATTTGGATGTTCATTTTGAATTGGGATCTTCTACTCACAGAGCGCTTTTCACACTGAGCTCACAGTTAGATCCCATCATGTATTGGGAACATCTCCTTATGAATAATAAATGCAAGTACAAAAGATGTTCTCGATGTACAACCAGGACATGCTATGAGGTTAGTGTAAAGAGCCCTCTGTAAGGAGCAGATCCGGATTCATTCATTTTCCGAGTCACTCCACTGTTCCAATAGGTTCTAGCTTCACAAGCGTTGCATTACAGGTTGAACATCACAACATTTGAACATTAGTGATGAAGGGTATTTTCAAATTTCAATGTTTGAGGGATGAAGAGAGAAAATGATGGTGGTCTTATTTAGGGGCAATTTTGGTATTATAAATTTTTGGACTGAACTGCTAAAGGTTCTAAATGGTACAATGACAAAGATCTTGTTTATGTTATGGGGGACATGTATAAGTTGATTTTGAAAATTTAGGTAGTTCTCAAATGTACAAGGTATATATATAAGTAATTAATCTAAATTTCTATTATTTTTTAATTGAGCCATTATAGGGCCATTCTTACACGTTAGTTGTGTTATATGGGTCTATGGGGATGAAAAGTGGATAGGAAATTACTGTCTAGAATGAGCAACGAAGATTCCCCTAATTGATCGTGGGTATTGAATTGACTCTCAGAATGTGATTAGAACAAAGGACAAGTTGTATGTAGGGCTGTAATCAGATTGGGTTCAGTAGAATGTAGATCCAATCCAACTACTGAAAACCTATATCCAAATCCGATCCAAAATTCGATCGGATTTGAAGACCTTGGATTCAGATTTAATATAATTTTGCTTTAATTTTTTTTTAAAATACTAGAAAATTTTAAAAGTTTGATTACTTTTCAATTTTTATATATAATAAATTGATCTAAATATAATATATTGAATTTATTATATATATAAATTCATATATAATATAATATATAAAATATATTTTTTTATAATTTTAGATATAATTATATAAAATTTATATATTAAAATCAACAAATATTATAATATAATCATATTCAGATTTTAATTGTATTAAATAGGGTCAAATCAAAATCTGATCCGATTATTAATTGGATATAGATTGAAACATCCGAATCCAATTAGATTATATAATCAGGCCTCGGATTTTTAGGTATCATTGAGAAACTTAATTGTATGCAGTCTAGTAACTCGGATGGACCAAAGGGTTAGACTGTGAAAATGGACAAGGGTTTTGGGTCCATGATGATTGTCACAAGTTAAATGGGCTAATCGCCCAATTAACTAGTAAAACCATTGACCCATTGAGCATTTCAATTTTGATTTGGTTCAAGTCTTACAGCAGCTCCTAACCCATTTAAAGGTAACCTAGGTATAATTTGGGTCAGATTGGATGGGAAATTTGTTAAATTTTCAATGAGCTGAAATCCGATTAGAGCATGATGACTTCAAGTGGACACAGAAAAGCATATAATTCAATATTTTATAAATATCACTTGGTACTATCCATACTTAACGAATGAAATTCTTTCTTCACACTCTTTTCTCTTTTAATCCATTTAACAGTTGGGTTGAATTTTCTTCATGAGAAATCTATAAAGGGTATATATGTAATTTACTCCTACATGTCTATGCATATAAAGGGTATATATGTAATTTATTCCTACAGTAATTAAAACCAAAAAGCAACAGTTTTATCTCCCACAAACTGTTCCCTCCAACTTCATGGTTTTATCTCCCACAAACACCTCTCACATTTGTATTCAAAGCGACAAGAGTTCTATCTCCCACAATCTATTCCCTACAACTTCACATCAAGGAAAGGGGCAGTGATGGCAATTTTTATTGTCAAGTCTATTGCATATATAAGCATCTTCCTTTGCATTTCAATGCTTAAACAAACCAAACATTGAGAAGGTGCAAACTCCGTTCAATATCTTTTCTCCTTTACATCTCTTGTCTTGGCCACAAATGGAAAAGGATATGAGCAAGAAACATGTATATGATCAAGACTCAATAGGAAGAAGAAGAAGAAGAAAAGAAGGTTAAGAGATTCTTTGCGTTGATCAGAAGTTTCAAAAACGCCTGCGATTGTAGAAGATTGGAAATTAACGAGTCGTTATCCTATTTGCCTCCAGGGAAGAGGACGAAGCTGATGGGTGAGCAGGAGAATAAGTCAGGCTGGGTTCCAAGTTTGAAATGGAAGACTTCGAGGAAGAAATCAAGTTCACGAGCCCTCTGGTACTGCTCCCACCTCCTTGTTACAAGAAAAAAAAAAGAGAGAGAGAAAAGAAAAGAACAAGGAGAAGGTAGCTTAGATCAGAAATTGACTCTCCGCCATCTTTCACAATCGTGTACAAAAAGAGAAAGAAATAAAAAAAAAAATTGATTGCAACCTCTCATTTATTTCCTTGACACCCATTCTTAATTGATTAACTATTGTTATTGAGTAATACTCCTTTCAGTTATTAATATTTTTTTCCTATAATAACCATGCAAACGATAAATTATATCTGATTTGAAATTGACCCTCTATTGCATTCTGTTACTATTGTTTCCAAGATCCTTTGTTTGGTAGAAATATCATCAAGGATCATTTGTATCAGAACCGAGTCAAAGTCCTTTAGTTATTCTTTTCCATTGTAACTAAACTAGGAACTCAAGTAATGCACTATATTGGAGCTTTTCCTCCAAAGACAATGTTGACGGTTGGGAAATAATTATTTTAGAAAAAAAAAACTTTTAGTTTTGCCTCTATTCCTTTCTCATTGTTCATCATTCTCTTTTTAATCATAAAACTATCTCATGGATATATAGCTTGGTTTTGATCTTAATCTTAGGTAGTTGTTTAGAATCCAGAAGTTAGAAACATGTATCAATACAAAATTAAATACCTTACTAAGAGATGTTTATAGCTTTAAGGGGGCGTTCTTTTTTCGGATTTTGAGAGGGGGGAAAGTTGGTCAATTGGATTTTGGTTCCATTGACCAAGAATCCCATGTTCTTTTTTCAGATTTATGTGGGGGTCAGGGAAAATTTATTTTCTTGAGTATCACTTACCCCCATCTCCTAGGTGGGTAAATAACTTTCCCACCTAGGGGGAAAGTTGCCAACACTTGAATGAGACAAAAATGCCCTTTTTAATAATGGTTTTTTATGGCTAAAATGGTCATTGCTTGATCCACATGAGAAAAAAAAGAACATGGGTAAATGTACTTACTCAGACAAGTGTTTCCCAAGAAAAACTTACATAGGTAGCATTTACTCAAGTAACTTACCAAAAAGCGAATGGCGCCTAAAATTATGAAGGTGCCTTCTAAAAGAGTTAATGCCAATACTTTGTTTTTTTTTTTTTTCAAACAAGCAACATGTATTAGGGAAATTGCACTTAACAGATGTTATTGAAATGATTTTACGGTCAAAGCATCAACAATATTCTTAAGCATACATTGATTTTAAGAGGCCAGAGGATATTATTTAGTTCGCTAAGTTCTTTAATGAGCATATTTTTGTTAATGAGAAGGGCAATTTAATGAAATATATTCTTCCATGCTTTAAAAGTTTTTTGAAAGGCTTTTCTTTATTTATTAGGCTTTTGAATTGGTACTAAATCTATGCCATTGCTTTTGAGAGGGGGAAACCTGTATTGCAATAGGAGTGAAACATGGTTGAGAAAATGTAATGAGATATGAATTTGATCCTATGGTTTGATCTTATTTTCTATAAGAAATTGTATTTTTGTCATTTATTTAATATGGCCAAATCCAAATGGTTGATGTAATTTGCACAAGTTGCATTTTTTTATCAACAGAAAAGGAATTTTATTTAATGAAAGACTACAAATTACACAAGACATGGGGAGTAGGTTCCACCCCTTCACAACGGGTTGTGAAGTCATAGTCCAAGAAAGATGGTCATGAAGGAACAATATTCAAATTAAGGTATTTTTTTACTTAGTTGTTTACCCCTTAATGTAAATTTCAATATTTTCTTGTACCACATATGAAGCTCATCTACTAATGGCCAAATAAATCCGAAGCAATGCTTCACAATGGATGTATTGTGAATATATGATATTATAGATGTATTGAATTTTTTTTTTAAATTCTTTTTAATTTTTCATACTTTAATGATTATAATAACAATCTACCATGTGCAACTCACATTCACATTTACTAGTCTATACTACCTATAAAAGAGTGAATGCCCCTTCTTTCTGGAATTTTCATTGGACATTTTCTACCCCCTTGTCTAAACATACAGTACGCATAAAAGGGGGCATATATGTCCTTTACTCTCACTTTAGAAATTACCCACTGATAATCGTTCAAAAACTGTTCACTTATAACCATTCAAAAACTGCCCATGGATTATAAATAGTTTTGTCTTAGAGATACTACCACGTACTAGTTACTTTTAACAAAACGAATAACCTTAGTTTTTGGAATTTTCATTGGACAGTTTTTATCCCCACCTGTGTATGCTTACAAAGGGCATATAGAGGGTATATATATAATTTACTCCCTTTATAGTAGAAACTAAAAAACAAGTGCTCTATCTCCCACAAACTCACCCTTTTGTCTCCCACGAACTTTTGTCTCATGCTTAAACCTACTTAGACGGGCGACTGAAAAACAACTACTCATGTTCTATCTCCCACTTTTGTCAACTCATTTCACAATATACGCGTTAACAGGTGTGGATGTTTTCGTATGTACAGCGGATCCCACGATATAGCCACCAACCATGGTGATCAACTAAGCATATAACTATCCAATAACGGTGGATCAAATTTGAAGTTCTACACCGTGTTGGATGCGTAAATAGCATTGGCTCCCCTTTTGCAAGAAATTCAAAGTGGAGCCGAGATTGCCAGCCGCTTATTTTTCCACGACACTTGAATCGCTTGATGTCATCCAGGCTAAGGAGTTCATATCTATTAAGGTAAGCTTTCTTTAGATTGATAGTTTTTGGTTGAGATATTTAGTGTATCATTGTCAATGAGAATGTTCATAGTAGCAAATTGTTTTCATGAACTGATTGGAGTGGACGAATATACATTTAGAGGCTCCTAGGCGATAGGGGTGTCCATGGTTCGGTTAATCGAATCATAGCCCTTTTTTATAAACTGAATCGGTGGTATCGGTTTTTTTATTTCGCCGAACTGAAATCGAATCGGTACTACCGGTTAACCAGTCTGCCAGTTTTGGTTTTTGACCAATTCGATTCTTTGGTTTTTTATATTTATAATATATTATATTATAAATAATAAATGATATATAATATATTATAAATATTTTAAAAATATATAATATATTTGTAAATAAATCATTATAAATATAATATAAGTATATATTTATACATAATGAATATATATTTATATAAAATACATAGAAAATATGTGACATATATTAAAAATATATATAAAATATACATATAAATATATATATATTGGTCGGTTTGGTTAACCATTAGTTTTTTATAGGTTAAACGAAAATCAAACCAGTCCTTCAATTTTTCAAAAATTCCGAATCGACTGATTCAATTAATCACATTTCGCAGTTCAGTTTTCTTGATTTGATTCGGTTTTTCAGTTTTTCATGAACACCCCTACTAGGCACGGATGCGACTGTAACACATTAAAGAAAGCAGTTTCATTTTTTGTTATAGAAGCGCTTTATTACAATTTTAACCCTCATATTTGGTGATTGTGATTCCATAAACCTTAATCTTATTACTCGTTGATAAATTATAGTGACTTAATCATATTTCCAATTTCTGGAATAAACTCTTGAAAGGTTATTCAAGATTCATTAATTTGAAAATTTGTCTTAATTACCCACAAAGCATTATTCAATATYTCTTACTTGCATTGGAACCTCCTTTTAAAAAGATCAAATCAAACCTTCCAAAGGTTTTGGAATCTTACACGGCACCAGCAACACGAGATCTTGACACGTAGGTTAAAAGGCCTCTAAATTTGAATACCGTCCAGGTAGGTAGTCGCCAGGAGAGAGGGTCAGAGCGGGCTGAGCTTTGATGAGTGAAGAAGAGCTAAGGAGTCATTTAGGACCTCAAAAAATCGTCTGGTAAGCATTTAACGGTTTTAAGGACCCCCACTCCCCCAGAAAAAAAGGCACCTGCATTGCTTGTTTTCCACCTCCACACTCCACAGCCTGTTTTCTCATTCCAGGTTCGTTCTCCTCCTGCAATTCCCGGTTCATGAATCTTACTTGGCTTGCCAAAGGCTAGATACTCAAATTTCGTAGGTACCCACTACTGTTTTTGTGATTTCTCGTGGTGGGTATCCCTTATTTCGATCTGAGTTGCAGGAAACTGGCAAGAAATTGTTGTTTCAGGGTGTGAGAGGATGGTAGGAACTCTATCGATCGTGGGATCGTCGATGGTCGACTCTCATGCCTGCCCGTGCATCTGTTTAGATGCTCTTTCTTCATCTAACATGAGTTTCAAGAGTTCCGGGGATCTGGGGTTGTACAGAAGTTTAACCGGCAGGAAGCAATTACGGCGGCCGGGGACATTGGAATTGAGAGCCAGTTCTTTTGTTGATGCTTGGGATGAGTGGCGTTTTTCAGCCAAAGCAATCTCGGGTTTTGTTAATCAGCGTTCCAGGAAACAGAGAAAAGCTCGGCGTCTCGTGATCGTCAACGAATTGGGTGGACAGTACGAGGATAGCTTCGAAGATGTTAAGGCGGTGAGATAACTCATCTACCTCAGCTATTATTGTTTATTTTTGGCATTTCTGGATAAATTCAAAGCAGAAGCTTTTGGGGATTTTAGACTTGATGAGGTCTCCTTTTTAGTTTCTTCATTGCAAATTAAGTAATGGGGAAAGAAGAAATGAGTGTTTTTTGGCTACCATTAGTCCATCCCTCATCTAATTCTATATGGAGAATGAAGATCTTCCTCCATTACTAATAAATTCTTAGCATGATGACTTGGAATGAGTTAATGTTCTCAGATTGAAGTGAGTCATAAGTTCAATGGAAACAACCAAAATCATGTGCTGATATTAGCAGTAAATTCCTGTATTCATTTGGAGGATCACTTTGTATACCCTCTGTATCTGAGGCTAATGATAATTCCATTGTAAACAGTTCTAGACAGACGGAGTTGGCTCTATGTTGTATGGATTGATTATAATCCTTAATGCAATTTCCTTCACCATATTCTATTTGCTTCTGCAAAGAGACTCCTGCATGTGCTGGACTATATGCACCAAAAATAGAGTCGGAAGGTTGAAACCCAAATAAACATGCCTTTGAGATGTGATCTTGAGAGAGATATTTGTTCAATTACAAGCTACCATTGTGTGTATATGTAATAATTGCATATTCTCTTGAGAAATTTGTAAACAATGTTGCTTGCAAATGTGCAATATTGAATTCCCTATTGACAATTCTGCATTTCTAGCTGTCTGTTTGCTTGTTATTAATTCTATGGTGGCTGAAGCTTGGGAGCCTTCAGAGAAATATATATTGAAGTATTGAAACATTGTCATTCTTAATTCAATGCATTATTCCTGTCAAGCTATTTTATTCTGACCAATATTCTATTTTTTGCAGCAAATACTCAACTATTTCACATACAAAGCTGTAAGGACTGTTCTTAACCAGCTTTATGAGATGAACCCACCAAAGTACAGGTGGTTCTATAAGTAAGTGAACCATTTTCTTCCTTTTCCTTGAAAAGACTCCAACCACAATGCCTTTCGTGATCATTCCCATTTAGCACTTACTCTTATCTTGGTTTGCATTCTCATGCATTTCGAGCATCCGCATACCAAGTCAAAAGGTCATGTCTGAACAATGCTTAAAGTTGCTTTGAGTCCAAGCTTTTGAAAAATCAACGATTTTCCCAAGTCAGCAGTAGCAGGGTGTATTAATTCCTCTTTTTTTCTAGAATGTATTAGAGTGATCAATATAATTTGACATGGTTTCAAGAACATTTTTCTATCTATTACATTCCTTAGGCATGTCTAACATCCATAATTCTTCATATTTACTACTGAATTCAGTTTTACAGATTTTTTTTTTTGATAGATGAATTCAGTTTTTATAGCTGGGTGAGTCAATTTAGAGTAAAATATTTTCTAATTTTGGCTAGTAAATATTAGCATTGAACCATGTCAGTTGTGTCATTTTGCTATTTATCTCTACTTTGGTAACGAGAGATATTGAATTAAAATGGGGAGACCACTATCCTCCGACTAAGATTTTGCTATTAGTCAGGACTGAGGAAGAGGATCAAATCCAGACTTCCATAACTTCTCTTGGTTTGTTCAATAAATAGATAATAGAAACTCCCTGTATGGATGTACTTAGTTTACATCCACAGAATCAGAAAGCAAAGCTCTTGCATTGATGATGCTTGCTGTGAGATGACAAGGACACTCAACATCTTTGCTCTTGAGAAGGTTGATGAAATTATGACATTAATACTTTAATAGGATTTACCTTCAATTGCCAATCTATCAAACAGGAGTGAGAAGACTATTTTGGATCCCATAAGTTTCTGTCTCATCTGATGATGCACGGAGAAGAGGATGTCAAATGCACCAATGAGCTATTTTCTTCTAACTCATGTTTCATTCACTTTTTGACAGTTTTGTAGCGACAAATAAACCCACAGATGGAAAGCGCTTCATTCGTACCCTTGCAAAGGTAGAGAAACTAACGCTATAACTTCTGTGTAGCTTATGTTTTTGGAGTAATAAATCTTCTACCTGCACGTGTAATTGGCAGGAAAAACATGATCTAGCTGAAAGAGTGATGGTTACCCGCCTTCACCTGTATGGAAAGTGGATCAAGGCAAGCTTACTAATCTGTTATTCTTACAAAGTTTCACTTTTCTCTTGTACCTCATAATAAGTAATCCTTTTTTTTTTTGTTTTTCTCTGATGGCATATAAAGAAATGTGATCATGCTGCAATGTATCAAGAAATCTCCAATCAAAACTTGGAGTTGATGAGGGAACGACTCATAGAGACTGTTATATGGCCGTCTGATGACACAAACACACCAGAGAAGATTGGGTGATGGGTAGCACTGTTAATTGCATTGATGTGCTCTTCTTCCTTTGTCACTTTCAGTATACTAGAGTATCCTTTGGTTTTTCTCAACAAATTAGGTTCAAAAGGTGTATGYTATTTTCCACAATCTAATAAAGGATGTTGAACATTGTATTTGTATATGTATATGAAGGAAAAAAAAATAGCAGCTTCATCCTGGATGGACATAAAGCAGTAACTTGACTGATGGATGATTATTGTTTCTCGCTTTCTGTTTTCATTGGAGGTTGATAGAAATCCCTGGGAGTTAATGCTGGACATTGTTCATATTTAGGTCAATGATTTTAAGGTTCTTGAAAGTTTACATAAAACCTTATAGAACTCCAATTTTAGTGCCCATTTAGGAGGTCTTTAAGGTAGCAGCTTCTGGCTTTATGGGGTTGGCGTTGGCCTGACAAACCCCGGAAGGCGCAAAATAACTTTCTTTCAGTCCGAGATGGGGCTTTTTGCTGAAGCCTCTCCAAGACAGCTTAGTGAAAACAGCTCAATCTAAGCTTTAGTCCTCCATATAGGCATTTAACATGCTCTCATCACCCTGGATTCTTTCTTG
Organism: Nelumbo nucifera; assembly: GCF_000365185.1. The sequence continues at coordinate 561,619 of NW_010729205.1, forward strand.
GTCCGACCGGTGAGCTTTAGGTCACTCAGAAAATCTTCCAAAGGGGGAAGGTATTAGACTCCACTATGGTGCGTTTGAAATGATAGGTATTAAAACTCAGCGCACTTTTAATGATATTTAATGTTTTGTAGGGTGATCTGTTCGAGAAGGCTTCAGCTTTGATTGTACAGCTTTCACTAAGCCGCTTTGAAGAAGCTACTAAAGCCAGATTCATTGTTTTTTCGTATGGGTTGTTAGTTATTTAGAAGTCTAGCTGTTCGCGTTTTGGTCTTTTCTCGTTTGGTTGAGAAAAGATCTAGTCGCCAAAAAATGTCTCCCCAAAAAGATGCACAAAACCCATTTTGGATTATCTTGGGGAAACTCCAAATAGAAAATTTCAACTTTTTGCACCACATCGTCACATGGGAAGTTGCACCTTAACTAAATGGTCTTCAAGTTACTAAGATTTTAATACAAAAATTCACATTATCTTTTGACCGTCAAATCTATCAGATCTTTCAAAAAATACTTATCAAACTGTACCTAATTTTTTGACTGAATGAAACTAAGGCAAGGAAGGCTTTTCACCAAGCTTCCCATGTGGTACTTACTTTATAAAGTCATAAGCCACTGCATGAGAACCCTCCCAAACGAGCACTGTGGTGGCGTGTATAAATAACCTTGTCAAAATATAATAAACCGATGTTGAATTGTTGATGAAGTGTTTCACTGTAGCTGAAACGAGATTTTGGTGCGTTCCAAAATCTGTTATCTTACTTCCTTTAGATGGAGACGAATTTCTGAGTAGTTTTCAGTAGCTCTAAATTTACCACGTCTTCTCAACTTTTTTTAGTTCAAAGTTAACGGGAGTCCAGACTTAGGAATGGCAACGGGGCGGGGTTAGGATGGGGAGCCTCTCCCCATCTCCGTCCCCGTCCCCGTCCCCGTCCTTGCTAACAGGGAGAAGGTTAACCCAATCCCYATCCCTACAGGGATCCCCATTCCTCGTGATTCTTTATAATGCTAATCATTTTGTTTTTGTTTTTTATTTTATTTAAAAGAATAAAAATAAAATAATTAATATTTACAATCGTATTAGAAAATATTCAAACATATTCAACCATATTTTTAAAAATATTAATATAAAGATGTATGTTTACATATTTACATATATAACGTATGCATACATATATACATATATATTAGTGGGGATCCCACGAAGTGGGGATCGAGATCCCCACGGGGTGGGGAGTGCTCTCCCTGTCCTCGCCCCATCCCCGCTAATAGGGATGAAAATTTCCCCATCCTTGTCCCATTTGGGGCAGATTACCACAGGGATTAGGGAAATGGAGAAAATTSCCATCCCTATCCAGATTTAAATGGTAGCAGACAAAAAAAAAACTTTAATTTTCTTTTTACAAACTTTTTCCTTCTTGCTTCTTTCTCACTCTCCCTTTCTCTCCTCGCTCCCACCAACCTAACTAGAGACTTTACCTTGAACTGTAAAACCAATTATATGATCCAGGAGTAGGGAGTGAGAGATGATCAACATGATAAGGAGGCAAGCTTCTGTCAAGACAAATCAAAGAAAAGAGAAAATAAGGTAAATAGTGATGGAGAGAGAAGAGAGAAGAGAGAGACATGAGGGAGGAATTGCCGCATCACACTACAAAGTCTCCCATGAATCTTGAAATGGATTATTTGAGATGATGTGGTGCGTTGCTATTGGAGGGTTCATGTCTCCCATGGACCGAAGAATCCATAGAATGCGAATTCAAATATAAACAAATAATAACATTCTTAGGCCATGTCTGGGAGTGCTTATGTTAAAAATAAATGCATAAAAACAAGTGCTTATTGGAGTAAGCACTTATTTGCATTTGGCACTCAACTTTTTCAAGTGCTTATTTTTTAAAATAAGCACTTATTTTACAATGGGTGTTTGGTGGTCTTTTTTTCCAATTTTAAAAATGTCCAATCCAAAGTGAATGAATAAAAGTATTTCAATAGAAGTGCTTGCATAAAAATGCTTTTATAAAAGTATTTTCATAAAAGTGMTTTTGTAAAAGTACTTCCATAAAAGTGCTTTTGTAAAAGTACTTCCATAAAAGTGTTTTTGTAAAAGTACTTTAATAAAAGTGTTTTTATAAAAGTACATTCGTAAATTGCTTTCATGTAAAAGTATTTTTATAAAAGAGCTTTCGTAAAAGTACTTTCATAAAATGATTTTGTAAAAATCATGTAAAAGTACTTTTATAAAAGTGCTTTCATGAAATTACATTCATAGAAATGCATTCATAAAAGTTCTTTCGTAAAAATACATTTATAAAAATGCTTTTGTAAAAGTGCTTTCATTAAAGTGCTTTCGTAAAAATACTTTGCTTTCATAAAAGTGCTTTCGTAACAGTAATAATATTGAAAGAGTATAATTGGTATTATAAACATTTAGCAGGGACAATTCTGAGAGAAAAAATTAAAATGAGTACTTAATGTATGAACGCTTAAAAGAAGCTGAAAATTTAGACTTAAAAAATGAACCCTTATTTTTAAAATAAACACTTATTTCTAACTTATTTCCCAAACACCAATAAGTGCTTAATGGCCCCAACCCAAATAAGCACTTATTTTTAAGCACTCCCAAACATGGCCACTCGAGTGGGCCAATTGAGTGTTTTTGGGTCAAGCTCTTTGGTCTCTACTATTTTTTGTTTCTTTAAACTTTGTTGTCTCTGAGATTAAAGATTGCCTATTTTTTTGCCCTCAATCCCTCTACGCATTTTCCATGGGGTTGAAGCAATCTCTTACATTCATTGATAATAAAGTGGTAAAAACTGGCAGCAGTCCAGCGGATGCCATATATTGTGGATTATCAGTACTGGTCATTCCATGGGGTTGAAGCAATCTCTTACATTCATTGATAATAAAGTGGTAAAAATTGGCAGCAGTCCAGTGGATGCCATATATTGTGGATTATCAGTACTGGTCATAATACATCTCTGAATGAAAGAAAAAAAAGGTGGCCGTTCGCCATGGAGAATGTTCTCAGTATGATGAACCAGTTAATAGCCCAGATTGTTCATCTAGTAATTAGGCCATGTTTCTTTTTACTTTATTTGGATAAGTACATATACCCATGCAAGTACATATCGGCTTCAACAATTAGGAGAGTAAGGCCCTGTTTGGAAATGTTCTCACCTGCTCCGATTCTTTTAAAAATTCTTGTGCTAGAACAATAATTTCTTATTCCTTGGGAGTAATAAAGACATTTGGCAAATTTTTCTTCRAGAACGGATTTTTGTTCTACAGAAATAAAAATAACATTTAGATAATGAAACTATTTCTTAACATCATTTTTGCAAATCCACCCACATTAAGTCTAAAATTAACCATAAGAAACACATGTCATGTCATAATGATGTCTTTATGTTGTCACTACATAATCATTGATTACTTGAGGATCAAAACAAAACATACAAGTAATAAAATAAAAGCCCAAYGATATGGAAACTTGACATCTGTTAGAGATGATTGTTGTCGGAGATGTAAGTTTGGGTGAATCTAGCCAAAGCAATGACAAGTATAAAACAAAGCAATGATGACTATAAAACTAGATACAATTAAAAGGAATACAATCTACTTGGGCAAATTTTCAAAAATTTCTTTTTCTCCCATCCGGGACTCGTATTCCCTAATTTAGAAAACTGCATTTTCAATGTTCGTTCTTGAAACAAAACCGGATCATATCTGAAACYAAAAGGGAAAAGAGGGATATACCTGATACAAAATAACAGTAACTTCCAGCGTAGGTGTTCACGCCCAAAGAGAAAACTAAAACCCGCATCCACTAAAGATGACACAACGTATGGTGAGGGAGGGTCAGTAGGATAATTCTTCAGCAAGAATCAAACAAGGGCTGGTGAGCACGACTTTGAATTGTTTCTTCCAGCAAGAAACAATATCAAGAACTGTTCTTGATCAACTCCAAGGTGAAAATCAAACTGGCTAGGGGCGACAAGAACTGAGAAAGAATTCTGTAGGTTGTTGAATGTGTATAAATTAAGGAATTCGCCCCCTATTTATAGCCTTCTTTGGATCAACCTCCTAATCCAATTAGAAGAGAGTTTCTTTATCCAAATCTGATATTTGAATCTAGATTCTTAAATGGATAAGACTTATCTTATTAGAAGAGAGTTTCTTTATCCAAATCTGATATTTGGATATGGACTCTTAAATGGATAAGACTTATCTTATCCTTCAGCTAATTCTAATCAAGTTATAAATCAGATTTCGCCACCTTTTAATTAACTAACTTAAGCCCAGTTTGAAATGGGTTTTAGGCCCATTAAGTCACGTAGATCACTTACCCTTTAATATGTTGGCTAACTTGGCTCTCTTTGTATGGCGTTAGACCCTAGCATTGATCTACACATCAGCCACATGGGTTCAACACAGTTTCTGTTACAAGGCCTGACTGAATTCATTGTAAGACGCAATGAACCCCTGAGTCAATCACCATGGACTCTTAATGGGCCCAACATTTACACTAAATGGTCTTTGGGTCCAGCCATCTTATGAAGGCCCAAGGAATACAAGATTAACTCATCAGGTATTACCCTTAATGGTTTAGTCTTAATCTCTCAACCCATAATGATCATACACTATCCGACAAGAAAAGACATCTCCCTTGACTGCAATGTACAATTCTGCACTCTCTACTCACATGGATCCCGTGATTTAAAACTTTTTTCCAAACATTTTGTGAAACCATAACATATAAGTACATCTCTATATAAATATATTTTGCAAAACAAATTTCAAATACATTTGAAATCCACTGCCGACAATTTAAGTTTTCATCAGATAATGCATTCCCCGATGAATTCTCAGACTGTCCCAACATATTCAGGTTTTGACCCGGTAAAAAATCTCACTGATTGGCATATCAAAGACAACCCAATCTAACACCTAGTACAGTACCATAATCGAGTCTAGGGGTCAAGTGTAACATTACAGTTTTGCCCATTTATCTCCAAGGTCTAGGGCAATACTGGAATTTGATCTAGTTCAGGGTTTCAAGAAAAACCACACTGCATGTACCTCAGGTTTCACCCTGGTAGCTAAGACAAGCCACCCAACCAACTTGGCAGCACATCAGTGTCAGCCTTGGTAGGATAAATCTCCATAGATTTATTCAATGATTGTGAAGATTCTAAATTAACACGAGTCTCATAAGTGTATAGTTTAAAGATATTACATAGAAACACACCATAATARCATGAATCAATTATGCACTTTATTCATTTACAATAAATGACAATAAATATATCAATCTGATTGGAACTAAGGGCATACACTGTCTAACAATACAACCTACTTGTTGACATGAATTTGGCTAAAAATATCATCGAAGACTTGTTCTGTTTGCTCATCGTCTGGTTGTTGATGCAATAGGAGCCAAGGGAGTTCCCTCATCTAGATTGTGCAGTGGTAATGAGGTAATGTCAACTATCAAATCAATGAAAATTTATTGTTTTAGGGCTTGTTTTTATCATTTCGCGTGAAATACCAAACATAACTCTCCTCTCACGTGGAATGTCACCCACGTGTTCGTTAATATGAATTCACATTGTGAGAACCGCACATTCTCTAGGAACACATTCTTTGAGAGTGTCGATTTGTCACTCTCGAAAAACGCACTCTAAGTGTTGTTCTCATGCGAGAATAGCTTATTTCTTTCATCTTTTTCTGCCAAACCCATTTATTCTCTACAAGAACACTAGGAACAATAGAAACACTCCCATGGAACATTGCTAAATAAGGCCTAACTTATTTACCCACCACGCAGGAGGGTATCAATTACTTAGGTAACTGATATTCTCAGGTATCCTAAATTACCAATAGGGGTGCTCATAGTTTAGTTAACCAAATCGTGGGGCTATTTTTGAAATCAAACTAGTATTACTGATTTTTAGAAACCTGGTAACCAAAGGCTATTAGTTAACTAGTTGAYCGGTTCAATTAACCATTGATTTTTTATATTTATAGTATATATTATAAAAAAGATATAAATATATAATAAAAAATTAAAAATGTATATAAAAATATATAGAAAAATACATATAATATATAGAAATATATGTATACCGACCAGTTCGATAAATCACCAATTTTTATATCAATTAACTGAAACCAAACAGATTCCTTCAATTTTTAAAAATACCAAACCAACAAGTTCAGTTAACTGGAATTTTAAGTTCAATCTTATCAATTCAGTTCGGATTTTTGGTTTTTTCTTACCCCTAATTACTAGTGGGAACCAATATAGTGGCAAATGAACACGAGTAGTATGTCAACTTACTAGTTGACTGATTTGTATGCCCCCCACCCAAAAATACCAACAAACAAACAAGACCTTAGTGTATGAAGCATTAGCCATTAGCAAAAGGTTAGGAGCCATGGTAAAAGCTCAGGCACGCAAGCATAGGAATGACAACAAGGCAGGGATGAGGAGAGAGGCTCTCCATCCCCGCAAAAATCCCCATCCCTATCCCTGTCCCCATCCTTGCTAACAAGGACGAGGCTATTCCCATCCCTATCTCCACAGGATCCCCACTCCCCATRAATTTTTATAATGTCACATTTTGTTTTTGTTTTTGTTTTTTATTTTATTTAAAAAATAAAAATAATATAATTAAAATTTACAATTCTATTAAAAAATATTCAAACATATTCAACCATATTTTAAAAATATTATTATATAGACGTATGTTCACATATATACAATATATTAGCGGAGATGCCACGAGGCAGCACTCCCCATCCCCGCTAATGGGGATGAAAATTTCCCCATCCCCGTTCCTGTCCCCGCAGGGGGAAAATTATCCCCACCCCACCCCATTTAGGGCAGATCCCCACGGGGATCGAGGGAAATGGGAAAACTGCTATCCCTACGAAAGCATAAGAACACGGGGATATGGGGGCAGCTACCTTGTGCAAAATAAAATGCCAAAGGTTAGGATTGTACCCACTCCACCCTTACCAAGACCTCTAGATAGCTGGTAAGAAATTTGGGTAGTGGCCTTTAATCCAATGGGAAAGGTTGCTTAGATGGTTAACCCCTTAAACATCTTTAAATGGAATTGATTATGTAAGAAATGAGTTTGTAATGTGCAAGAAAACTTAAATTACAAGTAGGATAAAAACTTTGCTCAACTGTGCAGTGGACTTCGAAAGGGCGTTGTCTTTCTTATCCCAGGTGAGCATATTGCAATATTATACAATATTACATCAAAGGAATTGCGCCACAAAAACCAAGATGGCTAAAAAATCTGACTCAAATGAGAGTTAGGCATACCATCATGGGAAACATATCTTGGCTTATCCTGGCTAGACAGGATGGTGATAATAGTGGATAGACAAGATCTCTCAAAGCTCGAGCATAATCAAGGAATGGAGAGGTTGGATTTGCACAAACTGTTACAAACCCTTGTGTATCATAAGCTATAGCATACCATGGTCTCGTAGATCCACAAGGAACTTCATGTGATGTTGCCAAACATTGCGGTATTGAGCACTAATTGTGAAGATCAAAGACTGGTGATACAGGATCATGTCAAGCTGCTGGAAGAAGTTGACACTGTTCCAACACTGTTCTTACTCGGAACTGCAACGAATATAGATGAATGGATGATTTAATATAATAATTAGGGCATCTGAAAAAAGACAAGTAATAATCTTGTTAAGAGTGCATATCTCTTATGGTACCTTTGCATCCAAGCACGGATCATTAACCATACTCTTTATTTGAGAAATTATGCCAGCACTCCGGAGTTTCACAACACGAGAGGATGCACCGGGATTATCTGGGTAAGTTAGATTTATTATGCACCATATGGCAGCTGTGCGGAGCTGGCCGTCATTACTCTGCAAGAACTTCATCATGAAGGATTGGGTGTCTTCACCAGCCTGAGGTGGAAAGAGTTGGTGCATCACAGTTTCTTTGTGAAATTCATTTCCACTTGCTATGTTGCTTAGCACATACATTCCCTACATCACAAGGATTACATGATAAATCAAAGGTAATGCAGCTAAACCATCGTAATATTCTTCCTCTTTCCATGTGACCGCAACAAGAGAGCCACAAGGTATATCCTTATAAAAATATCTTTTATTTCAACATCAACATCTTGAAACTGAAAGAACATCTATCTACACAGAAGTAAACATATAAGACAAAAGAAAGAAGTGCAAAGATAAAACAAATGCTAACCTGAATGCAAACTTCTGATCTTGAACAAGTACGGAGTTGCCTTCCAATGGCATTTATAATATTACCATCTTCTATAAACACATGCCTAATCGAGTTGATACCCCCATCAACAAGATTGCAAACAAGAGCCAGAGATTGCTCTTGGATAAAGGGCTCTGGATCTGTAGCATAATGCAATTAGAAGGTTATATACATTCAAACATGTGTTGAAGTGTCATTACATATGAACCATTAAGGAGAAGTATCTGTATGTTGTAATGTTACCACAAATAAGGCTTGCCAATGTGGATGTTGTCAACTCCAGTAAAATGACTTCTTTGTATATGTTCTCAGCATGAAACATCAGATTCCTCAAAGCCCATACAGCATTAAACCTCAGAGTTGAATCCATTGATTTTGATAGCTGAACTAACTGTTTCACCCCTCCAGATTGGATGAAAACTGATTTGTGGCCTGTAAAGTCAATCACTATGTTGCTAATAGCACTAAGAGCTGCAACCTGGAAAGTAGATGATCATTCATGTAGATAAGAAAACCCATCAAAAAAATTATATTAAATTCTGGAGAGTTGATTAGGTAAATATATTTATGTAATTCCATACATATAGCCTTTGTATTTAAACATACGCACCATAGTGATTTTTAAGGCCAAGGCTCAAGATGATGATGATGATGATGAGTGCTTTTTCACTATAATTATATTATATAATTACATCATCATCTAAGCCATATCCCTACTTTATGGGGTCAGCTACATGAATCCTGTTTCACCATTATATATATTATATAATTTAATCAGACTTGGATCTTAACCAGATTAGATGTCAGACCAAGCTTCAGACTTTCGGAGTCCATTGAGTGCCCTAATCAGTCCTAACCATAGATACAACTCTTCATTTTTCAAAATCCACCATACAGCTACAAATACAGTTATCCTATTCAACATGCTGATACCATGATTTTTGCTTTTACTTTTTATATGCTTCTTACTTTTTCCTGTTGATAATTTTTTTGATAAATAAATTGATTTATTATTATAATAAGGAGATTAGCTGATACAAGTTTATCTTGGAGATACGTGAGCTACATACTCTCCACAGCAAAAACAAAAACAACCTACAAATGTTCCCAGTATAAATAATCCCTTGCTTTGGGGTGGAGTGGGGAAATTGGAGATCTAGGGATCCAGTAATCCACTTCCTAATTGGGGCTGTTCTTTATGGCAAGGCATAGAAATGCTTTCCCATGTTTAGAGAGGGCTTAAGCTTCAAAGTAGGCAGAGACAGAATCTGATTCTGGAAGGAACCTTGGTGTTTGGAAAACCCTTTGGCTGAAATTTTTCCTCTTCTTTATCAGTGTGCTTCCAATCAGAGTGCTTCTATTGCTGACTCCTACACCTTCTCAGGTAATGAGGTGACCTGGGCTCCACAGTTTAGAATAAGTCTTTTTGATTGGTTGGTCGAAATTATGAGACTGCTGGAAACATTACAAGCTCAAAATATCGACTGCAGTCAGGATGATCAGTGGACCTGGAATTGGACTAAAGAGGGTAACTTCTCAGTAAAATCAATGACCATTAAGCTTAGTGGCAGATAAGCAGTGGGGACTTTTCCATCTAAGCAGATTTGGAACTCAATCACCCCCCCCCCCCAAAAAAAAAAGAGTTGACTTCCTAGTCTGGACTATGGCTCTAAATAAATGCCTGTCAAGAACCAACCTAGAAAGAAGAGGCCTGTAGATTTCTGATCTCTTGTCTTCTTTGTGGGTCACATCCGGATTCCGGAAACCACTGATCATCTCTGCATTCACTGTCCGGTTGCTGCCCAGGTGTGGGACCATTTCTTAAAGGCTGTGGGGATTTGCTGGGTCATGCCAAAGTCTGTGAAGGATTTGCTCTGCAGCTGGAAGATCAGTAACTTGAAGGACAAAGGAAAGCTAATTTGGAATACTATCCTGGCGGATGTTCTCTGGGCCATCTGGTCTGAGAGGAACAACAGAATCTTCAATCAAAAAGTGAAAAGTCCATAGGAGATAGGGCAGTTGGCAGTCAGCAAATTGATGTCCTGGATCTCTGTCATCCAGAATTCAAACATTTAAATGTTTTTCAATTGTTGAGTTCTCAGTCAATTTGGTGTTTGTAATTGGGGTTGATCCCAGTCCTGTCCTTTCCATGGCAGGTTTCTGTGTATCTTCACTTTTCCTAATAAAATTACTTTACCATTTCAAAAAATAAATAAATGATCCCTTGCTTCCCCTCGCTTGGCTAAATAATCTGCCAAGCATTGGCTAATCTCCCAACCCCATCATATTCTTACAAGCAAACCCCCTCTTAGCCATTTAAACCTCTTAATTTCATACTTATAACACCAAACTACAGGTTCTGGATTCTATAGCCTACCCACTACCACCTTGGAGTCGCCCTCAATTAACAACTGTGCCACACCTAGCTGGTTTGCAAACTGTGTGGCCAACAACTCCGCCCTAGTGGAATCCCCAACTCCTAAGGGACCCAAGTAGAGTAATACCACATTTCCAGCCCCATTCCTGTTGATCATTAAGCTACTTCCCTTATTCTTTTTTATATAAAAATCCCACCAAATATGAAAGAGCTTTTAGTATTTACCAAGTTTTTAMGTAAAACGGTTTTATATATTCCACTTACATTTTTGCTGCAAATATAAACAAGTAATCTGTTTTCCATTATTTATATTGATAGATCAAGTAATATTGTTTTCATGAAATTGTATGAATTGTCCTCTGCGGTTAGTGTGCATGTGTTGTCAGCTGTACAATAAATAAATAAATAAATAAATAAAATGACACACCATTTTTATCTATATGAAAACAAACTACAGTAAAACAAGAGTCATATGAAAATCCACTATTAGTCCCCAAAGAAGAAATATATACTTCTGCCAAACTTTAATATAGAATGGTGAGAGAACAGGTGGCTATACTTTCCTCCTGCAGCCTTTTCCTTGAAGTACTCTATAAAAAAAATGCAAGTTCCTCTACTTCAATGTAGATCAACAAAAAGGCATCATAGGAATAAGCATTGGGCCAGGATAGCCCAAGACTGGCATGTGGAATCAGGCCTCAGATATGAAATGGCTGGGAATGGACCAAAATGTATTCAGTTCAGACTGGATTTGGGCTGGTCTTGGCCTGGCCCAAGAACAGCCCTAACAAAAATACATACATGGTCGTAATATTGATATTGATGAATATTTTCCATGTAGAGTTGGGGAAATTTTGGAGATATTTTGCTAATTTCACTAAGATATTTAGAAAATTTTAAAAAATCGGGAAATTTTTCTAGAAACATTCAATTAGTTAATAAACCTTCAAGAGATCATTAGAAGAAATATAATTACACATTTAAGGATCAAAAAACTATAACAAAGAATTGTATAAATCAAATGGGAAAACATTAAGCGGATGTAATAGGTATATTTCAATTTGTCTCCCTTTTGGTCTTTGGCCATCTTCTGTTCTTTATATATGTCAATTGTCTGCCGTTTTAACTTTTGTCTTTATTGTTACTAAATGTTTTGGTCAGATTGAGAATATTCTTTTGTAGTTCTATGCATTTTTCTTTTTCTTTTGAATTATAGTAACTTATTAAGTGAATCATATCAAAGCAGTAAGCCAATTATCCAATCACCAATTCCATGGTGAGGCACGACCTCATAAATAAAATATCAATAAATTACATAAATCATGGCTGAGCCCGAAACAATTCTTCCCTATTTATCCCTTGTTTGGCTAACATCAGCTAAAGTATTTGCTGATCTCACCCCCCCCCCCACTGTATAGAAACCAAACATATTCCTTGTCAGCCAAATAAATTTCTTAATTTCATTCTTGTAGCACCATATTATATTCTCAGGGCTTTTAAGCGAGCCCACCACCACCTTGGAATCCCCTTCAATGATTAAATGCTCTATCCCCAATTGGTTTGCAAACAGAACCCCTTGTAAAGCAGCTAAAAGCTCTGCCCTAACAGAAATCTCCAACTCCTAAAGGACCTGAGTAGAGCAGTACCACCGCCTCTCCAAACTCATCCCTTAGAGCACCCCCCATTCCAGATAACCCTGAATTGCCCAAGCTACTTCCATTGAAGTTCAGCTTTAAAGAGACTTCAGATGGAGGAGACCACCTTGTAACTGTCTTATTTTTAATGAAAGAGCACCTCACTATTTGTGCACAGTTTCTCCAAAGGTCATTATAAGAGAATTGCTGAAAGATTTCCAAAGTTTTCAACCACAAAATTGCCCTATTCAAGACACATTCCTTCAGTTCTTACATGCTCCTTGTCTTGAAAAATTCTACCATTCCTTTCCTCCCATAAAGTCCAAATCAAGGCACCACGGGCACATCTACACATGATTTTCCCTCTTTTGTAGGCCAAGGGAAAGTAGAACATTCAAAGATCAAGCAGACTTCAGCTAGCAAGCTCCAACTGCTCCCAAACAACAAGAGTAGCCAAGCCTATAAGTCTGCAGAGAATGGACAAGATATTAGTAGATGATAACAATCCTCCGCATGAGCTCTACAAAGGGTACACCAGTTGGGAGATATACAAATGAAAGGTCTTCGCTTTTGTAGGTTATCTAGAGTATTTACTTTCCTATAATACAATTCCCAACAAAATGCCATGATCTTTGGAGGAACCGGCCTGCACCAAATTTCCTTTGAAAGAAAAGGTTGTGGGACAAAGGATTGGAAAATGGACTTGAAATAAGAAGCACAAGTAAAGGTCCCTTGGGGTCTAGGAGCCCACTAGAGGTGTAAATCAGGCCGTGCTGGGCCGGCATGGCATGGCCCATGGTCCGTGTCGGGCCGCAGGCCTGCGTCGAGCGGGCTGCAAGCTATGCTGTGGGTTTGAGCTATGTTGGGCCTGGGCCGAACCGGGCCAGAAAGGCGTAGACTTTTTTTTGCTAACTTACCTTTGGGCTTTGCCCACTTTGAGAACAAATCAACAAATTGAAAAAATAAAAAATCTAACAAAGAAATGAAAAAAAAAATTAGAAAATACAAAGTGGACAGCAAATTGGAAAGAATAGGAAGTTTATTTCATTTAAAATATAAATAAATACAAATTGAAAATAAAAAAGTTACATCGTTGAAAAAATAACAAATAAATTAGGTAAAATTGAAAAAATTACTCCATCTCCTTGACGTTAATCATCTGCTTCATCAGGTGTAGTAGTGTCATCCCCTTCTTTGTCTTGTAATTTCCTCAGCATCCAGCAAATCTTTAAAGTAGATGTCTTTTTCTTGTTTCTCATTGAAGAGCAAATGTTTGGCCAGGTGACTAGTACCACCCTTGCTATTGAAGCAAAAGTCAATCCTACATTTTTGGCAAACGACTCTTTTTCCCTTCCCCTCAACCTCCTCTATTTTAAATATTTTCCAAATTGGGCTAGTGAACTTACTGTTGGGAAATTGGTTTTAGGAGGAGGAGCCAACCATTATTTTTAATTCTAAAAAACTAAAAATTAATTTAATTACACTTACCCAGATGATCGGATTACCGATTCAGAATCTCAGCTTCATTTCAACGTTTGAAACCTCTCAAAGCCTCCTAAATGGCTAAATTGCTAAGTGCCTAAGTCTATGACAATATGAGATTGTATGAGAATTGAGATGAAAGACTGAGAGAGTATGAGAATTAAGAAGAGAATTGCTGAATTGGTGTGATGAGAACAGTGGACTGGTGTGGAGGATAGGGTTATTTATAGAAATGAAAATGATTCAATTGCCCAAAATACCCTAAAAACTAGTCGTTTTTTAGTTGTTGGGAGGGGTATTTTGGTCATTATAAAGTCATTTATCACTTTACCTAAATAGCCCCCTAAATTAGTTGTTATATAGTTGTTGGGAGGCCATTATTGTCATATTATCTCCCCCCAGGCCCCTAAAGCCAAAATACATAAATACCCCCTATATAGTTGTTGGGGGTATTTTTGTAAAAAAACCAAAAAAGTTGAAACTAGCCATTGGGGGCTCTCCAAGACTTCAACCGTCCAACAGCTGGTTCTTCCAACARGCCACACTCAACCCGCTATGGGCTAGGCCGTGCCGTGCTAGCCCATGGGCCACAAGCGGCACAACCCGCACTGTCGTTTTGTGCCATCCTGGCTTGTGGACCTAAAACCCCATGCCCAGCATGGCCCGTGAACCATTGCACCAGGCTGGCTCAAAATTGTGTGGGGCCGCAAGCGGCATGGCCCGATTTACACCTCTAGAGCCCACACCCTTTTGTCTGACTTGGAGGGATCTAAACAAACCTGGTTAAGAAAACAAAGTAAGAGAGAGGGATTCAATTTCATCATCCCTTAAACCCATACGAAAACCAAAATCCCAGGTAGAAGCCATAGGTGTTCCCGAAGAAGAGATAAATTTTGAAACCACCTCTTTTTTATACAATGAAACAAAAGGTTTTTAACCCGTCGTTGACCCAGATGGTCGAACCATCACCCGGTCACTTTTCTGAGTCTGGTTCTCATAAAACCCGGTATTTTCGTAAAAACCGTTGATAAGTCAACAAACCGTTGATAAGTCAACAAACCGACCAACCAAGACGGTTGAACCGTCGAACCGATAAGCAAGCGACAGTTTGACTGTCAACCCCCTTCTCTTTTTACATTTTCTACCACTTTCTCTGTTCTAGATCTAGGGTTTATGCAAGATTTAGAACAGGAGAAGACGAACTCACAAAGAAGACGGATCTGATCTCCAGTCCCCAGCGGAACCTAGCTAAACGCCACCCACATTCCTCACGTTTGGGCGACACTATCGGTTGTTCTTTTCTTGGGCAACGCTATCAGTTGTTCTTCTTTGTTTGGGCAACACCAAACTACTGAGTTTGGGGTTTTAGGTGACACTAGTTTGGGACACGGCTTCACAGCCTTGCTTCTCATCGATGAGGGGCGACTATATCAACATCACAAGCGACTGTATCAAACTATCAACATCATAGGCTTCACACTGGTTTGGGCGGCACAACATCACAGTCTTCACAATGGTTTGGGCGACACAACATTACAAGTTTTATTCATGTATATACATATATATGCATATATATAATATTTTAATTATGACATCACCAGACTGAACCGTTCAACCTACCCGGTCAAACTAGTGACCCGCAACTCGGTGGGAAAACCGGGTCGACCTCCAGGTCAGTTTAAAAACATTGCAAAAAACAACAAAGGGAAAAGGTCCTTTAGAGAGTTTTTTTTATAGATGCCCTTTAGAGGGGTGTTACCAATCCAAATATCTTCCCAAAATCAAACAGCATTATCAAACCAAACTTCATACCTGACAAACCTGAGGAAATGAGGAAGGATGTTGTGAATGGCCTTCCAAGGTGCTACCAAGTTATCCTGCCTTGAGAAACCAGCATCCCACCCACTTGTTGAACTCCCATGAATGCTTCTTGTCACTACGTGCCAAATCCTCTAGCTCTCCAATGGCCATTGTCACAACCATTTCCCTAATAGAGCTTGGTTTTTTTCAACCACCCTCCCTATTCCCAAACCTCCCTCTTCTCTACTTCTAAAACAATTCCCCACTTTATTAAATGATCATTTTTCCTTGTCCGAGTTCCGATAGGAAACCTCCCATTAACTTCTCCAACTTCCAAGCTTCCCTAGGTAGTATCCTAAATACAAACAGAAAATAAGTGGCTAAATTTGCCAATGTAAACCTTATTAAGGTGATTCTACCTCCCAAAGAGATGTAATTCTTCTTCCACAAGGCTAGTCTCTTCTCGAACTTTTCTAGCATTTGATTCCAAGATCTGCTCTTCCTAAGATTTGCCCCTAATGGAAGTCCTAGATAGGACAGGCTAGGAAGAGATGGAACACTCAAGACACTACAATAGCCTCAACCTCCCCATCTTCCAAGTTAATAGCCGCTATGCAGCTCTTATCCAAATTTATTTTCAGATTGGAAATCCTTTCAAAATCTATGATTAGCTCCTTGAGATTTGCTACCTTCTCACTAATACCCCCTTCACAAAAGATCATGGGTCATCTACAAATTGAATGTGGATAACTGGGATCTGATTCCTCCCTACTCTCCAACCCCTAATGATATCTTCTCTATCTGCCTTAGTAATGATTCTACTAATCACATCAGCTACTAAAGTAAAGAAGAAGGGAGAGAGGGGATCCCCTTGCCTAACATCCCTGCCGGCTGGAAAAAAACCCTTCACCACACCATTAACTAATATATAGTATTGGCAGGTACATCCAATTATCCAGGTACACCACGTGTCCCCAAACCCAAAGTTCCTCATCACCTCTAATAAAAACTCCCAGTCCACTAAGTCATAGGTCTTTTGGAGATCCAATTTATAGACAAAACCTCTTTGCCTAGACCTTTTCAGCTCCTTCACACATTCATTTGTAATTAAAATCTGATCTGCTATTTGTCGCCCTCGAATGAAAGCCCCTTGAGTTTCGCTAATGATAGATGGGAGGACTTCTTTAATCCTCAAGGAGAGCACTTTCGCCAAAATTTTATAAATACTTGTTACCAGACTAATAAGCCTAAAATCTCCCTAGTAACTCCTTGCTTAGTTAAAGTGTCAGCCATTCCATTTGCTGACCTTCTTACCCATTTAAAATGCACCCCAATCTCCCTTGCTAAGCTAATAATCTCTCTTAGAGGCTGTCTAAGAGATCACACTCCCAGGTTTCCAGCTTGCATYCACTCTGTTACCAGCTTGGAGTCTCCTTCCACTTCTAATTTTTGCATTCCCCATTGTTTCGCCAGTTTCAAACCTTGAAGTAAGGCCATTACTTCTGCCCTTAATGAATCTCCCACCCCAACTGGGCCCGAGTAAAGGGCCAAGACTTTTCCTTCCTCATTTCTGTGCACACCCCAACTCCCGACTGACCTGAATTACCCAAGGAGCTTCCATCAAAGTTTAGCTTCACCCTGAACTGAGGCGGTGGTACCCTGAAAGAGATAATAAAATCTTCCAAGGGAAGAAATGCAAAATGAATCCAGTCATTGGCAAGATGGACAATAAGATCTTCTCTTGGGCATCTAAGTCTTGCTGATTTGAAGGGCTAAAGTTCTCTGTTTTTTGTAATGGCTGGCAAAATATAATCTTTTAATCATAAAATGGGAGCAAGATGTAAATGCTGTATATGATCTTAACAGGCTAGACTTGCAGCTCTCCTAGCATATTTCTAACAGTTAATATAATATTTTGTTTACTAAAAAACATATAGAAGATATATGTCTAAAGGGTTTGGACTTTGAAAATTAGCCTCTAAGAAAAAAAATAAAAAGATATAAAGATTTGCTAACATTTTGTGATCAGACTGCCCCGAGGCAGCAAATATTATTAGCTTTGCCTGGCTTAGGTCCAGCCTGAGCTTGAAGTCTGAGTTCAGGGCCTTGGTCCAGGCTGACCTCAGACTAGAAAGAACTAGACTTTCTCATCCCTAAGAAAATGGAACATAGCAAATAAGGAATATGATCTTCATCAAGAAAAATAACAAGTACCTGGATTGATGTAGAAGGATCATGTAGAAGCTGAAGCAAGGGAGTGACAATCTTTTCATTCATAAAACGACCTGCACTCAGATTCTGAATAACATCTTATTAGAAAACACATACAGAAGATAAAATAATATCTTTACTACAGTCTGTCTGCGAACCTTAAGTGACCGAGAGACATTTCTTATACACAGGCAAGCCACAGCACGAACATCCACACTCTCATGATTTAATGCATCAGTTACCATGTTCAAGACCTAGTCCATAAGGATTGAGTTAGGAATAGCAAGGAAGAACCATGCATTAATATAAATATATCAAATGCTAGCTTTAATACTTACAAGGTGAAAACAGAAGCCAGAAGGACCTCCTTTTTCTATTGATAATCAAAATGATTTATTAGAGAACTAGTATGTAGCATGCACATCTGAGGAAAAAAAAATCTTTCTTTGGTAATATTATCAAAACATTTTTTGAGAAAAAAAATATATCAAGGTATGAACATATAATGTAAGTCCAAAGAAAAAACTCTGAAACTATCCCTGATCTGGTTCACTCTTCCTTTTATGAATCTCAAATAAGAATTGCAAATTCAGATGATGCATTTTGACAAAGGATTTTATGCTTGAATGGCATATCAATAGTCATTCTGAAGGTCCTCCCTGTTCTTTTGGTTGAGAGAATGTTCATCTTACTCAATCCGGGCAGTTGGCAGTTGACAGTTGGCCTTATAGAGCAGACAAGATTCTAGTGTCCCAGGAGGGGCTTAGAATAAAAGCTAACAGAACTAACAGAAGACTGATGACTGATGTGCATTTTGGAAAACAAACATTTTGCAACTAAAGGAATTTAAGGAGAGAAAAAATACTTTGAAAGAAATAAGTGGGCCAAGCAAGTTAAACTGCACTTTTAGGTAGATATAACGCTTTATTGCAACAAATCAAAACTCAGTTAGCATGAACTGTGAAGAGGTTGCATGGGCAATTTCAAGTCAAGAGACTGACTACAAATAGGTGGAAACCAAAATCCTAAGGCAGAACTGCTTACATCTCAACTTGACCCTATGTCTGCAATTTGATACTTTTTATTAATGCAGCTATATGATGTATATAAATAATAACTGAAGTAAAATGATGCATGTGAAAGGAAGGTGGTGGATCCATACAAATAAATGGTGCAAAAGGCTTAATAAGATGGCTTGCTCATACAAAACCCCCATCTCTTTCCAAAGAAAGAAGAAGCTTGACAGGACAACATGCAAAGACATAAAAAGAAACCTAGAAATAATAACATCCAAATGAGCCACCAATCCTAGCTGACAAAACATAGATGCACCCTTTAGTAATGAAGAGAAACCAGCTCCAAAGATGAGATGAACCTATTATCCAATTTATAATGGTTATCAAACCAAAAACCAATGTACACAGGATTCAATGTACCAAGCTAAAAAATGTAATTTTACAAAAAGATGCAGCCTCTAAATTACACTAGGTGTACTTTCACAATGCTCACCACATTTTTTTAATTAATTAGCAGCACTCCCGAGAGAAAAAAGCTAGTAAAAGCCAACCATTTGACTAATGAATTAAAAGATAAACAAGAATCATCTTTAATTATGTGCAATTGTTGAAGATTAGTAAGTTTTTTGTTGTTTTAAAAGTAGTTGTTTTATGTTAGTTGTTACTTGTTAGATAGGAAGTGGAGACCACAGCAGTTATGCGAGTCCAATTTTTTTTTTTGAGTCTTTTGTATGCTGTTTTATGTTTTTCCGCCCTATAAGGACATAGTAGTCTTTGTACTCTTATATTTTTAATATAAATAATAAGTGAAGGGGGCGGCCAGATGATTGCTCTCTTTCTTCTCAAGATCTCGCCTTTTTTTTTTTTTTTTTGATCAAGAACAACAGATTTCATTAAATAGTAATAAGGCTACAAAAAAGGGGAGCTAAAGTATCTTAACTCCCCAGGGAAAGGATAAGTCCCAAGCTGAAAATGAACAAAACAATTACAATTGAGCCCAAAACCCAAAAATCCTATTCACTCCTTGCCTAGCCAGACCATCAGCAAACGAGTTTGCACTTCTCTTAACCCAATTACACTGAACTTCCATATTCTTGGACAACCATTTGAATTTTCTCTTCTCATTACTGTAACTCCAGAGATTAGATTGTCTTCTTTCAACCAGTTCACTACCATCACAGAGTCTCCCTCTACAATCAGCTTATTGACCTTTAGGTCTTTAGCCCTTTGTACCCCTTCCAAGGCTGCTAGCACCTCAGCCCTCAACGAATCCCCCACTCCAATTGAGCTAGAGAACATAGCTGTTATATTACCATTCTCATCTCGTAAAACACCCCCAATACCCGAGGGCCCTGGATTCCCCATGCTACTACCATCAAAATTTAATTTGATAAATCCATGAGGTGGAGGATTCCATGTAGTATTCAGGGTCTTCTTAGCCGAGACTGAACTTGCAATTCTTTTCCATTTTCTTAGCATATCATCTGTTGAAAAATCTGTGAACTCATCCATTGTCTTCAACCAGTGTATTACCCTTATATGGATCACTTTCAACATATTTTCCAACCCTCTCTCCTTTTCTGAGAAAATCCTTGAATTCCTTTCTTCTCATATTGTCCAGCAAACACAGCTCTCACACACCTCCACATGACCCTTGATCTTTTTGTTGGGCAGTTGACAGAGGAAGAGGTAAACAAGCTTTRCACGTTCGTTGGGGGAGTCCACCTGCACCCAAATAAAGAAGCAAACCATTCCCAAATATTTTTTACCAAAACACAGGATATTAGTAAGTGGTAACCGGACTCACCAGCAGCTCTACAAAGAATACACCAGTGTGGAGATAAACAACTATTGGCTCTTTTTGTTTGAAGTAAGTCACCTGTGTTAATTCTTTCCAGAAAAGCTTCCCAACAAAAACTCCCAACCCTCGGAGGTATAGGTCGACACCACACATCCTTGACAAGGAATGACAAGCCAATAGGACTTTCTAGTTGCAATAGGGCCTTAAAGAAGGATGCACAAGTAAAGAATCCAAAAGGAGACAAGGTCTAGATCCTACTACTTGTTTTTGCCGACTCCAAGAAAATCCCATCAAGAATGGGCAGGAGATTTGAGGTACAATCCAGTTCTGTGTCCCTGAGGGTGCTTCTCAATCCCAAGTTCCACCCAAACCCAGAATTTGAATTTGAAGGAACAAGGAAA
This sequence comes from Nelumbo nucifera, assembly GCF_000365185.1. The sequence goes on from NW_010729205.1 coordinate 582,610, forward strand.
GTGGCAATTGGTTCATTTTTAAAGGTGGAGTTTGCAAAAAGGGCCGGAAATTGGTCTTCAAGAAAACACTCTTTTCTTTCATTTTTTTTTATTTTGTAGATTTCTACTTGGTATCAGAGCATCGGCTAGGGTTCCTGAAGCATTCTCATGCAGCCCTATGTCGATCGACTGCATGAAGTAACAAAGGACTGATTGATCTGCTACAAATTGCCCAATTCTTAGATTTTTTTTGTGAGATCTAGTCATCATGAAGGTGATCTTCGTTTTGGCATCAAAATTAGGAARAACTGAAGTACGAGGAAGAGTCCTAGAAAAGTTGGACTCTTGGTTTTTTATCTGATCTTGGGCGTATAGGTATCATTGGATTTCTTTTATTTTTCTATAGGGGGTGGTTAGTTTTTTGAACCTTTTTAGGCCTCTTGTGTGTGTGGGTTTAAATTGTTCTTGGAGGCTTTCAACCTTTTTCTTTCTAACTATTGAACTGTTTGAAGTAAGATGAAGAGTTGGAGTACTGAGCTGAAATCCACCGATACCATGGGACTGAGCGTTGGAGGTGGTAGTGATATTTTTGGGTCTAGAATCATTACTACAGTAAAACTTGATTGTACAAACTATTTAGAATGGGCACAATCAGCCAAGATGGCCATTGGTGCCCGCGGAAAATTAGGGTACATCACTGGGGAGGAGAGGAAACCTGATATAGATTCCTCTCGATGGGTACAAGAGAATTACATGGTGATGTCCTATCTGTGTAATTCTATGCTACCTCACATTGGCAAAAATTTTCTATGGGCTAATACTGCAAAAGAGATTTGGGATGAACTGACTGAAACCTATTCTCAGAAACAAAATGTAGCTAGAGCCTATCAGCTAAGGAATCAGGTGATTATTATAAAGCAAGGAGACAAACCCCTTGCCATGTATTTCTCCATGCTGAAAACCCTTTAGCAAGAGATAGATCACTTAGAAACTGTGGTGTGGGAAAGTGTCAATGGTGCAACAACCTATCAGAAACTGGTAGAGAAAAATAAGGTTTTTGAGTTCTTGGCAGGGTTGAGCCCTAAATTCGACATTGCTAGGTAGCATATCCTTTCTAGGGAGAGTGTGACACTCTCAAGCCTATGCCTTTATTTCTGGAGAGGAGAGCAAGAAGAATGTCATGCTGAGACAGTTTAGGATTGACCAGTTGGCTATGGTTAGTACAACCAAACCTAAGCCGAATGGAAACAGGGGGAGCAGTGGGGCTAGGAGGGAGGATAAGAAGGACTTAGTGTGTGATTACTATAAGAAGCCTAAGCATACCAGAGACACTTGTTGGAAGCTCCATCCACATCTTATGTTTGCTCGAATCAAGAACAAGAAGGGAAATGCAAATGTGGCCATTACAAGAGAAAATTCGGCCCCTCTTTCCCAAACTAATTGGGAATCCATTCCAGTAGAAGCAGTGATAACAGAATTGGAAAGGTTTGGACAGCTTATGAGTAAGAAAGATACAAGTAGTTCTAGCCTTTTAGATGAACAACAAACTACAAGAGACAACTACACCACTTCTTTTTCTTATACAGGTAGTTCATATGCAACTACAAATCTTGCATCCACTTCAGGTAAGGAGGGACCTCCCTGGATTATAAACTCGGGAGCATCTGAGCACATGACTAATGTTCCTACCCTTTTCAGATCTTATCAGTTGTGCTCTGGTAGAGACAAAGTCTCTACAGCAGATGGTTCACATATTCCCATTGTTGGGAAGGGGACAGTTAGAGTGACCAATGACATTACTTTATCTTCTGTCTTACATGTCCCTAGACTTCATACCAACCTACTTTCTATTAGTTCTTTGACAAAAAATTTGAATTGTTCAGTGACTTTCCTTCCTGGTAATTGTGTTTTGCAGGATTTGGAGTCAAAAAAGATGATTATGAGTGGCCATGAGGTGAATGGAATCTACCTTCTGGATGAAATTCTGCGACATCAAAGCCACCATGTTAGTAGCAGCAATAGTAGTGGATCAAAGTCAATGAGTCAAATTATGCTTTGGCATAATCGGTTGGGACATATTTCTTTTGGTTCTTTAAAATTTATGTTTCCAAAATTATTTGAGTCTATTCAATTATCTACGTTGGAGTGTGAGAGTTGTTAGTTGGGAAAACATTGTAGACATTCTTTTAAACCAAGTAATAAAAGAAGTGCTTTTGCTTTTGCTGTTATTCACACTGATGTATGGGGACCATATCATATTCCTTCCATGGGTGGCTACCGTTATTTCTCTTGTTTATGGATGATTATACACAGTATTCTTGGATATATTTGATGAGATCCCGTGATGAGATTCCTAATTTTGTACAACAGTTCCATCAGATGGTTCTCACACAATTTGGAGTGAGAACTAAGGCCTTTAGATTAGATAATGCCAGAGAGTATTCTAAGAAGGACTTGACCGCATATTTTTTAGAGCTTGGTATAATTCATCAAAGCAGTGGTGCATATACACCGCAACAGGATGGAGTAGTAGAGAGGAAAAATAGACACATTGTGGAGGTGGCAAGAAGTCTTATGGTATGTGCTTCATTTCCTGTCCATTTCTGGGGAGATGCAGTTCTTACAGCTGTGCACTTGATTAACTGTGTTCCTTCATGAACTTTGGGGTTTAAGGTGCCATTCAGCCTTCTTTTTCCAGATGGGGAGATGTTTCATATACCTCTGAGGGTTTTTGGTTGTGTTTCCTTTGTTCACATTCTTGGCCTCCATCACAAGAAATTAGATCCTAAGGCCAAGAAATGTGTTTTCCTTGGGTATGCTCAGAACCAAATGGGGTATTGTTGTTATGACCCAGTGTCAAGGACCAGATTTGTTTCTATGGATGTTACCTTTTTTGAATCCACTAACTTTTTCTCGAGTGGTTCTCCTTAGGGGGAGAGTCTTGGAGAAGAGAACTCATAGTTTGTTCCTCTTCTTGTTTCTTTTGTGCCTCCATCAGTTCCATTAACTGAGCCACTACAGGCAACCCCACAGAAATATTAGCGCCGACAGACAATGGTTGACTCCACACATGCTCAACCCACACCACTCTCCATCAGTCCTTCTAAACCTCCATATTCAACAGATACAGTTTTAGGTAGTCCCCTTGAGCCTGAGCCTGAACCTGAGCCTGTTATTTTTTCTAATGATAATGTTCATGTACCTAACACTATTGTTGCAGTTGATTCCACTGACCTTGATCTTCCCATTGCACTTTGCAAAGGGAAGAGAAAGTGTACAGCTCATTGCATTTCACACCATCTCTCCTACAGTGCCTTATCACCCTCCTACTGAGCATAGCTTTCAAGGCGCCAAGGTGAGGCTAGGCGATTGGGGGGCGTAGTAGGCGTAGTAGTAGTAGTTTAATAATGTTTATTTTATAATTATAATCTCAAAAAAGAGTGAATAAAAAAGTATTTTATAGTAGCAAGTAGAAAACTATTAGGCGATTAGGCGAGGCGAGCCTCAAAGGGTGCCTTGTAGCCTAGGCACCCGCCTAAGCATCGCCTTGACAACTATGCTACCAGGCTTTCTTTTCTTCCCTGGATTTTGTGTCTATACCCAGGAATGTTACTGAGGGTCTTTCCAAACCTGAGTGGAAAACAGCCATGCAAGAAGAGATGGAAGCCTTAGTTAAAAACCAAACTTGGGAAATAATTGATCTTCCTCTATACAAGGAGACAGTCAGATGTAGATGGGTATTCACTGTAAAGTACAGGGCCGATGGCAGGATAGAGAGGTACAAGGCAAGGTTGGTTGCAAAAGGGTATACTCAGACCTATGGCATTGATTATCTGGAAACCTTTGCACCAATGGCTAAGATGAGTTCAGTTCGTATTCTTTTGTCTCTAGCAACTACCTATTCATGGCCCATGTTTTAGCTTGATGTTAAAAATGCATTCCTTAACGGTGATTTGTAGGAAGAGGTATATATGGACATTCCAACAGGTTTTTATGAAAATGTTGGTAAAGGAAAGGAGGTGTGCAAACTCAAAAAATCATTGTATGGCCTGAAACAGACACATAGGGCTTGGTTTGACAAGTTCAGAGAGGCACTTATCCGCTTTGGGTACACACAAACCTAGTCTGATCACACCCTCTTTGTGAAGATGAGAGATGTTCTTGTGCCAATTATGATTGTATATATGGATGATATAGTGGTTACAGGAAATGATCTAGAAGAGATTGATACTCTCAAGAAATTATTGCAGCAAGAATTTGAGATCAAATATCTTGGTGAGCTCAAGTACTTCCTGGGGATTGAGGTTGCAAGATCCAAGCATGGGATCTTCATTTCTCAAAGAAAGTATGTACTTGAACTATTGCGGGGGACTAGGAATTTGGGAACCAAACCAGCCGATACTCTTATTGATCCAAATCATAGAATTAATGTTGTGGATAGTGAGTTGGTAAAAGATGTGGGGAGATATCAAAGAATGGTGGGTCGATTATTATAATTGTGTATGACASGACCAGATATTTCCTATGTCGTCAATGTTGTGAGCCAATACATGCATGCACCTTGGGTTTAGCACTAGGAAGCTATTGAGAAAATACTTCCATACCTGAAGAAGCACCTCGGCAAAGGCATTCCTTTCTCACCATAAAAATCTAAAGTTGGAATCCTATACAGATGCAGACTGGGCAGGGTGTTTAAATGATAGGAGATCTACATGATTACATCAAGAGTATAGATCCATAGCTCATGGTGTCTCAAAACTACTTTGGGTTAAATCCCTATTGAGCGAGATTGGGGTGAAAGCAGAGGAACCTATGATGTTGTAATGTGACAATCAGGCTGCAATCAATATTGCCCACAATCCAATTCAGCATGACAAGACAAAACAACCAGAGAAGTTTGTTTGCCTTATGTCTCTTCAGAGTTGCAGTTGGTTGATGTTCTCACTAAAGGGGTTGCGAAGAACAAACTTGAACATGATCTACGCAAGTTGGGAATGTGTGACATTTACTCCCAACTTGAGGGGGAGTGTTGAAGATTAGTCAGTTTTGTGTTGTTTTAAGTGGGGACCACGGCAGTTATGTGAGTCCAAATTTTATTATTTTTTTGAGTCTTTTATATGTTGTTTTATGTTTTTCCGCCCTATAAGAGCATAGTAGTCTTTGTACTCCTCTTATATTTTTAATATAAATAATAAGTGAAGGGTGCAGCCAGATGATTGCTCTCTTTCTTCTCAAGATCTCTTCTTCTCTTTTTTTCTTCTCTCTTCAAGAAAACGCTCTTTTCTTTCATACTTTTTTTTAATTCAGCAGATTTCTACTGCAATGAAAAGGCATGTTTCACTTATTAAAAAAAAATGAAAATGAATGTTTCTCATTGCATTATTTTTCATCTAGCACAAAGATAGAGTGGTAATATATGATTGAATTATTTTTATTATTGATAATATAATAGAACTATTTAATGATCATGCAAAAAGGTTGTTCAAAAGAAACTTGGGGGTGGGGGAGCAATAATCAACCAATGCAAATTAAAAGATTTGTAAGATGACAAACCTGCAATGAGAGGAACCTCGACCTGCAGTTTTCTAACTTTGAGCATTGTTCAGCTAATGCTAGCAATATTCCCTGGAAACGTTTGACCTGTACTGAACCTTTGTGCAATAGGTTGCAAAGTTTATCAACAGCATCAATTTCAAATGCTAGTTTTTGGACATCTTCCTTGTCTGCAATTAGAGATGCAAAAGCAAATGGAGCTTCCTCCCCAACCTGACCAGGATCCTCAAGAAGCTCAACTAATATTGATATTAACTTGGTTTTTATTCCTACACCTTGAAGATAGCAAGGAGATGTGTTCCCTATGACGATCAAGCACATACAGGCAAGAAGTCTTGTTCGAGGACATCTGTCCTTTGTTAGCTCAGTTATAGCACTCAGAGCCCTTCCATTCTCAAGTCCTACAAACTTTGAGATGACATCAGAGTTGTTTTTGAGAATTGTGGCTAGGGAATCTAAACTAGCATCCCTTTGGTTTAAAGAACCTTCAAGTAGACTTACAAGCCTACATAATACCCCAACATTACACAAAACCTTTTGTTCAGCACTTGTCTCACAAGAGTGTGTTATGATGCTTGCACCAAGTCCAGTAACATTTTCATTCTCACTGTTCAGAAGTGAAAGAAGGAACTCCAACTTTTTTTCTTCAAGGAAATCATATTTTGGAGCCAATTTTGATTGAAATATCATTCTCAGGGAACGAGCACCAGCATCCACAACCTGAAAGAACAAAATAAAGTCTTCCCAGTGAGCTTGGGCAATTCAAATAACAGAAAGAATATGAATTCAAATGAGCAGGAGGCTTCGAAATAAAGTCCAGTTCCATTATTGATATACAGAAGATTGGTTTCTCCAAAATTCCTATTTAAATTGTTCCAAGGATCAATTCAACAAATTAAAAATTGGCACGCCGTACAAATGGTTAAAACTTCAAAATAGCCAGGGGATCACATTGATATTTAACCTGATGGAGATGGCTGAAGTTGAACTTATAGAACATCACAGGTTCAAGAACATGATATGAAAATTTACATCAAAGTTCCTCACTTTGCCTAACAATATAGCCACACTAGAAACACTTGATCTCTTCACCCACCCAATGCTTGGTTGCAGCAGTTGAAACACTCTAGTTGTATCTAGAAACACTTGACCTCTTCGGCTTTTCCTCACCACCAAATTCTTGCACTTGGCAAAATAAAAGGAATGAATATTTGCATAGGTAGAAACCAAGAGAAATCATGCTTCAAACCACAGAGCCTTTACAGTAGTGGTGGTTGCTCAAAATGGGACATGAAATCATATATGTATTTGCAATCTGATAGCTTTGTCACCGAGACCCATATCTTTCTACCAGAAATGGAACTTAGAACTATTCCAACAGCTTTGAGAATGCCTTTGACTGCTGCTCCCAAACCCAGATAAAGGAGGAGGATTGCATCATCTTGGAARCTTACATAAAAATCTTGCCAAACCCTGAAATAAATTTGAAGCTATCTAACATACTCCAAAATCATAGCTGAAGGGTTGAAGAAACCTTGACCAAAACTGTCACCAAATTCTCTTTTGCTCACCATCTCATCTCTTCCAACATTCCATTCAAGGATCATCGTGGATTCGTGGGCATGGAAACATCTTAATATATTTAAGTAATGCACATAGTCGCATCTCCATTTCAATGATCTTGTGGGAAATGATATTACTAAGGAATACAATCACAAGAGGAGATAAATTAATGCAGCCTCCTTCAAATTACATACTCCAAAGCCGAAATTGTTACCATTTATTAAGCTCCGAATTTAAACGTAATATATATGGGTTGAAGAGTTTCAAACAATTGGTCGTTCTGTGTTAGTTCCCCACAATTCAACAGAGCTACTCATGAATTCAACCTCAAAGTCAACCGTTCCATAACAAGAAAATTTTGAACAGAGGTGAGCTAACCGAGTTACGATTACCTTCTCATCTGGATTTGACAGGATGCGGATGAGGTGCGGAAACGCCCCGGATTCAAGAACGGCCTTGACACCGACGTCAACACCGCAGGCGAAGCTGCCGATAGCAGCGGCGGATTGGACAAGTAGAGAGGCGTCGGAGTCATCTGCGCTGGCGAGGATGTCAACAACGATAGGAACAGCACCAAGTTTGATGTAGGAGAGCTTTTTGGTTCTGTTTCCGATAATCTGATTCTTCACTTCTCTTAGGGCTTTGAGCTTCGCCTCGCCCTCGCTGGATTTCAACCGACCGATCAGGTCTGCCGGCCGGTTGGTGGACGCTGACGCGGGCATGCTCGCCGGAATTTAGCCAGAAAATGACACACTAACGATCAGACGTGTTGTTGGTGGGGGACAACGACGGTGAGACAGCGGTATGTCATTTACCTCGGAGAGAAGATATTCGACATTACAGATTTATCTCTAGGTAAATTTCAAAACCCCCCTCAACTATAAGGGTATGTCATTTACTTCCTGAGCCTCCGTTAGCCTTCCGTCAGGAAAATGGTCTTATGCACATTATTTGAAATTGTAAGGGGGTCTTCTACAATATGTATGTTTTTTATTTCTTTTTTTTTAAACAAAAATATGTTCTTATACTATGTTTTTGTTTTGAAAACTAAAAACAAATTGGTTTTGTTTCAAAACTCAACAAGGCATGAACCCCCCCACCCTTACTAATTACGGGCTAGTATTCTGTTATTTCTTTTACTCATTTATGCTAATTATTATTGTTTAACAGCCATTTTTTATTATTTAATTTAAGAGATTAAATTAAGTTTTATTTTTATAAAATTATTTATTTGTTTTCTATTTAACTATCCTCACTTTTGAAAGAGTGGTTTGACACGTGGATAAACTTAAAGACTACTAATTGAAAGTAGAGTTAACAATTCTCAACTTTTTAATTTTTTAGAGTGATTTGAATTTTATTTAAAAATATGAACAAATTACCTTTGAAAATATTATTTCTTCAAAAATAATGGAAAGCCATGTGTTTGAATAGGGGCGGGGGGGGCTTTTACTCATGTATGCTGATCATTTTTGTTTAACGCCCATTAACCAATCAATCGGTATCAAGAAAGTGGTAAGTGATGTTTATCAAAACTAGTGGAGAAGCCACTGCATCAATGAATGAAAAAATAATAGCTAAAACTATAATTAAATTCATTAATGTAAATCAAGTACGATAAAAAAAATACAATTTGATATGAAAATATCGATTTGACCCTAAGTTGGGAATAACTTATATTTAGGCCCTTAGAAAGTGGTTCCATTGATGTTTGACAATTTATTATTATTTCTTTGATATTACTTTCTCATCTATTTGTATTTTTGTTATCTACTATCTTTCATGCCCTTTTTTTGTATTGTCTCTAATTTGCACTTTTCACTACTTCGTCAGAAAATATAAAGTGGGTTGTGTTAAGCCGATACGACACGATTTTGCGGGTTGTCCATGCTTTAATAGGTCGTGCCACGTCAACACGTGGTCCTGGGTGGGTCGTGCTCTACCTGAAATTCTTCAAAGGTTAAGCCTGTAGCACAAGCCTAAATGAGCTCATCAGCCATAGGTCGGGGTGTGAGAGGCATGGTTTTTTATTAAAAAAATTGAAAAAAATAATAAAAAGTTAAATAAATTAACAAAATATACAAGAAATTGAAAAAAAATCTTAAAATTTTATTCCATATGAATTTTGGTGTATATATATATATGAAATTAAAAAAAAAATTGCAATATAATTTAAATAAAACTGAATGTATATATATAGGCTTGCTTCGTGATAGGCTAYGGACCTATACCAACATGGTCCACTTTTTTGTTCTATATCGTGCTGACACACGAGCCTCAAAACCCAAGCCCAACACAACTCGGAGGTATGGGCTAGCTCAATTGCTACTCGGCTGTATTGGGTATAACCCACTTTATAGTTTCACATTTATGATAGATCAAATATTGGAACTAGAGGTGTCAATTGACTRGTTTTGGATTGGATTCAATTCAATTCAAAACTCATCAAATCGGATTTGGATGATCCATTATAATTATTGGGTTGGGCCAATCCAAAATAAATTGGTCCATATTCTTATTGGTCTGAATTGGATCTAAACCAAACTTCCAATACTCTAATCATGAGGCCAAACCCTTGTCCAATTTATAATTGATCAAAACTGAAGCCAACATAAAATTACTTTTACGAAACACTTTTGCAAAAGTAATTTTATGAAAAGTAGTTTTACGAAAACACTTTTATAAGAGTACTTTTATGAAAGCATTTTTACAAAAGTAGTTTTATAAAAGCACTTCTACGAAAATAGTTTAATAAAAGCACTTTTAAGAAAGCACTTCTATAAGAGTACTTTTACACAAAAAAACACTTATATGAAAGCACAAGTACTTTTATAAAAACACTTTTACGGAAGTACTTTTATAAAAACACTTTTACGGAAGTACTTTTATAAAGGTACTTTTATGAAAGCACTTTTATGGAAGTACTTTTATAAAAGCACTTTTGTGGAAGTACTTTTATAAATTCACTTTTATGAAAGCACTTTTACAAAAGTACTTTACAAAAGAAATTTTATAAAAGCACTTCTACGAAAGTACTTTTATGAAAGCATTTTTACGAAAGCACTTTTATAAAAGCATTTCTGCGAAAGTACTTTTATAAAAAGTGCTTTTACGAAAGTACTTTCATAAAAGTGCTTTTACAAAAAAACTTTTGCAAAAGTGTTTTTTCAATTCCAAAAGTGTATACTTTTGTAATTTTTAGATTTTCTTCGTTTTAATATATTTTTATAATTTTTTATATGTTTTGTCATTTTATATAATTTTTTTATATTTCATTCGGTTTGGATTGCATCAAATCCAGTCCATTTACATTTTAAGGGATTGGATTGAATTAAGTTTGTATTGGATTTGGACTAAATTGGATCAAGTCCATTTGTAAGTTGACTCACATTGGATTGGATCAAGTTGGACCAAATCCAATCCAATTGACACCTCTAATTGGAATAACAAAAAATGATGAAGGTAAAATTGAAAAGATGCACCTTTGGTTGATAGTCAATATGTTAATAGTTAGTATTCATTTTTATTGGAAAAAACTTTGTTTCATAGTGTACATCCCATTTAATGATAGGTTAAATAAATACTGAAATAACAAAAAACATAAAGGGTAAAAAGGGATCACGATTTGATCCAGTCCAAAGTTTGATCCTATTTTGTCGGATTTCGATATCTTCATTACGAATTTTCGGATTGGATTGGATTGGATTGGATAATCGAATCCAATTAAAAATTGAATCAAATTTGGATCACCCCTATCCGATTCAAAAGGATCCAATATGCTATTTATATTATATTTTTATACATTTTTATATTATTTATTTTTTATAAAAACATGTATACATGATGAAAATAGTTGAAAGTACTTTTCATTTTTTTGTTTTTCTTTATTTAAATTGTTATATTTTCTTTTTTTAATAATTTATTATTTAAATATTTAAATATGATTGGATCAAATTTGAATATCCAACATCCATATCAAATTTGAATCTAAATCAATATTTGTGTGATCCGATCGGATTGGATTGGACCTATAATTTATTAGATCAGATTCAAATATACCCTGATTTGAATCCGGCCCGATCCATTTGCATCCCTATAAAAAGGGAAGTGTAATCGGGCTTTTTGACGAAACATTCTTACCATCCTTATTTTTATTATAGATATATAAATATATAATGATTATAGAGAAATTAGGGTATAAGGGCTAAGGAGGGACAATAATGAAAATATAAAATACTATATATAATAGTATAAAATACAATTGGAATAACAATGACTAAAGGGGGGTAATAATGGAAATAGATAATCGAATTACCCATCTACCATTCTCATTTTAATAGAAATAAATAAAATATCCTATCTTTATTCCTCACTTGAATTGTTGTGTCATAAAAATCAAGGTATAATGACTAAGGGGCAATAGTAGAAATAGAAAAATTAAAGTCTTTTGACGATAACCATTTTTGTTTTTATAAATGGTACAGAATTCACATAGTGTTTTAATTGGTCAAAGCTCTTTCTATTAAAATAATAGTATAAGAATAGTTTTTTCCTATTAAATATCATGTCTGTATAACAACAAAGTTTTTCCTATTAAATAATAGTATAAAAATATTTTTTCTAAACCTAGAATTCAAGAACATGTTTTATGTTTCATTTTTTGAAACAAAAAACATATGCATAACTAAGAAGATGTTTCTTGTCACTGTTTTGAGAGCCAATTTAATTCAAACCAGTTGGTTTTGCTTTATTTTTAGAACTAGCAACAATAAGAACAATTCATTTTGGATAACACCCCCTAAGTTTTTCAAAGGGAAAACCTATGCTACCAAGAAGACATGGTACTGGAAGAGCTTTCACCGATCAAAACACTCCCGTGAATTTTAATGAATACCACATGATTTGTCACCTCTTTTATGATACCGGTTGATTGGCTATAATATTTTTCAATATCATAGTTGAACCCCTTTTTAACAAATTACTATTTTAAACATATTTGACCTACTGGAAGGCATACAAATATATGCATATATTTATGTAGTGCAAAATCTTATATTTTATATTATTTTGTTTGCATTTCACTATACATATTTGTATTTATACCCTTTCCAAACTGAGCCTTAGAGAGCCTTAAAAGGACACAAAATTGGTGGAGGAGCTGAGAAATCCAATACTTTAGAGAGCCTGCATGTTTTGAGCAGCTTCACGAGAGATGCTAAAATCATTAGTGTTAATTCGATAATTTTATGTTTGTTTGTTAATACTCTATAGCTTTTGAAAGTTCAGAGGGTATATCAAAACTTTTATTGGTTTAAGTAGTAAAGTGCATACCCCCTAATATTATTTTTAGCAAGTAAAAAAATTCAAAAGAAACCTTGTCCTATATTTTCTTGACCCTTAGTTATTGTTCTTGAATCTTGATCACATCTAGGATATCAACGGATTGGTTCAACATGGGTTTGCCTCAACCCAAGCCTAGCCCAACCAACCTGACTAAACCAAGAGGTGATACTGAACCGCCCTACCCCATCCCATCCATATATAGTATCCAAATACTAAATCAAACTTATATTTACAAATATCTATGTCAATAAATCAGGTTTAGCAGTTTTATAAAAAAAAAAGATCAGGTTTAGCATGGTTTTACCTCAATCCAAACCAAACCAAACCAAAATCCAATTAAAACTGACCAATTGGCCCTACTCGATAGGCACGGGCCCATTGCATCACTGACATCTCTAATCACATTAAAGCTTTAGACCAAAATATGAGTTGAAATCAGCCCTCCACAAGATAGTTTCCCACAACTAGGGGTGTCAATGGACCGGTTTTGGGTTGGACTCTGTCCAAATCAAAATCCATTTGGATGGATTGGACGGACCAATAAGATATATTGAATTTGGATGGACTGAACGGACCAATATGACATATTGGATTAGACCTGATCTATAATGAATTTATATTGGATTAAGCCAATATCTAGTCCATTGATAGAAGATAAGAATATAGGTGTCAATGGATCAGGTTTGAGTTGAAACCAATCTAAATTAACAGGAATTTGAACAGACTTGACAGTCTCTAGACCGGTCCAAAATGGTCCAAAATATTCATTGGACTGGATTGGAGCAGGTCCATTTGTAATATCCCACATTGGACTGGACCGGATTGGACCAAATTCAGTCCAATTGACACCCCTACCCACAGCGTCCCACATCACATCCCCATTGTGTATTGGAAGCATCTCCCGATGATGCCTCATCATTTCAAGTACTTATCATCTGGAGAAGTTCCCAATACAGGGCGGAGATGTGCTGTGAGACGTTGTGGGAAACTATTTTGTGGGGGGCACATTTGAAGCCTTCAAACATTTTTTCTGAAGGACATTTCTTCATGGTCCAATTCTCAAAAGTGACTGATAGTTTAAGAGAAATTCCAAGTGTATAAATGATCAAATTCTATTTTTATACGCCTTACAAGCACATCTTACACCACACAAAATGAAAATTGTATATGGATGTTTGCACTGATAATTGAGAACCCATTAAAAACTGACAAAACATTTTAGTTTTAGATATGTGATATATCATGGGTCTGGTCGGGTCTGAGGCAAATGAGAAAATATATTCTTTTTCTTTTATTTTATATTGTTGTAATGCAGCTTTTGCCTCCATTGGGGTGGGGTGTTAGTGCATATGAAATATGAGAATAGATTAGCTGAACTTGACAGCCGTCTTTGGGATGGTGGGACCAAAGTGATTCTAATGGCCTACGACTGGGCGTTATGACTAGTCTTATAGCCCAAAACACAACTATCAAGTGAGCTCACATCTGTGCCCCACAATGCCCTACATCACATTCCAATCTTGTATTGGAAACATCTCCCGATGATGTTTTATCATTTTCGTACTTGTCATCAAGAAATGTTTTCAATACAAGGTCGGGATGTGTTGTGGGGCATTGTGGGGTGCAGATCTGAACTCTATCAAGTTCAGCTAACATGCTCTCCATGCATATGAGCCCCTTGGAGAGAGTGAGGCACTCATTCTATTAAGGGGGTTTCTTTTTTTGGATTTTGAGAAGCGAGAAAGTTGGTCAATAGGATTTTGATTCCTATTGGTTAAGAAATTCAAGTTTTTTTTTTCAGATTTATGTAGGGACCAAAGATAGTTTATTTTTTTGTGTATAGCAATCTCCTAGGTGGCTAAATAACTTTTGCACTTGGGGGAAAGTCACTAACACTTAAATGGGACAAAAAATGCCCCTTTTAATAATGAATTGTTATTACTAAAATGGTCATTGCCTTATTTACCTGKGAAATAAAAGAACATGAGTAAATACACTTACCCAAGTAAGTCTTTCATGGGTAAATGCACTTACCCAGGTAAGTACATTTACTCGATTGGGTAAGTAATTTACTCAAAAACAAATGTGGCYTAAGAATGAAAGTGCAACTTGAGTGGGAATTTGAATGCGCCTAGCCCAAGGGCCTGATGTTGTGTAAATTTTTTAAATCAAATACATCAATCTTACCTTTTTATAGAAGAATGTAGAGTGCAAAACCATGTATGTTGTAATACTAGTATTTGTGTACGTGCTTTGCACATGGTAAATTTTGTGATGATGATAATATATAATATGTTTCCAAACATTGTTGCAAGTTTTTATATTTCTATGTTTATAAAATTATTCTTATTTGCCACACTTATTATGGTTCATTAATATAGAGATGTACCTAGATGTTTTCTACACAACTTATATATTTTTTGTATACTTTTGTGTTTTTATCTTTTTAAAATAAAATTTTATTATTTAATTATAACTTCACAAGTTGATACATTTGACCTAAAATGTTGAATTGATCTACCAACAAATAGGAAAAAAATTTTACTTTTTGGTTAATTTGAATTTTGTATTTAATTATATCATCAATAAAAAATTAAAAACAATTCTTGTTTATTGTATTTAATTTTTAATATGATTAATATAAAATATTAGAGAAGTGTCCAAATGTTTTCCATAGAGTTTTTATATTTTTATCTTTTTTTTAATTTTTATTATTTAATTATGAAATCAATGATTGATAGATATGGTCCAAAAGGTTGAATCGTTAACCTGTCACCAAGAAAACGATTTCATTTTTGGGTTGATTTTAAGTTTTATATTTTATTTATAACATCAATAAATCAATTGTTATTTACCACACTTATTTTTCTTTAATATGATTAATATAAAATATCATATAGGTGCCTAAATGTTATTTACAAAATTTTGTATCTTTGCATAATGTTTTGTTTTTTTATAGTTTTTCCATTTTTATTTAATTATAATATTAAGGGTTGGCATACCACCAAAAAATTATTTTTTGCTTTTGGATTGCTTATATATATATATATATATATATATATATATATTGTTATTTGTTTATATTTTAAAATTTTTTATTTAATTATGAAATCATGGACTTAAATGGCTAAATTGCTTACTCACTACAATGATGGAAAAATAGTTCCATTTTTGGGTAAATTTTAAAAAATATGTATTTATATCATTAAAAGCATTGGATGTAGATCTAATTGATAAAATTTACATTTTTTATTTTGTGAAAATAATATCTGAAACATATGACTCAATAAAGGAATGGAAGTTAATACAACTTAATGAGAGGGAATTGAATGAGGATAAATATAATAGTTCAAATTATATTTTGTACCCTCACAATTAGAGAGGAACTAAATTCAAAAAATAAGGATATTCTAGTAAAAGAGTTCCACACAATTGTTCACACTTTTAATAATAAAATAAAGGCATTAAATGAAAAATGTAAAATGGAATTTTTTCTATAACTTGTTTTCTAGTGATCGAACAAAAGAAATAATTTTGTGTCTTTTTATCAAATAAGCATTACTAAATGAAGATGTAAAATAAAGGCATTATGTTTTACATGTAATATATGTATTATTTTATATTTAACTTATGCTTTTATTCAGTGTCAAATTTTTATTCATAAAAATATTAAAAATTGCAATTTATGGCCAAAAAAGGGGTTTTGGAAAAAAATAACAGGATATGGCACCTTAGGACGCATAGATATCAAAAAGTTACCCAAAATGAAAAAAAAAAAACATCTCAATCGAACATCAAAATGCAAAGTTATTGCCTCCCAAAGTTTACATACATAATTAGTATGCAACCCGTGACCTAATTACCAAGTTGAATGTGTCAACGGTCCAACCATCTAGGTTGAATGGTTTTTGATCAAGTCAATGTTTATACCTCTGTCTGGTTTTTACTCGAATTGGACCTAGAATCTTGACCGAGTGACGGTTTGAGCAATTCAACTAGCCAGGCAAGGTTTGAATTTTCAATACATATCGAGTTGTATTGGGAGCTTTCTGATATACCCCTACAGGGGTGTTTCGGGGTTTAACCCGGTTCAAAGGGTAGATAGGCCTTAAACAACCCCTCTGAACCAATTTTAAAAAAGGACTAGAAAACAAGGGAAATGAGCTTCGATACAGGCCGATATTCTCCTACTGGTGTATCAATCATATTGATATTTTGAACCTTGCGGTTAAGTCAATAGCAGTTGAAAACACTGGCCTTCACTATTCAAACAATGGGCTATGATGAGAAGGGTTAACAACTTAAGGTTACCTCTCTTCCACTCTTACTACCTTCATTTTCTTTGAATGCATGTGCATTTCTTTGTATTCTCTCCATCAACTTAATCTCATTTTCCATGTCAACCTTGCAAGGATTTTATTAAGTTTTGTCCTTTCTGATATAGCAAATCTGGTACTCACTACTTGATTAAAATTCAAAACTATGATCTCTATCATATCCCCAACTCCTTTGAGTTTAAAATCCTATATGGATATACAGTGTTCGGCGTGTGTTGGAAGGGGGAATTGAGTGCTTCTTCCTAGGCTTCATATGCTAAAGCTACAAGAGCTACAATGTTGGAGGTTGGTGGTATAGTCTTAATTAATCACATGGATTATAAAGAAGAAAGTAACACTAGCTATATTCATTAGTTAGTTGTTTCTAAGACAAAACCGAAAGCCAATTATATTTATTCTTTAATTGTGTTAATTAATGTGAAACATTTTATCAAATTATAGTTACTTGTGTTAAACCGAAAGCCAAGACTCCCCATTGGCACTTTTATAGATGTTATAGATTTTAGTGTACATATTTGTATTTGTACTATTTCCTTAATGAGACTTAGGCTCAGTTTGGAAGTAAATATGTAGAGTTCAAAACCTTATATTTTGCATTATTTTGTATGTATTTGCATGGTACATATTTACATTTGCACTCTTTCTAAACTCTGCCTTACGCTCAGTTTGGAAGGAGTACAAATACAAATATGTAGAGTGCAAAACCTTATATTTAGTTTTATTTTGTATATATTTGTATTATACATATTTATATTTGTACTCCTTCCAAACTAAGCCTTTTGCCCCTCCAAATATGGAGGAATGGGATTAAATTTGCATAATTATGAACTTTTCATGGTAAGGTCAACGTACCTCACGGTCATTCTACTCTATCTCCATACCTTAATCCCTGTGATGTGTAATATGAAATATTGAGAAAAATATAATTAAAGGGTCATTGAAATTTTAAATTTAATGAGTTGGTTCAACATTCCTCAAATTTTGATGAAAGTAGTAGAAAATGAAGAAAAATTATAATGATGGCTTGAAAACCAGACCTACATGGTTTGGTTAAATAGGATTCATTGCATTTTTAGTTAAACAAAGTCAGGGAAATTGGAATATTTTTCAATAGAATTGTCAGTTCAACCAGGAAAAATAAAAGGAATAATACCCCCTTCTACTTGGATGCCTAATCTAATTTTCAGCACATTGAATAGCAATGAAATGTCAAAAGAGTAAAGAAATCCTACAAATGTTCCAAAAATTTTCACTACTCCAAAGGGTATAAGACTGTATTTGGTTTGAAGGAAAAAGTAGGGCAAGGAAGGGAAATGTAGGGAAACCTTTTACAAGCCTTGAATAGGTTTTCCTATGTTTCCCTTCTTTTCCCTACCTTTTCCTTCAAACCAAACATAGCCTTGAAGAAAACTCTTCGAATTTTCTTCAAAAAAGAAACATTTTTCTCTATTTTTCACTACTTTTTTGTATATTAAAAAAAGCAAAAGGTGTTTTGATATAAGAAGGCAAGAAGAGAATTTCTTTCCCTATTTTTCTCATAAACATCAAGAAACAAGAACCATTCTTTACTCACCTAGGAGATGGGTATCACATACCCGGGTAAGTGATACTTAAGAAAATAAACTTTCCCGGGTCYCCACATAAATCTGAAAAAAAAAGAATACTTAAGAAAATAAACTTTTCCCCCTCTCAAAATCCAAAAAAAGAACACCCCTAAGAGTCACTGTTCATGATTTGATTTCCACTCTATTTCAATGTTCTAAAATCACAGTCGTATTGACGTATTGTAAATTATAGAGAATGTTGAATTGAATCAAAATGTGAATAATTTCGTAAGTCATAAGTTTGTTTCTATCTTTTTTTTTTCAAACTTGTCAAAAAATCAAATATAGATATACTAAAAGGCTATATATATAGAAAAGTAATTAGACCCTATTTTTAGTCTATATCTACCACATATGAACCTCAAACAATGGAATTTACCACTTCTACAATATAAGTCTTAGATGATATAATCATGTTTGATTTGAAAGTCAATTAAACCACATACAATGTCTATATATGTGATAGAAAATAATCTCAATATATGATCTTAACTAACATTATAAATTCATTTCTAATTAGGTCTTTAAAACAAATTTCCCTTTGACAAACACCAAAACCCTTGGGAATCATGATTCAAAACGTGAATCATATCGTAAATATTTTGACAACATTGCTCTATTTTGAAATATATATATATATATATATATATATATAATATGCTATTAAAAACTAATTTCAGTACCCTCAATTCAAAACAAGTAATCATTATAAGATCTTTTCACAAGTGGAATTAAAGCTACTAAATCAAGTATTTTAGTGCCTCCCACGCTCCATATGAAGTCATGAAAATATAATGGTATTATAAAGAAAAAATAGAAGAAATCAAACCATGTTTGTAATTTTTCCAACCATCTTTCCATATATAAAGGAAATAACATGAGGAAAATGTTAAGTGATACAACTTGGGCCAAGTTAGCCTCAACCAATATGACTAAAGCTGCATTTGGCTTTTCTTATTTTAAGGACTTATCTCCTTTTTGCAGTTAAAATGACCATATGAACAATGAGTTTTTAACTACAAAAAAAAGGATATAAGTCCTTAAAATAAGGAATGCCAAATGCAGCCTAACTTTTCTTCCTTTCTTTTCCAAGTTCGTCCATCACATCCAATTCTAAAGCTATAGGAAGCTAGACTCCCCACTGTTCAGAGTTTTGGATACTTTCGGGGGATCTCAAAAAGTGAAGAAGAATACAACTAACATGGAAACAAAGAAATCAAATTTGCATTCTCTTGGCCCTTGCTTTAGTGGTTTCAAATGTTTGTCATGCTTCTATAACAAGACAAACATCTTACCATTTTGCAGACATTGAATAAAGACTATAGGGTCATCCAACATCCTCTCTCCAAAGGATTAAGGTTGAACAAAAGATAAATATAAATAGAAAAAACAAGGCCTGGTATTCCAGATAACAAGAAGAGGAACACAACGACATAAATAAGATCATAAAGTAAAAGCTAAAAGCTCACTCAAGGCCTTCAAATTGTGCCACATTCATGTTGTGGGAGCTGAAACAAATGACCCAAAAATGGCAAATTTCTTAAACTACCCTTATGATTTAAGCTAATTGACTAATTCTACCCTTACTGTTTACATATCGTATTAGAATACCTTCCAAATTTTTTGACAATTGTTATCATTAACTTTCCATCAAAATTTGTCACATGTGACATCATATGATTGATATATTTTTCAAAACATCCTAAAATACCCTTCATCGAAGTCTACTCCATCACCATCTCCCTCACCAATGAGGAATCTGCCCAGAATGACTTCATTTGATTTGAGCACTACCATGTCTCGATCAAGCCCTTGAAGAAATGGTCAAAACAAATCCTYAGGGGCTTGGAATATCTCCACACTCATGACTCCTACATCATTAATAGAGATTTCAATTGCAGCAGCGTCTTCATCAATGAGATCATTGGGTAGGTGAAGATAGGGAATCTGGGTTGGCAAGAATAGTGGAAAGGACCCATGTATCACACTTAGTGTTGGGGACGTTGGAATTCATAGCACCGGATCTGTAGAAAGAGGACTACACAAAAACCCGCCTTCAACACACCGGGGCTATATAGCGTTGCTACCGTCTCTCTCTCTCTCTAGGTTAGGTTTCTTGACAAGGTTCAACTCGCCCTAGGGCCGGAACCAGAGTGGGACCCAGGGGAGCCATGGCCCCCTTATGGTTYAGAAAATCTTCATAGTAATACATAATTTTTTATGTAAAATTTCCCCTCCCCCCACTGTCCACTTCAATGGTTGGCCCCCCTATAGGTTTACATTTAGTTTTTGGCCCCCCTTATCATGGCTCCGCCCCAGACTCGTCCAGCCTATCTCACACTTAGAAGAAGAGGAGTACACAGAAACCCATTGAAGATCGGCCATATCGATTTTTGTTGCATGATTTTCGGTTTGTAGTAGCCAGTAACGAGATCTGGTTTTATACGGTTCTCTCTCTCCTCCTCTTCTTTTTCTTTAAATATCTTACCTTTTCCAAAATCGATGATGTCATCTCTCATAATTTCAATGTATTTTAAAATCAAGAGAGAAAAGGGGAACGAACCCTTCCACCACCACTTTGATCTCTGTGCCTTATGGCCTTCGCCCTTTCTCTTCTTCTTTATCCCCCTCTCTTGCTATCTCATCTAGTTCCTTGTCGTTTATACCCAACTCTACAATTTTTTGTCCATCCACAAAAAACCATATTCATATGAAATTTCAATGGCTCATTTTGATTTAGTTGCTCCTTACTATAAACAAAGTTCATGGTAATTTTGGTATGTTTCTTACATTTCTTCCTCACCTTAAAAGGATACCCATTTTGGCTTTCGTTGTTGGTTTTGTTTTGGATTTAGATTTCTTGATCCAGTCATGACAAGAAAAAAAGATTTTTTTTCTCGTTTTGGAATTTTTCATTATTGTTGCCCGGATTAACCGAGGGCAATAAGGTAAATTCAGAGGACGGTAAACCGAGGCCGAGGCGAGATACTCCCTTATGAGTACGGTAGAAGTTGAGGATTGCAGGTCGTCGGCTTGGTGACGAGGTCCCTGAAGACCTCAGGTGCTGCAAGGCAAGAGGTGTCAGAGGCCTCGGGTGGATACCTGAGGCGGAGACTCCGACTCTCGAGTTAGTACGAGGTGCGAGGTAGGAGAGGGTGCAAGCGAGGTGGTATCAGTAGTCCTCGGATGCATCGGATCCCCAGGAGTAAATGCAAGAAAAGCAACTTAGGTGCTAGGAATTAATTTTAGGTTCAAGATCCCTTGGCAAGGGAGAGTTACCTCACATTTATACTTGAGCGAGCTAGAGGCAGGTGGAGATGAACGCACCAGATGAGAGCCGTACGAAGTCAGGCGACAGGTCCTTGAGAGTACGCCTAACTGCCCTGCAATTGGCTCTATACAAAGACATCAGGGCTCCCCTTTGCTGTAACTGGCATTGTCACACGTTAGTGGGTCGGGCCTCTCAGCCCGTAACAGGTTGGGCCTAGCTAGCCCACATCACTTGCCCCCTACTCCCGAGGCCGAGGTGAAGTCTTGACTTCGGCTAGTAATGGAGAAGGTAGTCGAGGTAAGGCTTTGGCTTCGGCCATCGGGAGTAGCAACCGTTATGCCTTCGGGTTCGTCAACTGAGGGGTGTTTTGTAGTGGCGTCGCATTCACTTCATATGCTTCTTCCTTCCTCATCAGTTTGGAGCTGCGGGTGGTGTGGATGCCTCAGGTTAGTAGGAATGGTCTCGTGTCACCTACGGTCAAGTCGCATCAGGGGCCCCCCTCGTAGGGAGGACAGTCGCTCAGATATGCTAAGCGCGCATTTTCCGGTCTAAGCGGTTCATCCGGTGGGTCACGATGGGCAGACTTCGCAGTTCACCCGGCGGGTGAGCCCCGCGGTTCGTCTAGCATCGTTTCGTCTTCCAAGGGCACGTGCCGAGAGGTGCGGTATAGCTGGTTTGCAGAAGAGGAGGGCCCACGTGACCGTTGGATCCGTAGTGATCTGAGCCATTGCTTGGGCATTGTTTCATCTTCCGAGGGCAAGTGCTAAGTGGCGCATTATGGTTGGATGGTGGAAGTGAAGGTACCTCGGCCGTTGGATTTGGAGAGATCTAGGCCATCCATTTTCCTTTAAATAGGGGCCTTAGCGGTGGCTTTCCCCGTCATTTGAACTTAAGCACCCTTGATGTCAAGTGAACTTAGCTCCCAGTTTCTCAATCCTTCAAGACACCCCGTCTTCACCTTCCTCACCGTCTTCTAGGTAATTCACCATGTCTTTCTCAGACTCTGGCCCTGAGAGCTATGAACTCCGGAACACCTTGGGAGGGAGCTCTCCTCAAACCCCTTCCCCTCTCTCCTCGTTAGGTCCCTTGGCCATCGTCCCTCTTTGGTAAGAGATTGCAGTGCTTAGGGAAAGAGTAGCCTCTAGGGGCACCAAGGGCTGCCACTGAAGCGATGACTCTCCCCGTGAAAGCGCAGTGTCGGTATCGCCAAGGGAGCCCGAAGGGTCTCCTTAGGCTGAGGGGGAAGATGTTGTCAAGCTCATTGCTAGACCGGTGGGAGTGAGTGCTGCCCGAAGGGTAGCTAACGCTGGTGTCCCACGCTCGGAGTTTGACAACTCCTTAGAGGGTAGACCAAGTCAAATCCCTGGTGAGGAGGTTCCACATACCCCGGTCCTATGATCATAGGGTACTCGACGTAGGTGAGTGGCCGTGGAGTCCTGGCGAGGGGGAAATCTGTATTTAACAACATTTTTTAGAGTCTGGCCTTAGGTTTCCCCTTCCTTCCTTAGTCTCCAAGTTGACGGAGTGTTACAGTATCACTATTAGCCAACTTGCCCCCAATGCCCGTAAGACGATAGCGATGTTGGTGTGGGCTTGGCTTCGGGATGTGGAGTTGACATCGAAGATGTTCCGCACCATGTTTGTGCTGAGGAAGCACGCCTTCAAGGCCAACATGTACTACTTCCATCCCCGGAGAGGGAAGCCGGTGTAAAACCCTTCGTCCATCCATGAGTAGAAGGACAAATTTTTCTCTGTCTCCTACCCCAAAGGCTGGAGGTTCAGGTCGAAGTGGGGAGAGGCCTATGTAGTGGTGGAGAGATGTCCCCCTCCGCTTTGGGACGAGGAGGCCACCACCGTGGCTCATCTTCTTGTGATGGGGACAGTCTAGGTGAAGCCATTGGTGGAGGAGGAGGTTCCCCTAGTGTTCGTTGGGATTAGCCATGCCCCCTCGGTAGGAGAGGTTTTGTAGCTACTTCACATGTCCCCTATGTCTTCGGCTCGTTGTACTGACTACATCACACGTCCCCTATGCCAAGCAGCGCCTGTTCGAGAAGGCCCACGCCAAGTAGGTAGAGAAGAAAGCACAGGCGCCGAGGCGGCCTGATGAAGAGGTTGCCCCCTGTACCAACGAAGGGGGGAAAGCTGCAGGTCCCCGCCAAGGGGAAATGACCAAAGGTGGCACTCCAAAAGCTAGCCAAGGGGGCCAAAAAGCCCTCCAAGGGGACAAAGAAGCCAGCGGAGGTGCCAAAGAAGCCAACTGAGGTGATTGAGGTGCTGAGGAGGCCCACAGAAGGGGCCGAGGTGGGTCGAAAGAGGTCCGCCGAAGACACGCCGAGGGGGGAGCCGCCGCAAAAGGTGGCCCACGCCGAGCGCCCAAAGGAAGTTGAGGCAAAGAGACCAGTGCCTAGGGAGTGTCCAACCGAGCCATCCTCTGCTCCGCCGTTAATGTAGGGGCCCCCCGAGGGAGTCGAGGGGGGTCACAAGGCGTTTTGTCCCCAATGGCAGCTTCGCGAGGGGGACTCCATTCTAGACGAAGGGGTCAACCAAGCCTTATTGAGCAGGGCAATCCTCCCAAGGGATCGTTACCCACTTGATGCAAAGCGACCCGAAGGCCATCTATGACGAGGGCCTGTACCATCTGGCCGAGGTAAGATCTTGGTTTTTACTTAGTATGTAGTGTATTTCTTTCTCTTCCTCCTCTTCTGTTCTCTAATTGGTTCTATAGCAGGCATGCCTACACTTCATCGGTTTAAGGGACAGAACAAAGCTAACGTTGTCCCGCCTTGACAAACTGGAGAAGGAGAAAGAGATGCTTTAGAAGTCCACTGAGGAGAAGCTTCAAAAGATCGTTGCTGCCGCTGAGGAGAAGTACAAGAAGTTCAGGAAGGCGCTCTTGAACAAGCAATCAGTTCGGGAACGCCTCGAGATACAACTGAAGGCGGCACAACATGGTCTCTCCAAGGAGCATATGGAGAGAGTTCACCAGGAGAGCATTGTCTCCGAAGCAGAAAGGCGGGCAGCCGAGGTAGAGAAGAAGGCTGCCGAGGCCGCAACATCAGTGGAGCGGGCGACGAAGGTAGTTGCCGAAGCAATGGAGGCATTCAAGAAGTCCTCTAAGTATCAGGACGCACTCGTGGAGTACGCATCAACATCCTACCTTGATGGGATCATGGACACAAATAAGGTTCTCCTCATGGTGATGCCTGACTTCGACGTCAAGGGGCTGCAGGTGATTCCAGACGCCCCTGACGAAGCCCAAGCTACTGATGGCTCTGCTCCTTCTCCTGCCGGCGGTGTGGCCTAGGCGTGGATCTTCCCCTTTCTTTTTTGTTCTTGTAAATGTACATGTGTTCGACCCAATAGGCCTCAAGAATTTTTCGTAAAGGCAATATTGAAGTATAACAATGAATGAAGCCATTTTTTGCATATGCTATGTGTCTTTTGTATGTTGTGTTCTCCTTCTTCTTTCCTTCTCTTCTTTTTCTCTTCTTCTTCTTCTTTGTTTTTTGGTTTGAGAGGTCCTTGCCCCTCCAACGACGAGACAACAACACACAAAAACACGCATAGTTCGCTCATAGCTCATAGTTAGTTCATTACATGCTTGCTCTAAGTAGTTAGGGCATTGAGGGCCGAGGCGGGGCCACACGTCTGAAGTGAGCCTCGCTTGGCACTAGATTTCCTTTAAGTACTTAGGCAAGGCCGAAGTGACTGGCACTGTAGCCAAGGTTGTGGGCTGAGGTGTACTGCCGAGGTACCTGGGGGATAAGGGGTCGAGGTGAAGTGGCGCTATCGAGGTGCAGCTTGCCTGGCTTGTTTCCCACCAAGTGTTTCCTCAGGGAAGGCCAAGGCGTCACACCGGCAAAGCCAGGGGCTTGGGCCGAGGCAATCAGGGTTGTCATTTTTATTGCGCTAAGTATAGGTAGTCGAGGGGATCACCGTCCACTGAGGAGGTGATGGGGCGTGTAGGGCCTCGTCCACCCTAGGATGAGGAGGGGGTCATCGTCCACTAAGAAAGTGATGAGGCGTGAAGGGCCTTGTTCACCCTAACATGTATGTCTCTAGTGAGGTGCTCATCTAAGGATTTCACAGTCTTCAGCATCGGTCCATTCTGAGCGCTCATCCCTCAAAGGAGGATTTTGCACGCCGGTAGGTCGCGAAGCCGAGGGTTCTTGAGGACTTAGGATGCACATTGATTCAACATTTGAGCCAAAGAGGAACATTTGCTTCATTCATTCATCAGTTAGCCATAGGCAGTTACATTCACCAACCTCAGTGACACAGGGGAGGTATGCACGATTATTTGCTTACTAGCCTACTAGCATACTTTCTAGCTCGCTTACACAACCATATACTGACTTAAGCATCGGAGCAACCTTGCCAGGTTAGCCACCCAGGTTCTCTGATATCATCTGCCTTGCAGTTCGTTTGTCCAGTCAGCAACTGATGTCTAAGCTGCCCTCCAGCTAGGAGCATCTAGATCACACACCATCAATATGTATTAGTTCTCAAAAGGCACTATGGCACTCACCAATTAATCAATAAGAACACACTTGATCATGCTTGCTAAGCTTGCAGAGTTGTYTATGTTCAGCTTTTGGTTGGGCCCTTTGCAGACTAAAAAAATTCAGGTTTCATCTACAATGACTTCCGAGGTGTTGACTTGAGCATAGCAGACAGTTCATGCCTTTTCCCCCCTATTAACTCTAGTTTAAGAACCAATTGGACGATGAAGTCTTCTCTTTCTCTACTAGTTTCATTTTCAATATCATCCCTCAGCGTGAGTACTAATATATAGGCGGCAATGGAATGGCTTATCGCACTGTCAAGAGGCCTCCCGAGATCTCTACCAATCCAATCTCTAGGCTTCTTCAGCGATTCCAACAGTGGAAACTCATCCAGCCATGTTGTTTCAGTTGAACTCGACACAATTGAGAATATTGAATTTGCTGATATAACCAAGAACCATGTAGGTATTAGTGTTAACAACTTAACGTATGTTGCTTCTGCATCAGCGTCTTATTTTACTAATAAAAATGGTGGGCACAAGAACCTAACCTCAAAAGTGGGACAATATGATGGTTTCAACACTTGAATTATTGTCACATTAGCTTCGTTATTGTGACAATGGCAATTCCAATGGTGAGGGTTGCAGTGGCAGTTCTGATGGCGGTGTTGTATTGGCAGAGAAGATTTGGGCCGAAGAAGAGAGAGAGAAGAGAAAGAAGGTTGTAGAGTTGTCTTTGACTGCGGGTATGATTCGCGATGCATGTGTAAAGGGGCGGTGGGGAGGAAGGAGTAGAGAAGAGAGAGGGACGACAAGGGTTGCAATGGCTTGGTTGCAAAATCATCTCCGATGAAGGTGAACAAGTTTCACGGTTTAATGTGAGTGAAAGTGAAGGGGTGGTGGGGAGGGAGGGGAAGAGAATAGCGAGAATGATGGAGCGAAGGGAGAGGTAGGCTCGTGTTAAACATGTTTGATAAAACATGGCATCCATACTGCCATTAGAACCTTAGTTTCGTTAGTTTCAAAATGACATAGGAGAGTGTGGTGTTCAAACATAATTAGACGGGATAATACAAATATGTGAGATGTTCTCAATGTAAGGTTGTAGTGATGTGTGGGTAGTTCTAGCTTCTAGGTAGCCAAACCTGTGTGTATGGTTGGGGGAAAGTAAATGAAATCATAGTAGTATTTTAAACTTTCAAAGGTTTTGGAGATTTCTTACGGATTGAGATTGAGGAACTCAAATGAGGCACTCAACCAAATCAAATTGAGTAGTTAAGTCAGGTTCAAACTTAAGTTTTTCGGGTATTAGAAGAAGTTCTAGTTCAACATGAACTACTTTTTGTTTCAAGTGCAAATACTCAACAACATGATGGCTATATGGGAGAATGTAGACATATTCATCTTTCAACTACACATGTCAACTTAGCAGCCTATTCAACTCTCAGAGAGTCGAGCTCTACAGTAGTATCAGGGACTATCTCCTTACTTGTTACTAAATTTAACTTTCATGGTTCCTATTATTATTATCTTTGCATAGTTATATCTTCTCCTTTTATTTTGTTTGGTTCTCGATCTTGTTTCGTTACCTTTCTCTTTCTAGTTTAGTTTCGTCATTCTTACCTCGAGCTTTTAAAACTGATGGTAGTCCTTTCTATTAATCTTTTCGCACTCGAGTATTAATCTACTTTTACACGTCACCTTTTCTTTTTCACTTGTTACCATTCTGTAACAACAAATCAAGTTTCGTTTCCTCTTCCAGTTTCTTCTTCCTTCTTCTTTTCCGTATGGTTCTTTGTGTCCTTTTTCTGTTCTCTTCTTTCTTTCTCTGCTGCCTTTGCTGGTTCAATGGACAACATAAATGCCCTGAACGAAACTTTTCGCAATATGCTTCAGGAAAATAACTTTCTAGGAATAGATCTAGTCGATATTCAACCCCATCTTCCCCCGAATCTCCATGAAAACTGGAATTTCTCTTTTACTTGTCATGTTTTTCCGCGACTCTCCGATCAGTTTTCTGAACTAGAAGAGGGTCTTTACACACTTTGGAATCTCAATCCTAACCGTCTCCTAATAACTCCCTTATAGCGTGGCCATTTTCGTTTAAGATTCATATATGAAAATGGTTTTGTTAACATTCGAGACAATGGTCCTTGGCTCCTGAATGGCGTCTCAATCAAATTGAACTTTAGGTCCAACTTCATGACTTACCATACAAAATCCTTTATGAAGCTGTCGGTTGTCCCCTATTTGAAAGAATCAACCCTTCTCGTAATATTCAAGTCCTTCAAAATTACATTAGAGCAAAAGTCCTGGTTACCATTGACCAATCTCTGAAAATAGGATGTTTTTACAACCATGTTCATTGGGTAATTTATCGATATGAGGACCTTCCCGCTACTTTCTTTATCTGTTGACGTGTTGGTCATTATTTCTATCGGTGTTCCCAACCCAATCGTCATGTATTTGGTCAATCTTACGAGTAATATTTTAACCAAAGAAACATGCATCTTCTTGGTCTTTGGCTTAGAGCGGAAACTCCTATGCGAAGAGACTAACATTGACCATCCTTTTGTTCTTTTATCCATGTTCTTGCTCCTCCAGATCCCAATCCAAACTCCACTACTGCTGCCCCTAATCCTCTTTCTCCCACTCAATCTGCCCAGACTACAGATTCCGCTCTAGCCTGAATTACTTTGACTGATCATTCTTCTTCCCACTCTACCGATTCATCTACCTTAAGAGTATCTGCAGAAACTTTTCACCTTGCTGAACATACTCAGCAATTGTTATCCAGAGTGTTTCCCTCTTTATCTTCTTCGGATCCTTCCTCTTCTCGAGGAAAATGACCTCGGATAGACCTACTACAGCAGTTGAAAATTGAAACTTCTCCTGACCTCCCAATCTATGACCGACCTGAATCTTCGCATAATAACCAGACAGAACATATCCTATCGGTCATCGATCCAAATATAAACACTGAGACGGCTATGACAGTTCATCCCTCTACTTTACTTCCAAGAGAAGAAAATCTTGATGATACTTCAAGTACTCTTAGTATCTTTTGTTTATTTTTGTCTTTGTTTAAACTTTCTCTAACAAAGGCGGTAGTGGCTGGCCTTCAACAGCCACGCAGTGGCCAATGTTAATCTTAAGTTGGAACTGCCAAGGGGTGAACGTCCTAAGGCAGTTCAAGGATTAGGGATTTTAGTTAAAAATTTTAATCCTGACTTTATATTTTTATGTGAAACCAAAATCCCCACTGATAAAATGCAAAAACTTGCTGTTTGTTTTCACTTTTCTAATACTTACTTAATTCCTCCTGAAGATCAAGTAGGAGGACTAGCCATCTTCTGGAAAAATGGCTTTTCGATTCCTATCTTTTTGAGTCATTTGAGGTAAGTTCTTTTGAAACTAAATTTTATACCTACTTTAGATAATTGGCTGCTGGGTTTTATTTATGGACCTTTAGTTAAAGCCCGRCGAAACACTTTTTGGTCACAGTTAAACCATCAACCACAAATTGTTAATTTTCCCTTTCTTCTTATAGGAGATTTTAATGAGGCAAATCATGTCACTATTCATGACCCTTGTCTGTCTAATAGACCTATGAAACTAACTTCTACCCAATACCATACTCTAATCCTTGATCATCATCTAATGGAACTTTACATTCAAGGTGGTAGAACGAGCTGGTCTAAGAAATGGTCTATAGGATTAATCAATAGAACTTTAGATCGAGCTCTAGCTAGTCCTAATTGGCTTTCAGACTTTCCTCATGCCACCCTCAATATATTCGCCCGTTGGGGTTCTGATCATAACCCTTCTTGATACTTCCCCGAAATTGGAGCATCATCCAAAGCCATTCAAATTTTTCGAGATGTGGTTATCAAATGAATCTTGCAAACCAGAAATTTTAAATGGTTGGAGTTATCATGCTACTGGACATGCATCTTTTAGGATTTCTTAAAAAATGGATCAAATTAAGAAAAATCATATCGCTTGGAGAAAAATAAATTTTCTGATCCTCATCATCTATTACATCAAGTGGAAATAGAAATTATCCAATGTGAATAGACTATTCCTTAGGATTAGGTGACTTTAAATTCCCTTTACAAACATTATGATGGACTTCTAGCTCAAATCAAGAGCTTTTGGAGACAGAAATGCAAATTATTTTCATAAGAGTACCATTTGTCGCTAAAGAAGAAATGAGATACAAGGAATCCGAAATAACCAAGGGGTGTAGGTTATTGACCATAAGGATATTCCTATCACTTTCACTGACTACTTTGAGGATTTATGTACCCATTTACCCTTCTCTAATCTAGATCCAATCTCTGATCTTATTCAGCCCATCATAACAGAAGCTAGTAATCAAATGCTTATTGCCATACCCTTTGAGGAAGAGATCAAATCAGCTCTCTTTAGTATATGAAGCCTTAAATCCCCTGGTCCAGATGGTATGTCAACCTTAGTCTATAAAGAATTTTGGGATGTAATGCATAATGATATCATAACTTTTGCCCAAGAATTCTTTTAAAATAGGAAACTTTTGAAACGTCTTAATCATACATTTATTTGTCTTCTTTCCAAAAAGGAAAATTGTACAACAGTTCATGATTATCATCCAATCATTCTCTGTAATGTGTTGTAAAAAGTTCTTTCTAAAATTATGGCTACTCATCTCCATACCATTCTAGATAAGTGCATTTCTCCTAATCAATCTGCTTTTATCCCTATCTATCAAATAATGGATAATGCAATAATTGCTCATGAGATGTTCCACTTTTTAAAACATCACAGAAAATGAACAAACTACGTAGCCATTAAATTAGACATGGCTAAGGCCTATGACTATCTTAAATGGTATTTTCTTCTTGAAATCCTTAAAGCCCTAGGTTTCTATCCAGACTTCTATCAACTCATTCATGAGTTTATCTCCACTGTTTCTTACTCTATACTCATTAATGGTACACTAGAAAGCAAATTCTCACTCACTCTGAGGTATTCGTCAAGGAGACCCCTTATCTCCCTACCTTTTCATCATTGCAATGGAATATTTTAGCCATATGATTTCCAATGCCAAATCTGATAACCAACTCCAAGGTATAAAAATCTCTCCCAGAGCCCCTACTATTTCACATATCATTTTTGCGGATGACATTCTTCTTTTCTTGAGAAGTCACAGAGATGAACTTGACTGGTTTAAATGTCTTCTTCAACCTTTCCAAAATATCTCTGCCACAAGTAGTTAATCTGGACAAATCTGGAATATACTTTAGTAAGAATACCCACCCTAGACATCAACATATGCTTAGAATGCAATTCCAAATGAATCATTTAACTGGAAACTCTAAATATTTGGGGTTGCCTTTAATCTGGGGTAGAAATAAGCACTCCCAATTCGCTTTCCTCTTAGATAACCTTAGGAATAAACCTAACAAGTAGAAAGCTTCCACCATCAGTCAAGCAGGCAAAAGAGTTTTAATTCAGTAGGTCCTTCAATCAATTCCAAATCACTCTATGTTTGTTGCACAATTACTCAAGAAAACGATTTCATAAATAAATCAAATCATAAAAAAGTCCCCATCCTTATCATTGGACTTCTTGGGGTAACCTAACCATACCTAGATTAGCGAGACGTTTGAGCTTTTGACAAACTAATCTTCTTAATTTTGTCATTCTCAAAAAATTAGCCTTGAGATTCCTCACTAATCCTCAAAAATGGTGGGCCCAAATGTGGAAATCTAAATACCTCCCGAGCAACATAAAATTTCCTTACAACATTCCTCGTTCTAGCTCCTATTTTTGGAAATCTGTTGCCCCTGAATTGCAATCCTTATACTCTGATGTAGGTTTTCTAGTATCCACTTCATGTACAGGTCTTGTTTCCCATATACTCTAGATCCACAATTCTCACCATTTCCATACAATTACTCAGCCCATTCCCTATCATTTAAGAAACACTACCTTTTCAGATCTCATGATAAATGGTCATTGAAATTCTTTAATTATCCAAAATCTCTTTGACCACCATCAAGTATCACAAATTTTAGATTATCATTCTTGATACTCATCTCCAATGTATTCAAATTTTAGGAGGAAAATGAAAATTACAATCCATAGAGGAAGCGGAAGTTTTTGCGATTCACCAAGGAAGCATTCTCATACAATAGCTTGGAAAAACCTCTTCATTTTTTTGTTCGGACTCTAAAGTTATCATTCAAGCTCTATAGAACCAGTTCTCTCTTCCTTGGTCATCATTATTTTTGTTACTTCAAACTCAGAACTTATTATCTCAATTTTCTTCTTTTGGTCTTCTGTATATCAATAGGAGGTATAATGTTCCTACACATTAGATCGTACGTCTATATAAAAGTACTTTGTCGAAACATACAATATTGAATAGTTATCCTCCCAATGTACCTATTGTTCAAGACTTTGTTGTTTGTACTTTTTGTTAATATAAATTATCTTTATCCGTAAAAAAAAATTAGACAGGATAGAAAATTTTGTCCCTAAAGGTGCATTTGTTTGCGATACAATCACAAATATGTACCGCACAAAAAGGCCCCAGACTGGTAGATCTTTTGCTGATTATGTTTGGGAGGAAGGTCACTGTCTCCGATGGGCGGTGGTTGAGAGTGGACAACACTTGTATGCAATGGGTAAAACGAAGAACATCAACAAATAGTAAGCACAAATCTAAAAAATAAGGGAATGGTCGGTACAAAAAAAAATGGAAAATCATGTTTCCTAGTCATATTCGATGGATTTTTAGTGATATCTGTTGTTGTTGATGCAGCAAATAGACGATAATAACTTACCGTTCTAATAGAGTTGACGGTGACCATTTCCCATAGACGATCGATGCATCTGTGAAGCTTGTTTAGTCTCTTTTGAAGAAAACAAATGTTTGTATTAAAAAAAAATCATTGCGGAAATGTCTCGATTTCTCAAAATGAAACTGTGAGAAAATACACCGTTTTATGACGCAGAAATGCATTGCAAACAAACTTCTAAAAACCTGAACCGGAGTACATAAGCTACCGGTTTTGCGTTTGTATCGCGAACCAACGATGTGAGTAAACATCAGCCAGATCCATACAAAGGATAAAACCGTAAAATCACATAATTAGGGTTTCAACTCGGTGTTTCTCTATGCTTGGTCTCCCGTTCGGAGTTCTTATAAAAGGTGAAAACTCGGCTTCCCTCTTCGCGGATCTATTTCCTTGTGTCGGTCTTCTTATTCTGTCGCAGCTAGGGTTTTCATATCCGTTTTTTCTTTCATTTAGCTTAGGTACGGTGAGATTCGTAGGATTCGCTTCTCTCTCTTAATCCTTCCCTGTTTATTTCCAACATTGTTTCTCTCGTTTTCTCTTATCGTCTTTCTCCTTAAAACTTACAGTGGATGGACTGTGATGAGGATTGAGTATGTCATGCACCACTCTGATTTCATTCAGTGCTGATAATCGACAAACCCACTTATCTGAGTCCTGTTTATATCAATCATCTACTTTGTTTGTTATGTAGTTTTCAAGGATGTAGTGAACCAGGTGATGCGGCCTTTTTTTAAATGGCCGACCATGATGCGGACCGTACAGCTCTGCGCTGTTGGGGACAAACTTTGGTATCTGATGGTTCCTTACTACCACCCCTTCTGCTGATAAAAGTTTTAATTTTTTCCGATCTTTATAGTTTAGCACAATTGGTCAAAAGTATTTGTGAGTTTATTACAGATTTACAGGGGGATTGGATCAGATCAATAGAATCAACAGAAATAGCAGCGATTGCAAAATCTAGGTGAAATTTTCGTGCTAATTTTGAATTTGAGCATTAAATGCGAAGAAATCTATCAAACCGTGGAAGTTTAAGCACCATAACAAATTTGGGAGTTGTTGCATTTACATAATTTGTTGTTATACTGCCTCAAATAATTTTTTTTGGAAGATCAATTGCGATTCCTTTCTATTCTTGGGTTAGGGTTTTCTTCACTGAAAAATAGGCTATTTCGAAAAGCGCAGTTTTGACAAAAAAGTCTGTTAATCGCCGATCTGTTGTTTTTTTCCTTGCAAAAAATAAGAAAAAGTGTTTTGGTTGCAGGGCAATGTTATATGCATTAGCACTAATACAAATGTATGGAAGTGAAAATGAAAAAACTGTAAATTTATTGCAACCAAACAAAACAAGTTAAAATTTGAAACAAAAATAAGTGAGAATTTACACTCAAATCATTTGCACTTTCATAATTTTGAATTAGTGCAAATTTGTTGCATAAGTTGCATTGCATCCAAACACAGCCTAAAGGGGGTATGAACCGAGGTGTAGGATTTGGTCCAATCATATCCAATTTGATTAAAATGCAAGTTGATCAAAGGGTCTCCAATTTAATTTAAAGTGAAAGTAACATCTAAATTATATGAAAAATCTAGAAAATATTAAAAAAATATGTAGAAATGTATGTTGCAATTCAATCCAATTCAAATGAATTAGATTAGGTCTAATCCAATTCAAAGTGAAAAAAAACACCAAAAATTATATGAAAAAAATATAAAAAATATTAAATAAATACATAAGCATCTACTACAATCCAATCCAATGTTGAGAACATTGTGTCAACTTTTGAGAGTGTTCCAAGTTGGTGAAAACTCTCATGTTTCTTGTCCACGAGAACTCTGCCCAAGTCTACCCAATACATGAAGATGAAATGTTTTTCATGTGATACAGAACCTATGCAAATTGATCAAAATTTGAGATAATATCAACAGGAAATGTCAAAATTTAAATTAACAAATTTTAAGTGCTTAACTTTAGGGTCCAAACGGTATCATCATGTTGTTTGACAAAAAAATAGGGTAGAATACAAAAGTCTCCCCTGAAATTTTTGATAATCATAACTTCCCTTGTATGTTAGACCGATGTAGTAGTTTCTTCCAAATATCCATTCTACCCTTTTATTATTTATTTTATATACAAAATTATTGAGTAACCATGTTTTAATTCGACAAAAACATCAGAAGATTGTTAAAGGGATATTTTTGTTAAGTAAAAATGAGATTATTTTAATAATTTTGTATGTAAAATAATTTATAAAAAGATAGAATGGGTGTTTGGTAGAAATTGACGCAATCAGTCTAACATTTTTCGTCTAAGAAACTGATGGAAGGAAAGGTTTGTCCAAATTTTCAAAAGTTTAGAGGAGGTATTTGTGAAAATTAAACTAGAGGAGAGGTTTTTATRATTGTCAAAAACTTTGGGAGAAGTTTTTACATTTTACCTAAAAAAAAGTATCACCATGTTCACTTTTTAACTGGGTGATGAGGGGATTATCCCCTTCATTAGTAGTTCGCTATAGTTGATGAGCTTTGCAATGCTTTGCATGGCCATGATTACCATGGTTGAGGAGGATCCTGCAAATATCCGAAAACTCTTCATTGTCTGTTAATTATTCTTTCAATTGTTTCTCCTCTTATCCTTCAAGGATTGCCATTTAGATAATTTCAGAACCTCACCATGAAAATTTCTGGGGTTCTTGACATTTCCTCCAATTCCAAACCCAGTTACAGATTTTGTATCACAACATCAATGGGGTTGCATCTTCTGCATCGGTCCAATTTTCTTCCAAACCTACCTTGCAACAATTTGGCGTAGTTCACCTCTTGGCGTCATGTATCTCCATCAATAAACTCATGAACTATTCCATTCACCTCAATTAAACTATATCTCGGCACCTTCTTGATTCCAAGCTCTTTCATCTTCTTTCTTACCTTGATTGCATGTTCCCATTTGTCAGTTGCAGCATAAATATTAGAAAGAGGTGTATGGACACAGGAATTGTTGGATTCGATTCCATCAAGGTTTCCAGTTACATCTTAACATTGCCATGGATTCTGTAGGCATTAAGGCTATGTTTGGTTTGAATGAAAATGTAGGGAAAGGTAGAGAAATCTAGAGATGAAAAGTGGGCCGTGTCGGACCGGTACGGCATGGTCTGTGGGCGGCCCGTGCAATGTGCGGGCTGTGCTGCCCTCACCGGTGAAAAATTTGGGGGTCGGCTCAGGACGGCCCACGGCCCAAGCCCATGTGGGCTCGTTCTGTGTTGTGATGCGGGTTGGGCTAGCCCATGGGTTGACCCTTGGGCCAGGTTGGGCCAAAGTTATTTATTTAAAAAAAAATGATAAAAAGCTTAAAATTTTAATTTTATATGAATTTTGTGTATACAATTGCTTATATATACAAAATTTAAATAAATTAGTATAATAAAATTAAAAATATATATATTTATTTTATTAATATATTATATACTATATATTATTATATAATTATAATTTATATAATATTATATAAATATAGGCCCACCGACTAGCACGATTCGCTAGGTCGTGTTGTACCATGATGACTCATGAACTTAAAACCCCAGGCCTAGCACGACCTGCATGATCATACCGGACCTGTTCAACATGACAGTCCATAGGCGGCACGACCTGATTTACACCTATAGAGAAACTTTTACAAACCTTCTATTAGTTTCCTTGTCTTTCCCTTTCTTTCCCTACCTTTTCCTTCACATAGCCTAAATAAAACACCCCAAAGTGGTACTACAATCTCAATATTATCATGTTTTCATCAATGTATCCATACTATTTTCCTTGCTCTAGAGATCCCAACCAAGCACAACACGTAATGGAATGCAACAAAAATGAACTTATCCGACTTTACTCTTTTCATTTGCATCTCTTGAAATAGAGACAAGGCTTCATTAAATTGGTTATATTGCCCATATCCATTAATCATAGCTGTCCAAAGAACAACATCCCTTGCATGATTCCTATCAAAGATCTCTGTATCCTCATCTAGCTGACCACAATTCACGTATCTGGATTCCATGATTGTCCAAGAAATTACATTTTTATCTGGCATTTCATCAAAGATTTGACGAGCCATACTTAAGCACCCGCACAATGGTGAATTTAAGCTCATTATCATTATATTGGTGAATCTCCTTACCCAGTTCCAAGTTTCCCAAGGCAGCACAAGATGAGATAGTGTTGATTACCGTTGCTTCATCAGGTCTCACAGTTGTTTCATGTGCTGGAAAATATCAAGTGCATCATCAAATCTCTCACTCTTAACATAGCCAGAAATCAAAATATTCTAAGCAATCACATCTCTTTGTGACATTTCTTCAAACAATTGTCGCAAGGTCTTGACATCACCTATTTCTACATGCATGTCCACAAGTGAGTTCCACACATAAAAATAAAATGCAAATCCAATTTTAATAATAAACAAACCCATGGATGTTTCTCCCTTGCAAAACTGCTTGACAATTGATGAGGGCGGATTTGGCCCTCCAATGACATTATGACACCTGATACCTCATGACAAATAGACAACCCGCCATAGGCAGTTCGCCATCATGTAGCCTGGCACCTTACAGACAAGTTGGCACTCATAGGCAGCTCACCACGAGGCAGCTTGCCACCATGCAACACTTACAGGCAGCTCAACACTATAGTCAGCTCGCCATCTAACCTGCCCAGTTTAACTCAGCTCGGCAACCAAAGTTCTCCACTTTGGCCTGAGTCATTGGCCACTTAGAAGCAGACGAGATGACGAGGTACTTAGCCAAAAAACATGATACATAACCAAAAATTGATTCTTTAATTGGCGCCGTCTGTGGAAAACGGAACAAAAAGCTATGTTCTCATCTTTCGAAATGCTAAGTCCTCTTCTTCCACAAAGCTAAGTTCTCACCTTTTAGAAATTAAAAGTTCTCACTTTCTAGTTTCCATTTTTTATGAACTTAAAGACTATGCAGGAAGTTGGTGGCCAACGGACTAAGCAGTTCTACCAACTTTATTTCAACTCGGATAAAGCCTCATCAGTCCTCTTCGCAAGGTACCCTCTACAAAGATGAGCTCTTCGTGGCTTCCGCGGGAATAGGCGGCCAACAAACTGCATGGACGCCCCTGCCGGTTGAGCCTTCCAAAGGCTCCTGTGTGAGCCGGCAACCTAAAGTTAGTAGTGCTGCCCCTGAAGGTCGAGCTCCTAGTAGCTTCTTGTAGGAGTGGGTAACTGACATCACTAACGAGGCTGATGCAGCGCAGCCGTAGCTCTAAGGAGCCGACCTGGCCTAGGCGCGAGCTCGCAGCCTGGCCCTGGCGCGACCAAGCCTAGGCGCGAACTAGCGAGCTGATAAAAGACTTTGGATCCACATAAGACCCAGTCGCCTCTTCGGCATGGGCAAAATCAAAGATCAAGGAGAGTGGACTACGAGTCGCTCCCAGAGCCTAAGGGCTAAAATACCACATAAGACCCAGTCGCCTCTTCGGCATGGGCAAGATCAAGGAGAGT
The DNA here is from genome assembly GCF_000365185.1 of Nelumbo nucifera. The sequence continues at coordinate 621,124 of NW_010729205.1, forward strand.
AGACAACGAGTCGCTCCCAGAGCCTAAGGGCCAAAATACCGAACTAGCGAAGACCTCCTCACCACATAAGACCCAGTCGCCTCTTCAGCATGGGCAAAATCAAGGAGCGGACTGCAAGTCGCTCTCGGAGCCTAAGGAATTGAATCGATGCTTATGAGCTCATCGAATTATTCATTCCGGGCCAAAAGGAGAAATCTACTCCCTTCGCTGAGTTACTTTCGGCTCGGGAGTCGGGGGGCAAATGATGAGGGCGGATTTGGCCCTCCAATGATGTTGTGACACATGGCACCTCGGAATAACTAGGTGACACCCGGAACCACTTTGGCAACAACTTGCCTTAGCCAAGTTGATGGTGTTCTACCTGGCACGACCTGGCGGCTTGGCCTAGACGCGACTTGATAGCCTGGCACAGGCCCGACCTGGCTGCCTGGCACAGGCACCGACCTGGAGACCTGCAAGACGTGCTCATCAACAAATTCGGCAAGCATATCCTAACACTCCCACGATCCTTGGAAGTTGGCCCACATGCCGAACGATCTGGAGGGTGGTCAACGCGCATGGCGGTTACCTCCAGCAATCTCGAACCACTTAGACGACCTCGCAGAAATCTCGGATATGGTGCGTGAAGTCCACGCCAAACAATGCTTATATAAAGGGACCAACCCCAGAAACAAGTAAGCAAGTTCTAGCTCTCAGACTTTGTGATTTTTAGCTCGCAGTCTACTATGAGAGTACTGACTTAAGCACCGAAGCGACCTCACCGGGTTAGCCACCCCAAGTCCTCTTTCATTTAGTTCCTTGCAGGTCTTTAAAGAACAATGAAGTTCATCAATCCAGCTTGGCACCTCACAGGCAGCTCGACACCTGGTCAGCCCGACACCTCACTGGCAACTCGACACCCGGTCAGCCCGACACCTCACAGGCAGCTCGACACCTGGTTAGCTCGACACCTCACAGGCAGCTCGACACCTGGTCAGCCCGGCACCTCACAGGCAGCTCGACACCTAGTCAGCTCGGGACCTAGTCAGCCCGGCACCTCACAGGCAGCTCAGCACTTCACAAGTCCCAGTCGCCTCTTCGGCATGGGCAACTAAGAACCAGTCGCCTCTTCGACATGGGCAAAGTTCAGGAGTGGATTACGAGTCGTTCCCAAAGCCTAAGGACTACAGTACTGCTCAAGACCCAATCGCCTCTTCGGCATGGGCAAAGTTCAGGAGTGGACTACGAGTCGCTCCCAAAGCCTAAGGGCTACAATACTGCATAAGACCCAGTCGCTTCTTCGGCATAGGTAGAATCTAGGAGTGGACTACGAGTCACTTCCCGAAGCCTAAGGGCTACAATACTACATAAGACCTAGTCGCCTCTTCGGCAAGGGCAAAGTCTAGGAGTGGACTACAAGTCGCTCCCAGAGCCTAAGGGCTACAATACCGAACTAGCAGAGACCTCGGCACCTTATGGGCAACTCGCTACCAAGCAGCTCCCAGAGCCTAAGAAACTGAATTAGCGCTTACGGGGACGTCGAATTACGGGCCAAAAGGAGAAATTCGCCGAGTTACCTTCAGCTTGGGAGTGGGGGCAAATGATGAGGACGGATTTGGCCCTCCAATGACATTATGATACCTGGCACCTCATGACAACTAGACAGCTTGCCACAGGCAGCTCGCCATCATGTAGCCTAGCACCTTACAGACAACCTGGCACTCACAGGTAGCTCGCCACCATGCAACACTTACAGGTAGCTCACCACCATGCAACACTTACAGGCAGCTCACCACTAGGCAGCACGCCATCATGTAGCCTGGCACCATACAGACAACCTAGCACTCACAGGCAGCTCGCCACCATGCAGCACTTACAAGCAGATTGTTAGACCGACCATCGCATGACAACCCTGAGGAGCTCACCACCCTACCCCGCATTTTACGGGAATGTGACTTGTAACGGCTATATTAGCTCACCCACTCCCCGATTTAGGCGGAAATGTGCAACCTTACTGGTTGGTGGCTTTATCCCCACCTAACACGAAAGCAGGTCCCACCACAGCAGGAATCCAGGAACTACTCCACCAAACCCACGAGGACTCTAGTATATAAAGGCCTCACCCTCCAGGGGCGAAGGAGGAGGAGGAAATGGTGTGTGATCTTTGCTCTCTAGCTCTCTCATTCTCTAATATCATTTTCAGCTCACTATTAAGTGCTGACTTAGCCATCAGTGTGTCCCCGCCGGGTAAGCCACCCCGAGTTCTCTGATTCAATTCTTGCAGGCAACCAGTCCCCACCATCTACAAAGATGAGCAGATCACCTCCTGTAGGGAGCACCCCGGGTTGCACCACACTAGGGAGCTCCACTTCAGCCTCTGAGTGATTGGCCACCTGGGAGCAGACGGGATGACGAGGTACTTAGCCAAAAAAATGATACGTGACCAGAATCGGTTACATCAAGAATAAAGGGACAAGTGAAAAGGAAAATTCCAGATTAGTACCACGTGCTTTGGGCCTAGCATCACTTTGATCCTCAAACTTTAAAATGTGCCAATCCAGTATCTAAACTTCCAAAATGCACCAATTTAGTCCCAACCATCTGTTCCTTCCAGATGATTGAAATTATTTGGATCGTGTCCCAAATTGGTACCATGGGCCGTCTCTGTGATGTGAATAATGCATAGTGAGGATGCATGGGAAAGTCTTTCCCTTTGGTTGGGGAAAGCGTGGGTGGAGAAAAGATTTCCCTGCTTCCACCTTCCAGGAAGGAGGAAGATGACGTGCCATGGGCCGTCTTTGTAATGTGAATAACTTGTACTCCGTTCATAAGCTAGTTTAAGGTTGGATCTGATGTAGCCACTACATAGTGGTCATTGCAATTAATCCAGTAAACATACACCAAATCATTCAAAACCATGTGAAGAGTAGTAAATTACAAAGACCCCCCTGTACTATGACCATGAGACAAAGACCCCCTACCGTTAGCCTTCTGTCCAAAAAGGCCGTTATAATATTTTTTAATCCCCATACTATCCTTGAAGATGAGAATTGAAAATACTACAACGTCAAGATTGAACCCATTTAATCCTGACTACAGCCAGACGGCGATTGGCTGCTAGTACAATCCTGCTAGTACAAGTAGGCAAATACTACAACAAATACTACAACCAAACGATGATTCAATCCTGAGCCAATAATTCCGGGGATGAAGAAAGCGGAAGCAACAACAGTTGCTTCAATGAAGATTTATCCAGAATGAGTAGTATCATAAACCCTGTACAGAGTCACATACTGTTTTTCCCCTTCAAATCTTCTTGATTCTGGAGAGACTATGTGGCTGGGGATCAGTCCAGAACCCCCCAACTGGCCGGAAAGGGATGACATTATCCCGACGAGCATAGAGGGGAAGGTGATCAGCGTTGATCTTCCCATGTCCCTTCGGATGATAAAGAAGAAGAGGCGATGGCAAGAAGACTTCAGAGAAGCTGGTGAATCCACTTATTTCTCCGTGAAGAAGGCCTTCTCTTCCATGGTATTCATCATCCGAGAGCTTCACAGTTATGCCTTGCAGATGTGGAAGATCCTTTTCTATGAAGATCTGCAAGGGATTCTGGATCGAGTGAAATATCCCTTGGACTTGATTTATGGACTAACCTTGGACTGGTTCTACAGTAAATCCTCTGGGCCAGCAATTACTTCATGCCATTGGTTCGTTGTAATTTTGTTGCTGATGGTCATGAAAATGCAGATAGAAAACCTGTAGAATGAGTGGATGATGGAACGGAGTACATTCTTCACACTTGATACAAGTTCTAGCTGATCTTTGAGTCTGTAAGTGTGAAGATGTGAACGGAAGAATATGAAGTTACAAGATTTGAGAGATCCATGTCAGTCATCTTATGGGTAGTAATTATCCAAATTAGTACAATGGAATTTGATCATTGAAAAGCAAGTAGTGGCCCAAAGGTTTGAACTTTGAAAAATAGAGGGCAGTAATTGGAGCACAAACCATGACCACGAATCATGACCATTAGCAACAAAACTACAATGACGAATACGAAAATCACGATGAATACTCACCGGGAAAATAGTTTCTTCCACTTGTGATGGTGGTGGCGACCACAGTCCTGCTTCAACATCTTCGCTCGCCAGTTTTTGTCTTAGATTGCAAGAAAATCGCCCCGATTCAATAGGAGGCAGTGAGCTAGTTACAAAAATCCATATCTCGCGCCAGTGGATTTATAGAGGGAACGAAAGAAAGGGGTCCTTTGTCTCATGGTCATATATTATAGGGGGGTCTTTGTCACAGACCCCACAATACAGGGGTGTCTTTGTAATTTACCCTTTATTTTTTGTAAAATAATTAGGGGAATATGATTCGAATCATTCGTATCTGTTATCACTTCAGAGAACAGACGATTCCCACCTTAACATTCTTGTCCATCTACTTCCTCCGGTACCGGATTGGCACCATGTCCCTTTGGTTGCCATCACCCATGCCTACCCCAACTTCACCCACCTTCTCATCGCCTGGATCTTTGATACCAGGTGTAGGCTGTCCCACATACAACGTATGTGAAATTGTTGGGTCCTGTCCCGAATTGGCACGCGAGGTTTTTGTAACAGCAGTTTTTCACATCAACAAGCATTTTTTCAGAGCATGCTAGCCAAGTTCACAGGCCTCACATGCATCACATGGGACACAAACCTAAAGAGCTGTTCGACTAATGCTTGCATCTTTTGTAGTGAAACCATCAACGTGTGGGTCAGGACGGGCATTGGAAAGGGAGGATGGATCAACATGGTGGAGGAGGGTAAGGGATAGTTAGATACAAGAGCCAATAAGGCTTTGTCTTTTGTTTTTTTCGCCTTTGTTTCATTTTATCTTCTTGAGAAAGAAGATGATTAACAGTGTTTTATTTAGAAGGATAGATTTGATATTTTCAAAAGTTTTAAGTCACACATGTATTATTAACGGTATGGACTAAATTAGCATGTTTTGAAAATTTAGATATTGAAGAAAAAGGGGCATGCCTCTTGAATGTGGTAGAAAATTCTCTCTGCATTACTCTGTACTGCGTCCAAGTCCAACACGTATGACCCTCGTAAACCAATGTGTCAAGTGGAAAGAATCTTTTCAGCAACCTAGGTTATTGAATTTAGAAAGCCAGGCTTTTCTGCTCTCTTCAGTCATTATTTCTTCCCGGATTAAATCAAGCAAGCCACAAATTGATCAACATAAATAATGCTTTCCGCTGAATTCCACATAGTATGTAAAGCAAATATTCAAATTCAACTAACAATTGAAGCAAAAAGGAAACTATCATAACACTAAACATCTATACTACTACCGTGATCATATAAATAAAGCAGATAATTGCCTTTGTATTGGTGCAAGTGATAAAAGCTAAGTTAAATGTGATTATATAATGTTAACTTGTATCTTTACCCTTTACTCGAGTTCAGCTTCGATCAGGGTAAAGTCCATTCAAACAACGTTTATAACCTTGCATTGAGAATATCTCTATACTTGTATGCTTTATTTCATGGAAAGATATTCCCAATACAAAGTTGCAAGAGGCTGTTCGAATAGTGTGAACACGAGCTTGCCCTAAACGAAGCTGAACTCCCTTTACTCATATATGCCCTTATGGTAGAGTAAAGATTGAAAAATGTCATTTATTTGATTTTGGATTCACCTTGCTAAGCCTTTTTTTCTTCATTAATAAACAATCACAAAACCGCGTGAGCTGAAATTAGCCCCTATTGCTCTATAAACAAAGGCCAAAAAAAATTCCTAAATGAACCTTTACAGATCTTTGCATACAATTTATTTACAAATGCCTGTGGAACACATAAATCTCACCCATCATGATGTAGTTACTAACAACATTAAACCCTAGAACCGATGGACTCACTTTCTTCCCTTTCTTCCCCTTTTTCTTCCCTCCTTTGGTTGATTCATCAAGACTTACCACCATATCTGCCACAATGTCCCCAAGTCCTGCACTATCAGTATTTACCAATGTTTAGAGAACCGAGTCGGGCATAGAACCGGAGAAGGGTCAACTAGGTCAAACCGTAATGACATGACATATATATATATATATTACGAGTAACATAAATACTATATATAAGCCTTTTAACTTACATTTTCTTTAAAATATGTGCATAATAATGTAATATATATAATAAGCAATCACTAATTAGCATAAGTAAAGAGGTGGATTAGTGGTAATTAAGTAATCTATGAAAATAAGAGGTGTTGAGTTCAAATCTTGTTAATAACATTTTAAAATTTCACTTATGTATGGACCCAGGAGGTTTCATGAAACTGGGACCAATTCACCTAATTCTAGTTTAATCAGCCAATTAGCCAATTTTCAATGGGTTATGAACAAGTCCGATTATTGGGGTATGACCAAACCGATCAGGGCCCCAGGTCGCGATTCAATTAGTTCAGTCGCCTGGTCAAGTCTGATTTTCTAAACAATGGTATTTACATTTGCATCACCAAACCCAGCCAATTTTCTGTCACTTCGAGATTGGAAAGCAATCTCAAGCATATCCACTAGTAAGAGCTCCTTGTAATTAAGGAATTTGTCTATGAACTCATGGTCAGGATCAAATGAGCCAAGATTTTACTATCATTTTGTCCGCTTTAGAGCACATGTTTCTCCGCTCTATTACACATGAGTCTTCCGTTACCATAGCACATGTTTCTCCATTTTATAGCACATGAGTTTTTTGCCTTTAATACATCACAAATAAGAATTTTTCGCTTTATAGCAAATGAGTTTTCCGCCATTGGCACATCACAGATCAAAATTTTCACTCTATAGTATACAAGTTTTCCGCCTTTGGCACATCACAAGTTAGAATTTTTTGATCTATAACACACGAGTTTTCCGCCTTTGGCACATCACAAGTCAAAACTTCTCGCTTTATAGTACATGAGTTTTCCACCTTTGATACATCACAAATCAAAATTTTCCACTTTATAACACATGTGTTTTTTGCCTTTAGCACATCACAAATAAGAAATTTCACTCTATAGCACATGATTTTTCCACCTTTTTCACATTGCATGTGAGAATTTCTTAGCACATGAGTTTTTCGCCTTTGGCACATCACATATCAGGATTTTCCGTTGCATAGCACATGAATTTCCCGCCTTTGGCATATCACAAATCAATATTTTCTGTTACATAGCACATCGATTTTCAGCCATTGGTACATCACAGATCAGAATTTTCTACTGCATAGGACATGAATTTTCTGCCTTTGGCATATCACAATTCAGTATTTTCCACTACATAGCATATGTATTTTTTTTCTAGCATATCATAAACCACTGATTTCTCGGCTCTATAGAACATTGGTATCTTTCGCCACACTTGCATATCACAATTTTAATCAAGACTTTATCATTGTTTTCATTGCCGCATGACACATTATTGGTTTCAATTTTATGTTTTCTCATCTTACGGCGTATATCTGATCGGACTTCACATGATCATCCATACTTATTGGAAAAGTCACTATTGCCAAAATCAAATAGTCTTAACACTTCAAATTGCTTTTAATATTGTTCTATTTGTTTTTAAATGTTTTTCTTTACGACAATTGTACCCTCATTCTATAAAGGTTTCTGATACCTAAGAGAGGTCACCTTGACAAAAGTAAATAATTTTCACTTTATGAGTTGTTTTTTATGTTTTTTCCATATGACATATATGCCTTGATTTTGTAAGGTTTCTTAATACTTAGGAAAGGTAACTTTGCCAAGAATAAAATGGCCTATACATGATCAAAGTGATCATGGGCTGGGCTGGTTCGAGCTTTGCACTTATGATAAGGGATATGGCTTAGGCTTAGGCCCAACTCGGCCTGGGGTTTCGGACCAAAAACATAAGCCCTAGCCTAAATTCATACGGGCTTGGGCCAGGCTGGGCCTGATTCCAGGCTTATGTCTTTCATATATAAAACATTACACACACACATACACACACACACACACACACACATATATATATATATATATATTATTTTATATTAAATGACATAACATGCATATATGCTTATTCTATACATTATATAATATAAATATTATATATAATATAAACTATACATGTTATATTATAATATTTATATATAAAATATATAAAATAATGTAAAATAATATGTGTACATATGTATACATTATACACAAAATGTGTATGTTTACATATATGTAGGCCGAGACAGGCTTAAAGTATTAGGCCCGGGCCTAGCCTAAAAATTTGTAGGTCTGATGCAAGATTGGGCCCAAACACAAAACCTTGAACCAAGCCTGGAAGTTTTGGGCCATGCTTATGCAGGGCGGCCCAGGCTTGGTTGAAATGATCATCCCTATGCATAGGAATTCTTCTACTTTGCCTTAACCCTCTTTCCTTTCCTCGCCTTTCTATTCATCCCATCATTCGTAAAAATCTCTATATGCTTCTTTTGGGTCTTTGTTATTTCGTAGTCCCCTACCTTACAACAAAGAGAGCTAGTTGTTAATATTCAATTTTTGCTCAATTCGCTGCATGAACTACAATTCACCCTAAACGCCCAATCGGACTATTTCGATCTCTCTAAAACACCTAAAAACCCAAAAGATTGGAATTTTAACCTAAAATCCCTCATATCCACCATTAAACCTACCTGATACCAGTTTAATGATTCTGATTAACACCCATTTACAACTTGACCCTTATATTAGACACCACCAATAAATCCCGGTCACCCTAAAATGCTTACACATGAAATTTGAGCCCCAAATCCCCCATTTACCCATTTATCAAGAAAAGGTTTCATTTCGAACCCTCTCATTGGCCTGAATACATGTGATCCAAATCCCCTGATCCTAATACACTTGAACCAATTAGACCACACAATTAAACTCTAGATAGACCAAAACATCTACCTATAAAGTTTTAACAAAAATTCCCTTAATTACCCTTTAATCAAACCAAGATTCCATTTTAGATTCTCTTGTTAAATCGAATTTCCACAATATTGACCCCCCCAAAACCAATTAGACATTACCCTCATACCCAAAATACTCAAAAATACCCTCCTATAAAATTTTATCCCAAAATATCCTTGTTTTCCCTTTCATTACATAAAGATTCTATTTCGAAGCCCTAGATTGACCAAATTCCAAACCTATCTGATTCAGGCCCAGTTAGGTCAATCTGACCCCATGTTTCAACCCATAATACCTAGAAACCTAACCCTACAAAATTTCAACCAAAGCCACCCTTATTTACCCTTTCGTCTAAAAACTCCATTTTAAGGCTTCAAATTGGTTGAATCCTAAATCTGTCTAATTTTATGCCCAATTGGGCTAATCTAACACTACAAATTAACTCAGAACATCCAAAAACCCAACCTTGCCACTTTTCAACTGAAAACACCTCTGTTTACCCGTTCATCCAAAAAGATTTCATTTTGACATTTTAGATTGGCTGAATTAAACCCCTCTCAAATCTACCTGATTCGGGTTGAATTGGTTCAATTTCACCCCACCAATCAACTTAGAATGTCTAAAAACCCAACCCTATGAAATTTCAGCCAAAAACCTCCTTGTTTATGAGTCCATCTAAAAAGGTTCCATTTCGATTAATTTCGCTGGCCCATACACACAAAACCCTCTAAAAGCACTCAAACTTATCTTGGGCATTTACATTTTGGCCCAAAATCCCAATCGTCCACCCAGAATCCCGGTTTAACCCCCATTAGACCCAATTTGACCTAAAATTCACAAAATTATGATAAATTTATGAAATTACCACTGATTCCATCCTAAAAATTAAACCCAAGCCTTGCTTGTTTACTACCAAGATAAGTACACTTATCTAGATAAAATATTACTTGGTAAATAACTAAATAATGCAAAATGATTCATTACATTTTACACAAGTTTGTTCCACATGGGAGATAATTAAGTTTACCAAAAGTAAAGTTGATTTTACCATGAGATCCCTTGGTTAATGTAAAAAGGTCATAGAAAAATTTGTTTTATAAAAGAAAACATAGAAAAAATAAAAAATTCGTTAATGGGTAGGCAATCTAAAATCTCCTGGACCTGATGGCATACCTGCAATAATCTATAAGGAGAACTGGGATGTGATGAACACTAAAATCATAGACTTTGCCATAGAATTCTTCCAAACTAAGAAATTACTGAGATGTTTAAATCATACCTTTATTTGTCTTAATCCTAAAAAAGAAAATTGCACCAAGGTACAAGATTTCTGTCCCATCAGTCTCTATAATGTCCTGTACAAAATCATTTCGAAGATTCTAGCTAATAGACTTCGCACTGTTCTGGATAAATGTATCTTCCTAATCAATCAACTTTTATCCCAGGTAGACAAATGGTTGACAATACTATTATTGCCCATGAAATGTTTCATTATCTGAAACATCATAAAAGGGGTACAGAGTATGTAGCTATTAAGTTGGATATGGCAAAATCCTATGATAGACCGGAATGGTCTTTTCTGTTAGAGGTACTAAAAGCACTAAGTTTTCTCAAGACTTTTTTCAAACCATCTTTGAATGCATATCATCTATCTCCTACTCTATACTTATTAATGGTTTAACTGAGGATAAAATTGTCCCTTCATGAGGACTTAGGAAAGGAGACCCTCTTTCCCCTATCTTTTTATCCTTTCCATGAAATGTTTGACTAGACTGATTCAAAAAGCTGAGCAAGAAAACCATCTTCGAGGATTGCAGCTGTCATCTAGAGCTCCCTCTATTTCCCACCTCAATTTTGCTAATAACATCCTTTTATTCATTAGAAGTCACAGAAAAGAATTAAACAATCTAAAAATTATCCTCAATTATTTCCAAAACTTCTCAGGACAATTAATTAATTTGGAAAAATCTGGGATATACTTCAGCAAAAACATTCACCCTCATCACCAAAGAATGATTAGGAGACAACTCCAAATGAAGAATCTCCCTGACAACTCTAAGTATTTAGGGCTTCAAGGCTTCCTTTGCTTTGGGGTAGAAATAAACAACCAATTCTCTTTCCTATTGGATAAACTTAAGAAAAAACTTAATGCTTGCAAAGCTTCAACCATTAGTCAAGTGAGAAAGCGAATTCTTATTCAATTTGTGCTTCATTCCATTCCCAATCATGCTATGACCTTAATCCAATTACCAAAGAAAACAATTTCTGCCATGGATTGTATTATCAAAAMYTTCTAGTGGGGTAGATCAACCTCTAAACCCCATCCTTATTACTAGTGTTCTTGGTCTAAGCTAACCTTGCCTAAAACCCATGAAGGACTAGGGTTTCAAGAAATAAAGTTGGTTAACTTAGTTTTTCTCAAAAAGCTTGTCTGGTGCTATCTAAATGAACAACATAGATGGTGGGATCAAATCTGGAAATCAAAGTATCCCCTTGTCAATGAAACTTTTCCCCATTCCATCCCTCGAACAAGTTCTTATTTTTGGAAATCCACTGCTCCTAAGCTTCAAAACCTATTTCATGAGGTTGGTTATCTTATCTTAGTAACTTCAACGGATTCCATTTCACAAGTACCTTGGATCCAGAATAATCACTCTTTTCACATGATCCATTGTCCTATCACTGCTGAAATCCTAAACTATACCTTCACTAATCTAATCCAGAATAGAGATTGGAATTCTACTTTAATCCATTTTCTCTTTGATACCACTCGAAGATCTTACATCCTACAAACACCTATTCTTCCGGTTAATACTCCCACCTCTTGGATTTGGACTAAACATTTTTCAGGGAAATTTTCAACCTCAATTGCTTATATAGTGTTAATCCAGGATAATTTTCCTCAGTTGAATAATAATACTATAAAATCCTGTATTTAGTGGATATGGAAACTATTTTGTTCTCCTCGTTATCAACTCTTATTCTGGTGTGTCATACATAATTACCTTCCCGTGAAAACAAAAAGTTTTTGCCAAGATCAGGATCAAACTTGTGTCTTTTGTCAAGTCCATCCAGAATCTATAAACCATTTATTTTTGGAATGTTCCTTTACTCAATCTATACTTTTTGCTTCTACTTGGAACATCATCTTAGACACCTCTTCCCATCACAATTTGATTGATTGCATAGTTAGTCTTGTACAAAAAATTCCACACAAACCTGATTTTTACAAAATTCTTAACTAGTACGCTATTGCTTTATACTATATTTGGTTTGTGAGGAATGAAAAAGTTTTTAAGGATTTTAATCTTTCCAATTTATGGATTACTCAAAAAACAAACTTTGTTTTCAATCAAATATTGACCAAGTCATCTAACCCAGATCCAATTCCAAACTCCCCTCCCCAGCTGTGTCTACATCCCAATTTGGATATTGATTGTATCATCTTTACAGATGCAGATAAACTTACGCATTCTTATTTCTCTTTTGGAATTATTATTTTAACTATACAATTGGAGGGCCTACAAGTAGCAGGTGGTAAAAAGGTTATGACATCAATATAGGAGGCAGAACTTTTTGCAATCTATCAAGGAATTATATATGCGGGCCAATTGAGAAAATCCGGTTTGATGATTTGTTCAGACTCTCGGGTGGTGATTAATGCACTTGAACATCGGACTGAATTACCTTGGACTACTTTAGGATTACTTACATCAACCACCAACTTATTTTCTTACATATTAACCGCAATTATAATGTTCCCGCACATGAGCTAGAAAAATGGTGTAAACACTGATTTTGTTACCTCTGTACCAAACTTTGTATTTTGTTCCTCAGTTTAATATATTATGTTTTTATCTTTCAACAAAAAAAATCGTAAATGGGAAAAAGATACCGGTGACCAACTTTCCTGCTAAACGAATGGGTCGGGGCCCAAAAGTAAATTATTTTACCGTGCTAAAATCCACTGTTCACCCTCTTCTTCCCCACATGATGCCCGACGGCGATCTCCTCTCCCTAATTTTCTCATCCTCCCGTCCTCTCTCTCTCTCTCTCTCTTCCCTTCTTATTCTTCTTCTCCTTCTGATGATGTGCGATCTGGAAGCTCCTAGCTAGAGGGTTGTCTAGATGTGCTTCACGTGGCAAGCTGGATCAGTCTGCGAAATAGAGATCAAAGAGACCGGGGTGGAAGACCCGACGAGGTCACTTCGATGCTTAAGTCAGTAATATGTTGTGGTTGCGAGCTAAAGTTTTGGATGCTAAAGAGCTTAAATGTAAACAATCGTGCATACCTGGGCTTTGAAGGGGTTGTTGCCTTTATATAGCTGAATTGTCGTGGGTCACACAAAACAGTCCCGGGATCTTTGGCCTGAATAGATGAAATCTGCTTCCGCTTTAATCAGGGAGTAACATATCGGTTAAGGAAGTCTATCGTCTCTGCCCGATCCAGGCGGGGAGAGGATAAGGCCTGCCGTTATGCGGTGTGATCCCATGAGGTTCAGATCTCGCTGGGCAGCTTCTGGAGTCGATTACGTGTCACACCAGGTCTTGAGCCCCAAACTGGACTAGGTGCAGAGATGCCTTCACGCCGAGGTGACCGAACACCCGAGCTCTAAAAATGGTGACTAGGCTTCATTCACTGAATTGTCACCATTCGGGCAGATCACGTCCACATGACCTATATATACTAGGTCGTGCCAAATCACCCTTCATCAATTGCCCCCACTCCTCGTGCCAGGGGTCCTAATCCGGGGTGGGGAGATCATGATGAGCCCAGGTGGATTTGGCACGAAGTCTAGGTGATATGGAGGGTGGATCGTTAGTCGGACTTGTTCGACTGTTCGGCTCAACCAGGAAGTGACCCAAATCGCATGTCAGGTATGCACGGACGTCAAGCCAATTATAGTCTCCACAAACGTCAAAACGTGCTCTAAACAAATTTCTACCTCAAGAGGCGTGCTATTGGTTTTCCTTGGAGTTGTTGGATCGTGTAGACCTTGGCCATTATTCCTGGATACAATGGTTATAAATAGGGGCCGAAGGGCCCATTTTCTTTGCCACAAATCGCAAATCCAGAGTCCTTGACGTTGCGTTCAAGTCTCTCAGCTCGGTGCCAGCTATTCTTGGGTTCGAGATCGTCTTACTTTTCTTCGGTCTTCATTTGGTGAGTTCATCTTCCTTTACTTTCGATTCTGTTGACCTTTTTGTTAGAATGTCTTGTGTTTGCTTAGATAGACTTTTAGATGGGAGTGGTGAATCCGCTGGGGCCGAGGTGGTCACCTTGGCACAGACTGTGGAGCCTCATCCTACCGAGGTGGGCATTTCGGTACAAGATGTGGGCTCCAATCCATCCGAGGCAGACTCACCTTAGCAAGAGCGAGAGGCCTCCAGAAGGTCGGCCTCCACCTCGCACCGATGTCATTTTCCGGACAACATCGGTCCATCTACCATGACAGCGGACAAGCTCCTATCTCTGGTAGCTCGGTACAGATTTCCCAACGATCTTGTATATAGTATCCCTTTAGGCAAATTCCCTTGTGACCACAGTCATGACAAGATCATGATCTTTGAGGAGAAGCTCATAGTTGGGCTGCGTCTTCCACTCCATCCTCTCATAATCAAAATCATCAAGTTCTTTGACCTCGCCATATACCAGCTTCACGCGAACTCCATCCATAACATCGTAGGTACCATTACCCTTTTCCATGAATACAACCGACCTCTAGACCTTGACATCTTCTCTTCGATCATTTCCATAAAAAAGAACTTGTCATGTGTTCTACCCGATCACAGGCAAAGTTACTATATGTTTCCTTGCCTTGGGAACAAGCTATTGCATGAGCTCCCCAACAAGGTCCCGACTTGGAAGAGATGCTACTTCGTCATCCGTAACACCAAGGGGTGGCCTTTCCCGACTCACTAGAGGGCTGCCATCCAGGACCCCGGCGTTAGACTGACCCGAAGACAAGGGAGGAGGTCTGATCTTGGGCGAAGCTCGGCCTGAACTTCATAAACTTTGTGACCAAGGAGAAGCTCGTGCAATCTGGTCTAAGCCCTCCTTGTAGGCCGCAAACTATTGTACCTTTTTACTGTTTGTTTTACTTCAATGTCGTACCTAACTTGGCTCGCCACTTGTTATAGCTGTCATGGACGACATTCTCGCCGATGAGCTCTTCAGGGGCATGAAGAAGGGAAAAAAGAAGAGGGCCTCCAAGAAGGCTTGTCTCCACGCTAAGACCACCACTTTTGACATCGTCGCCTCTGCCCCCAAACACCCACCTGCTGCCGAACATCCTCCTGTGATCGACTTAGTTGAGGAGGACCCAGGCAAGGCCACTCCACCCCGCGTGCCTGAGGAGACCACATCTTCAAAGCCTCAGCCCGTACAAATGGTCGCCACTACTTTGGGCAGCGACACCTTAGTCCAGAGTATTTTGACTCCGAAGTATGGCCTTCTCAAGAGAAAGGACGTGGTGTTTGCTGAGGAGGTCACTTGCTGGGTTGTCTTGCCTGTTGCTCAACTCGGGGTCCGAGCGGCTACGCACTGTATGGTGGTACGTATTTAACTTTCAGATTGCTTCGTACTTAGATTTTTCTTCATACTTATGCTTGTTTTCTTCTTTTGGCAGGTGAACTCCTCTATCCACGCCTTGGCCTACTATTCCGAGGTAAATTTAAAGTGAATTCTCGAAGTTGTATAATCCTCCCGGAGTGCTCACTCCAAGCTCAACTTAGCATGCAACGAGATCAACTAGCTGAAAAAAGACGCACGGGCTAAGAAGGAACTACTGACTCTGCTGATGGTGGAGAAAAAGAAGCTCAAGGAGTGCGAGGCAGCACTGAAGAGAGAGAATGAGAACCTCGAGGCTCATTTGAAGGAGCGGACTGAAATCCTGCTTCAGGCGATAGAAGAGGACAAGGTCAAGGCAGTCGAGGAGTATAAGTCTTTGGCGGAGCTTTGAAGGAGGTTGGTCGAGGCTGGGACAGCGGGCTACCACAAGGGGTTTAAGCTCAATAGGTGGTTGACCCGACGTGAATTTCCCCATCTCGACCTCAGTGCCATTACCACGTCCAAGATTACCAAGGAGATGGCCGTACGGATCCGGACTTCAAGGCAGAGAGTGACAACGACCTACTCATTGACGAGACAGTGGGAGAGGGAGAGGAGGTCGATGCTACCGAGAACCGCATGAAGACAGATCCGCCTGTTGAATCCTCTGTTGGGGATGAGGACCCCCAAAGTGATTGATGCCTCTTTTCTTGGACCCCCCCCCCCTTGTAAATATTTGATGTCCGAGCCTCTGAGCTCGACTAAGCAATTGTAATCTTGTTCTCTCTCTCTTCTTTTTTTTTACTATGTTCTCAAAGCATTTTATCAATGGAATACAAGTATTTTGCAAAGCTCCTTGTGTACAAATTTTTTTCTAAGTGTAGATTTCTCCCAAACTCATGATCTAGACCATATAGCAGCAAAATTTTTCCAAGTATAGATCACTCCCGAACTGAAATAGGACAATCATTATTGTAAGCCGGGGTGGGCAGGCACTGTAGGGTATACATGCCCGACCTATCTGTACCTTAGCCCTTATGTGGTGCCGAGGTCTTTTATCAGCTCGACACCTTAGCCCTTAGGCTCTGGGAGCCACTCATGGTCCACTCTCCTTATCTTTGATCTTTCCCATGCCAAAGAGGTGACTGAGTCTCACGTGGTGCCGAGGTATTTTATCAGTTCGACACTATCCCCCATTGATCAAAATGCCACGGGCTAGTGAGGAATTTCAAATTGGCAGCAAGTAGCCGAGGGATGTTGGCATGCCTTTGGCAGTTGTTGCACATCTTGACGAGCTCAAGGGCATCTGCCTTCATGGTAGGCCAGTAATATCCTTGCCTCAGTAACTTCAGGGCAAGTGCCCTGCTCCCTAGGTGTCCTCCGCGGTGTCCCTCATGGATGTCGTGCAGTACTTAATCCGCTTCTGAAGGCCCCAAGCAACGTAGGTAGGGGAGTGTGAAGGATCTCCTATACAACCGCTCACCGATCATAAATATTGGGCTGACTGTCGCTTTACCCTTCAAACTGCATTGCATTCTGCTGGCAGGGTCACGTGGAGCAAATAATCGACGAGCGGGTCGATCCAACTTAATTCTACTACTAACACGGAAGCAACCTCTTCTGCCCCCACCCCCGAGAATGTTACGGTGAGGCAGGTCTTCGATATATACTATCTGCTTCATGGTTTCGTTGGTACTAGCCAATCGAGATAGTGCATCCACCTCAGCATTCTTGGATCTCAGTATCTGCCTGAGGAAGCAAGAGTGGAAGTTCAGTAGAATCGCTCTGACTTTGGCTAGGTATGCTGCCATGGTCTGGTCTCAAGCCTCGTAAGCACCGTTAACCTGGTTGACCACTAACTGGGAATTGCTACATACGATGAGGTGTTTGGCTCCCATCTCCTTTACTAGGTTGAGTCCAACAATTAGTGCCTCATACTCTGCCTCATTATTCGACGCTTTGAATCTGAATCGGAGGGCATACTCCAGCTTCACCTCGCTTGGCCCGTACAGTATCAGTCCAGCACCACTTCCTCACAGATTTGACAAGCCATCTATGTGGAGGATCCAGGGCTCCTCATCCCACGTCGGCCCAACACTGGCGGGGACCAATGCCACACTGGTCGATTCCTATAAAACATATTAGCGGGCTCAGTCAATTCCAGGGCCGGCTTGCTGAATGTGCATTCTGCGATGAAATCCTCCAAGACTTGGGATTTGATCGTTGGGCGGGGCTCAAACCAGATGTCGTATTCGCTCAGTTCGATGGACCATTTTGTTAATCTTCCAAACACCTCGGGCTTGAGCAAAATCTGTCATACAG
This sequence comes from Nelumbo nucifera, assembly GCF_000365185.1. Next base: position 638,930 of record NW_010729205.1, read on the forward strand.
GTCTGTTGGTGAGGACGACAATAGTGTGGGCCTGGAAGTACGAGCGTAGTTTCCAGGCTGCTATGATCAATGCGTACGCTAGTTTCTCGATCTCGGGTACCTGGTTTCAGCATCCTGCAAGAATTTGCTAACATAGTAAACGGGTCATTGGACCCGATCTACTTCTCTAATCAGTACCGAGCTGACTACCTCATCGCTCGCGGCGAGGTACAGCTTTAACTCATCCTTCTTCAGGTCGGGTTAGAACCGGAGCAGTACTTAAATATTTTTTCAGTTCGTCAAACACAAGCTGGCACTCCACAGTCCATTCGAAGTGCCCGTTCTTTTTTATTGCCTTAAAAAAGGGCAGGAATCGACCCGTCGATTTAGACATGAACTGGCTCAGGGCTGCTTCTCAACCGGTCAGTCTCTGGACTTCCTTTATTTTCCAAGGTGGTTTCATATCTAGGATAGCCTTAATTTTTTTGGGGTTGGCTTTGATGCCACATCGGTTTACTATATAACCTAGAAATTTACCCAACGCGAACCCGAAGATACACTTGTTCGGGTTTAATTTCATATTATACTTCCTTAAGACTTGAAATACATCATTTAAATCATTTAATAAAGAGTTCAAAAATTGGGTCTTCACAACCATGTCATCAACATAACACTCAATTTTATTGTCAATTAATGGTTCAAAAACTTTATTTACAAGGCACTGGAATGTTGCCCCTACATTTTTCAACCCAAAGGGTATAACCTTATAACAGTATAGCTCGAGCTCAGTTACAAATGCGGTCTTGTCCTGGTCAGCAGGGTCCATCCTAATCTGGTTGTAACCGGAGTAGGCGTCCAGAAAAATCAACAACTCATGTCCCGAGGTCGAGTCTACTAGGTGGTCAATCTGGGGTAGTGGGAAGTAGTCTTTCGGGCAAGCTCTATTCAGATCGGTGTAGTCGACGTACATGCTTCACTTGCCGTTGGCCTTCTTCACCAAAACCGGTTTGGCAACCCAACTCGGGTAATGGACTTCCCTGATGAAGTCTGCCGCGAGGAGCTTTCTAACTTCCTCATCGACTACCCTCCATCGTTCTAGGGCGAGGTTGCATTTCTTTTGTCTTATTGGCCTGACTAAAGGGTCGACATTAAGCTTGTGAGTAATTATTTTAGGGTCAATTCCGAGCATCTCTGCCACGGACCAAGCAAAAATATCTAAATTTTCAAGTAAAAAACTTACTAGTTGAGTTGGAGCGGTTCGCTGATCAAGGCACCAATCTGAAGAGTTTTGGTCGGCTCGATCTCGGAAATCGGTATGTGGACCGTTTCTTCTGTCAGGGCAGCTCGCTCCTCTGTATGTTCTGCTGGTTGTTCGAGCTCGATATACTCTACCAGTTTTGCCTTTCCTTTCAGGGAGGCCACGTAACATTTACGGGATTCGAGCTGGTCACCTCGCACAACATCCACACCGTAACCAGTTGGGAACTTCATCGCTAAGTAATAGGTGGACACTATCGCACGTAGAACGTGTGATAGGCTGACCTATAATCGCGTTATAGGGGATGTAGTCCCTACTACTAGGAAAGTGTGCTTGAGTCGTACGACGTTCGGCCACAAGCCTCCCTCCACTGGTACTGTGACCCAACCAAGGGGCTTGGCCTCTTCTCTACTAAACCCTACCAAGGGTGTGTCTGCTGGCTTTAGGTTACCCCATTGTAACTACAGCTTATCGAAGGTCTCCTTGAAGAGGATATCCACCGAGCTGCCTGAGTCCACCAAGATCCGCTTCACTTCGAAGTCATTGATTCTGAGTTTCACGACTAAGGCATCATCATGCGGATACTGAATCTCGTGCGCGTTGTCTTCAATGAAGTAGATAGGCTCTTCGAGCCGAGGTCGCGTTGGCGGGTTTGCACCTTCATTCTCCAATTCACGGGCCAATGTTCTCCCCGCTGCCAATGTACACCCCGCAATGATGGACCCGCCGGTGATCATATTGGTCACACCGCGGAGTGGTCTCTCCTCTAGTAACTGTTGAGGTGGCTGCTCGTTCTGTCTATTGCTTTTTGGGGCATCTTTTTTCCGATCTCCCTACCAGTCCCCTTGTCCTTTTTCCTCATGCAAAATGTACTTCTTCAATTACCCACGGCGGATTAGTTCTTCGATCTCATCGCGGAGGTCTCTACAGTTTTTTGTGCTATGACCGTGGTCTCGATGAAAGTGATAATAGACATTCAGGTTCCTGGTCGTTGGGTCTCCCCGTAGTCTGGGTGGCTATCTGACGATAGAGGAGTCTTTGATGGCCATTAGGATCTCTCCCCTCTTGGCGTTCAGGGGAGTATAGTTGGTTCTCTCCTTAGGTGGGCTCCTGGAATGCCGACCCGTCCTATAACTTTGCGAGGGAGACTTACTCCTCGAGCTCGGGGACTTGCTTCTTCACTTAGGGGACTTGCACTTTTTTCTTTTTTTGTTGCTCGTTCCTTCATCTTCTCTCTTCCTCTTTTCTCCTAGCTGGTTGTCGGTTTTCTAGTTTATCTCTTCTTCTGTACTGATAAACTGATCGACCAACTTGAGGAACTCGGTGATGTTCTTCGGCTTGTTGGTCACGACGTGCCATTCGTACTCTTTGTGAGTGATTCCTTTTCGTGCTATGGTGAGACATACCGCTGGGTCAAGGTTCGGCATCTGCAGGCATGTTTCGTTGAAGCGCTTGATGTAGCTTCAAATTGACTCTCCTTCCCTCTGCACCACGTTTAGAAGGCTCTCCTATGACTTCGGACACTTTTTACTGGTGATGAAGTGGGTCGTGAACATGTCCACAAACTGCGCCCAGCTTCTAATGGAACCCGACGCAAGGTTTCTATACCAAGTTCGAACTACTCCTCTAAATGTGGTGGAGAAAGCCACGCACATACAAGCCTCATCGGCCCCGACAAGATGCATCTAGGACTGGAATGCGTCTACGTGATCGCTAGGATCAAAGGACCCATCATACTTGTTTAGCGGCAGGCACTGTTCTTGTGGCCATCAAGCTCACCTCCTCTCTTTCTCGACCTTGATCCGCTGGATGGCTGGGCTTTGTTGATGGATCGTTCCTTACAGATGAACGACGAGTCTTGCGGCGTCGCCGCTGTTGCTTCTTTGGTGGTGCAACATTCGTACTGCCAGCCTTAGTATTGTCAAGTACTTCGATCTTACTCCGAATGGTAGGGCAAGGTGGTTCAGGGGTTTTCCTCACCGCGTGTTCAGTGCTGGCTGTCGCGGGGAATTGAGGGGTCTCTTATCGGGCCCCGAGCTAACGATCCATATGTGGATTTTGCTGATTGAGCCTCTTGGGCTGGCTGGGTTTGGGCCTATCTCTTGAGCTCTCTTCGGGAAGTAGGGGGTACGCCGGTCACCTACTGTGCCCCACGGCGGGGTCCGTCTTGAGGAAGGGACCAGTACCTACGAAGTTTTCTCACCGCAGGGGGGAGACTGGCGGACGTTCTGGTGAGCCCAGTGCTGACTCTCATTCTGGATTTGCCCTTGACAATGGTTTACCGGCTGGCTTGGTTGCAGTGGTGGAAACTGCTGCTAATATTGTTGATAAAAGTAGTACAGCTGAAACTATTGGAACTGGTGGATCTGCTGCATGTGGATTTGCATCGTTCGAACGCTCTGGGCGAGATCGTTGAATTGGGAGTTCTCAACCCCTAGGGGAATCACGGAAGGCTCCGAGAATGTGGTGCTCACCTGGGGGAGCGGTACACTCACCTGTTGGGTAGTGTACGAAACTGACAGTGACAGGACCTTGGAAGCAATCAGGGGAATGGTGAACTGGCCGATAGTTGCCGAGGGTCCTTGGGAAACGACTGTTTGTTGCTCTTGCCTCCCAGTAATGTTCATGTCACTCTTTCCGTTGTGGCTGGATGATGCCATTGAGGTTGAAACCGAGATTAAGACTGTTACTAGGATTGTGATGACCTTTCGACCGTATCCCATAGACGGCGCCAATTGATGATACGCAATCTGGAAGCTCCTAGCTAGAGAGTTGTCTGGACGTGCTTCGCGTGGCGAACTAGATCAATCTGCGAAACAGAGATCAGAGAGACCAGGGTGGAAGACCCGGCGAGGTCACTCCAATGCTTAAGTCAATAATATATTGTGGTTGCGAGCTAAAGTTTTGGATGCTGAAGAACTTGAATGTAAACAATCGCGCACACCTGGGCTTTGGAGGGGTTGTTGCCTGGCTGACTAGGCTCCATTTATTGAGTTGTCACCCTTCGGGCAAATCGCATCCACGTGACCTATTCTTGCTAGGTTGTGCCAAATCGCCCCTTCCTCTCGACGCACAGCGGTGGCGGCGGTGAAGTTCTTCTCCCCATCGCTTTTCTCCCATTTTTCTCTCCATCCTCTCTGGCATTCCCTATGTTTTGTTCATCCCCACCGTCCTTCTTTCTTCCACCGAACTGGATCCGGATGATCGATTGACCCTGCTTGTCGTCTCCTTCCTTTAACGCAGACGACGGTTACCGGCGGCGACGCTCTCAGCACTCCTCATTCTGTGTCGACTACAGCAGCTTCCATCTGAGATTTCGTCCTCAACCCATAGTCACAAGCTGGTATCGCCTTCAGTGTTCGGGAAAATCTATCTGGACGCAGAATCCTTTCCCTGTTCGTTGATCGTTCTCAGGCCAAAATCCCAGGTCTCCTTATTCCCTCTCTAGTAAAATCTTGCTTAGTTTTATTTTATTGTTTTTTTTTTTTCTTTTTAACCTTTGTTTGAGTCGATCGAGAGTTGGAGGGAGTAAGAATCGACAGAGCTGGTAATCGTTCCCGCCGAACCAGCTCCTGTAGGTGGTTATCAGTACTTATTCAATCCCGGCGTTTTTCTCCTTTATTCGTAGCATTGGTTAGCTTTCACAGAATTGTTTGCTAACTATTTAGAAGATGAATCGTTGTTTTGATTATTTTTTTTAGAATCCTTTTCCTTCCCCCCGATTCATTTTACTGATAGTTTTTTAGACAGTGAAGTGTTGGTTTAATTAGAAGTAGTAAGTTACGGCTGAGAGTTAATCTCTGTTCTCTTGTTTTCTCTGATTAATTAATATTAATTAGTTGTTCGACTATCTCCGGTGACTGAATGATTTTGTAGGTTTAGGAAATTGAATAACTACACCCTTATACTTCTAATCGCCGTCGTTAATTCTTAATGGAGACACACAAAAAATCGTTTTTACCCTTAAGTAAGGGAAGGATGCCAAATAGTAAATTACTATTTTGACCCTATATTTAATATAACAGGCGTGGGGTGGAGAAGAACATCTTGCACTACTGTTGCAACTTCTGTCTGGTGGTGACAGTGAATTATCACCGTCGTCTCTCTAAATTAGTATTTAGAAATCCTGCAACATCGCAGTTTGATGAGGGACTGATAGGAATGAGGGAGGAATGGAGAACCAGAGAGAGAAACGAGGTGACAAAACTGTGGGAAGGGAAAGAGAGAGGACGAAGGTGAGAGAAGAATGGAATTGAGAGGGAAGCGGGCATCTTCCGAGGAGGATACGACCAGTTGGCCACTGTCAAACAATGACGGCCAATGGCAGAGAAAGCGGGCAAATCTTGAACTCATTTGACGGATTCGTTGCAGCTTCGGTTCCGAGAAACATTTGTTGAAGCAAAATCGAATAAACAGAGGAGGAGCTGCATTAAATGTACTCGACAAAACTCGTCTGTTACTCTTGTGTCGAATCAAAGCTGCAACCCGTTTGATGCTTTGCAAGAAGCAAGAAGGGACAAAGTTCTCAGAGCTGCCGTGGATCTCATCAAAGCTGCACCGACCAATTTCTCAGAGTTGCCGTGGATCTCATCAGAGCTGCACCAACCAATTTCTCAGAAAATTAGACAACTAAGCCTCAGCCGTATCAGACCCCAACAATTGCAACATCTCATACAACTCAGCTCCCCTGCTTGGATGGCTACTGATGACAACAGTGAAAGCGTCAACTTGAGCAACAATTCCCTCTTTTTCTGCTCCTCTTTTGAAACGGGAGAGACCGGAACCAGCAAGGAAGGAGAGGCTGACACCCCGATTTTTTTTGTTGAGTTTCTCTGCTATAACGACAACGCCGACTACGACTGTGGAGGAGCGAAAGGAAATTGGTATTTTAGGTATAATATAACATTAAATCAAACAGTGGAATAATATGTAAATGATATATAACGGAGAATAAACGAAAAAGGAACTGTGCAACAATTATTAAAAACCGTAGTAATATTTTAAGACAATACTGAAATAATAAGCTTATAATTAGTTATGGGTTTGTTTTAAAATGGTAACTTGACTAACAAATATCGCTAATTTACTATTTTACCCTTTATTATCTTCGATTCATTTTACTATTTAACCTAATGTTCGATCGTGTGAATATTAAAATATTAGAACAGACACTCATGGCTGTCAGTGAGGTTGAAGATCTCCGGCATAAGACGACCGGAGAATGAGTTGTATTGCAAGAAGAGGTCGCGAAGATGGGAGCATTTAGAAAGAGAAGAAGGCGTTGGAACGAAGGCTAAGCTTGTAGAGTTCGGTGAGTTTACCAAGGTGGTCGGTTAGTTGGCCAGCGAGTTGAAGACGAGGCAAGCGGAGTTCGCTAACTCGACCATTATAGCAGGCAATGCCTCGCCAGTTGCAGGGAGTGGATGGTGTGGAAGCATCCCAGCCGCTCAACGCGGCAAGCGAGTCATGCAGATTGAGCTTGAACGATACCGAGGCCTGGATCTCAGCTAGTGCTTCAGGACTCCTCTAGGCGCATGCAGCATAACAGGGTGGTGGAGAGGAGCGTATGTTAACAGAGGTGGTGACCGGTGAATGTCTGTTTCCTGGGTTCTCGCTTCCCCTAGAGATCTAAACCAGAACTTAAAATTCTCACCTGCAAGAGGACCATGGTGGACTAAATGGGCTGCAATTTGATTCTCATCAAGAGGGATATTTGTGAAGTTGACGACTCTCACAGCCACTTTTTCTGGGTTGAACTTGCATTCACCAGGTTTTCCAGTGTAAGGGTATGTCTCCTCCTCTTCCAAGCCACCGGCCTCCATCAAATATTTGTAGGCATTGGTCATTGGGCCTCCACCGCATCCACTGTCACAGGAAGTCATGCCCGTTGCATGGCACTAAACAAACAAACACAAACATGGAACAAATCATCAATTCAAAAATGAAGTATGAAGCAACATTGCTTCTGGATTCTGATAAATGGAGCTATGGTTAGAGTCATCAAAGCAGTGAACCATGTGATCACAATCCACAAGTTGTTGCTCGCTAAGGCTGACAAGCTTCCCAGTTGCTATAAAGTTGGCCCCTTCGACAAATCCTGTGGTAATGCTAAATGCCCAACAAGATCCACAAGTTACTTGCATCAATTTCGACGTTTTCAACTTTCCACTGAAGTTTCAGAGCAGAGAAGCAACAGGGATTAGTGGAGAGGAGAGTATGTTAGTAGAGGTGATGACCGATGAGTGAACGGTCTAAGCAGCGTCTTTCTCTGTTTCTTGGGTTCCCACTTCCCATAGAAACCTTTGAATAAAAAAGAACAGAGAAAGACGTTAGAAAGTGTAGCGATTTTGATGCGAACTGTTTCGTAAAACAGACGAAGTCGCTGATAGAGAGAGGGAGATAGTGAGCGGGAATATTATATATGAAATAGGATTGGACGCTTAAGGGCATTTCGGTCAAAAATATATTTAACAAGTTGATTCATCATTTAAGGGCAGTTTGGTCATGAAACTTGCATTTAACTTGATGTGGACAACTTGGGTCAATGAACTATAATGGTATTCTAACCGATGGTGAGTTTAAGAGAATTCAAAGTGATGGTGGGTTTTGTACTATTACACATTACTTAATTTCCTAAATGGTATGCTAAAGGACGAGCTTTAGAAAATAAAATCTTAATGACATAGTGAGTTTTGGACGATTTGAAAAGTGATGGTGAGTTTTAAGAGAATTCAAAGTGATGGTGGGTTTTGGGCTCTATTACCCATTAGTTAATTTCCTAAATTTTAAGAATAATTTAAAAAGATTATATTTTTTTCTTTTTTCTCTCTATTTATCATTTGACTTGACTTTTGGGGTTGTGATATATATATATATATATATGAAAAAGAAAAGTAATAAAATGAAATAAAAGTATAAAAATAAAAAAATAAAATAAGAGAAAGATAAAAGAATATAGAAAATTTCAAAAAATAAAAAAACAAAAATAAAAAATAAAGTTCCATAAGAAGATAACAAAATAAATAAATAAATAATTGACAAAAGTAAGAAAAATAATTATTTAATTAAAAAGTATAATACTAATAAATAAATAAAATAAAAAATAAAAAAAACAAAAAATATTAATTAATTGTTTATAAATAAATATATAAAAATAGAAAAAGGTAGAAATATAAAAATAAATAAAAACAGGGTATTTTCTTTTGTGTTGGCTTATTCTTGTGATTTGCTTTCTTTATCGTCATTTTTGTTTTAATAATTGTTTAGTTTCATGTTTGTTTATTGATATCCCATGTGGGTCCTATCTATTAGACCTAGGAGAGGAGTGCCCAACCCCTTTTCTCTCCCATCCGAGTCTTATCCAGACTGATTTAACCGGTGTCTCGGGCTTTGGAGTCACTATTAAAACAAAATTGATTTTTGATGCTATTTGAGGAGGTATCATCACCTCTATTTCGACAACTGATGGGTGGCGACTTCAAATCAATCCAAGTGAACCGTTTTCGATGCTTACAATGCTAAATTAAACTAACCGAAACTCATCAACTGGATGTTTGAATTAGAATAGACATCGGGTTCTGCATTGCTCCATAACAGGTTCCGATTGCTTCCGCTTTACTTTTTCCCCCTTGAATTCCTTCTACCACAAGAACTGATTGGAAATAACATTTTATAGCACTTTATGACATTTCTGTAAGATGGGTAAACCCGAAAATTCATGGTATGCAACACTCAAATTGCATTCTCTTTATTGTCACAGTATTCAACGAGAATTGTTTAATAAATATCTACCCATGCGTTAACAATTCTAGATGAACAGAAGGCCTATGAAATGCCTCAGTCCCAAATACCTTACTAACGAGAGATTGAAGGAAATGAATGGGGTTATTTTTTGTGCTTTTCTTGCAGATTCAAAATTTGTGTATGCATTTAAGACTTGTATCCTATTCATGACTTGTTTTGACAATTTGTCTCGTAATCAATCACATCAGTGAAGTGTGGTTTTAAAACTCATGTTTAATTTTTTACTCTTTTTGTCATCCCACTTTCCTTAAATTGGCTTAAAATGCTACTTTAATAGTTTCTATTCTTTATGGTACTATCATGACAGAAATGCTTAAAATATCTCATAATTTCATGTTGATAAGCTGCCGTTTGGGGCTTATGCTTTGAGGCAAATCTTATAGAAAACACCCTAAGGCTCAATCTGGAGGCACACACCTAAAAGTATAGGTTACTTGCTTCACAACTTGAGGTGTTTTATGTTAATTATGTGTTTCATGAATTAATTGCAATAGGTTTCTCATTACATGATTAAGTTAAAGACCCTTTATGTTTTTTTTTTCTCTTGATATGTGCTTGTGATTTGATTTAATATGTATAATGTTTAATACAGTAATGATGTTTTGATTCTAGTGTGTACTTGTCTTAGACCACCAGGCCCAAGCCCAAATGGGGGGAGGGGGGTTGTGTCTAAAACTTTTGCCAGACTCTTATGGTCATGGATAGCCATTGGGATGGGGCTTTATGATGATTGTTTTGCAAATCATGAATGGATAGACTAACACCTAACACTTGGGAACACGAGTAGACAATTGCAAGAAATAAACTAACACTCCATAAATATTAGTTTGATCACTTCATCTGAAAGCTTAAAGGTTGTCTTGTAGGTAATAGAGGGATATTTGTGCATATTAGTAAGTGTGCATGTGCTTTGTATGTAGCAATTCTAGATGACAGTAATGATAGTAATAATGTATCCAAAATTTTCTATGAACTTTATGTATTTTTATTTTATATTTTTTTGTTTTTTATTATTAATTAGATGTRAATTGCAAAATGTAAATCTGATTGCATAAACACCTCATCCAAATATGTGATAATCAAATCGAGTTGTGAAGTTTCAAGTATCATTGATAGGCCTATTTGCTTGGTTAGACTCTTTTTTTTTTTTGTAATGTTTTATCTTGGGTAAATTACACGGACCCCCCTTGTACAAGGTTGTGAAGGTGATGCTTGTAATCGTCACAACCTTCTAGCTTATATGGTTCTTTAGTTCATTGTTATATCATCTAAAGTTAAGGTCTACACCCTGAATTCCAACTCCTAGAGAAGGGTGGGGGATGCCCTTATCAACCTCAAATACAAGATATCTAGGATACTGAGTGGTGCCACTCCTTAGTTTTTTTTTTTTTTTTTTTTGACGATTGCTTTCATATGAATATGGGAGTTCTTTAGAGAATGTCTTTGTATACTTTGTAATTACTATAAGTTTTGTCCCGATCATTCACTTTGTCTAACAAATGGGTTGATCATGTCATTATGATCACCTACTTAAGTGAATACTCAGACTGTCCCAACATACCCAGGTTTTGACCCCCTCTAAGGATTTCACTGATTGGCATATTGAAGACAGCCCAATCCGACACCTAGTGTAGTACCATAATCGAGTCTAGGGGTCTGGTGTAACATTTCAATTTTGCCTATCTATCACCAAGGTCTAAGGCAATAATGAAATTTGGTCCAGTTCAGGGTTTCAAGAAAACTCACATGTATGTACCTTAGGTATCACCCTAGCAGTTGAGACAAGCCACCCTAACCCACTTGGCGGCACATCAGTGTCAGCCTTGGCAGAATAAATCTCCCCAGATCTATCCAACAGTTATGAAGATTCTAAACTAATATGAGCTTCATAAGTGTCCAGTTTAAGGGTATTACAAAGAAACACACCAAAATAACATCAATTATGCACTTTATTCATTTACAATAAATGACAATAAGTACATCAATCTGATTGGAGCTAAGGGCATACACTGTCTAACACTTTCTGTATTGCTCCATCATAAGACCTCAAAACAAATCCGAAGACAAAGAAGCTTATCAGTACCACTTACCGATAAGAAGTGGACCAATGTAGATACATAGTGGTCACTCCGGCCACCAGACCACAGAAGGTGTCGAATCAATACCACACGGATGCCTATGATGAGTCCATAATTCATCGCACATGTGCAATGAGTTCATAACTCATCACACGTTTGCGATGAACTCGTACTCAAAACGAGTTGCTATGAACTTTGGCTGCGTAAATTTGCGATGAGTTTCAGACATGTGCGGGCCCACAATGAGTTTTGGATGCGCATGAATCTACGATGAGCTCAAAGCCATTGTAGGCCCATGACAAATATGGAATTTTTGTACAACCAGGAATAAATATTAGATACACGTACGTCTTTAAACCACGCGCGTGGCGAGACATTCTATAGGCCTAATAAGAGCATGCCGGCTAAGTGATGACTTCACCTACACCACGTCGATTAAAAGGGTCATGAAATGAAGTAGCACACACAAAATATGAGAATCCTTGGACGAAAGAAAAATTCGTCCCTGAGATATCTCGTGAGACACGTGGAAAAACCCTAGCAGTGTTCCTTGACAACTCTTAGTGAATCCAATATTCCCTTTCCTAGTGGGAATTAAATGCTTTTGACTCCTTCCTTTCAGGAACTAAGGATCCCTCCCTATAAATAGGAGTCTGTCTCATAACGAAATTATCATCCTGTCATTCACATTTGCCCTAACCTTTAACCTACCTCCTACATACGGTCTTCCTTTCTCCTTCAAGGAGACCCCCGTACATAGCCTCACCACTACACTCACACTTGTAGTATTTCCATTCAGATAACATGTCATCTTTAGAGAAGCTGAAATTAGAGCTTAAAACAGTTAGGGGTGAGTTTAAAATGTCAAAATCAAATTGTGGATCTACACGTGTTTAAGGTAAGAATATCCTCTTTCATTTTGTAATTTTTTATGGGCCATAGAAATAGATCATATATTCACAAAAGAAAGGGAAATCTCCAAGTTTCCAGCATAAGAGAGGATAACCTTAACCAAAATGTAAGAAACATAGCTCTCTTGCACGACACTCCTTAACTCAATAAGCTATAGATCAACTCAAAACTATCCAACTACATAATGCATTGTGAAGTCACCACCATTTTCACTACTCTTAATCATTTTACTTGAATACACTAGGTAGATAAGTAGATATACCTGAATATTTTCTAGATGGGTACATATCCCTTGAAACACATTAGGTAGGCACGATTAAAACTCTTTCTCCATTAAGAGTAAAAGTGTTTCTAGAAACTCTTCTAATCCTTTACTTACAAAAAAGCAATGATCCCATAGGACAGCATAAATCATGCTTCAAAAAACTTGAAAATGGTATCTAATTAGGAAATAGTTCTGCTACAATAGATGAATGTACCACTACAAACTCAAATATGTTGAAAATGATTACCACTACAAATTCAGATATAAGAGAAACAGGACCATGTTTGGATGATACATGGAAATGAGATAGGTTTGTTGTGCTATTGATTTAATTTTCAAGAAAATACTAGTTTAATTTCAAAGATTGTGCTTATTGATTAAGTTATTTTTCTTTTTTTTGTGTTACTTTTCTTTACAAGTTGTAGAGGAAGAGAGGATTGGATGAGGACTAAAAGGAGCATTTGTCTTTATAAGTTGGTGTAGGTACATAGTGCTCGCTCAATCCTTTAGGGTATAGAAAATTCCAAATTGATACCACGTTGATGCTTACGATTAGCTTACAACTCATCTGTCATTTGCGATGAACCTATGATACATTGCACACCCGCGATAAACACACGATTTATCACACGATCACAATGAACCTACGCTTGACGCATGCCAAAAGCTTACTTTAGTTAAACCTGTGATGAATTTTATACGCATCCAGTTCTATGATAAACCTTGAACGCGTGCAACTCTGCGATAAACCTCGGACACACACGATTCAACAATGAAATTTGGAGGAGTGTGGTTCCATGATAAACCCTGGACCACTATGGAACCCCGATTCGTTTAGAATTGGGCTTAAATATTGACTGCATGTGTAATTTTAAGCAGCGGGTGTAATAAGGTGCCACATAGGTTTAATAAAAGGTTGCCCGCTAAGCAATGATGTCACTAGCGCCACATCGGTTAAATAAGGTGCAAAAGGCGGTAGTACACATGGGCTATGAGGATCCTTGGGTGAAAGGAAAGGCAATCCTCAAAAAATCCCATAAGAATATGTGGCGAAATCCCAACAACACTCCTTAATGGCCGATAGCGAATTTAATATTCTCTTTCCTAGTAGAAAATGAACGCTTTTGGCTCCTTCCTTTCGGTATCTCATGATCCTTCCCTATAAATAAGGATCTTCTTCATAACAAGGGACATTCATTCAACCCCCGATTAACCCAATTATTGGATTTGCTATTCAACCATCTCATCACTCCCCTTACCTTAATCTCTCGATTGATTCTCTGCTCTCGGTCTTCATTTGTCCTTCAAGGAGACTATCCCCACCTAGCCTGACCACCTCCTATTTATAGTTGGATTTATTTTGGATTCTATCTTGTTTTTAGGTTGTCAAGAAAGAAAGACAATAGGGGTTGAATGTGTTTATTTATTTTTTTTTTTTTGGTCTCCTCTTGCTATTAGAAATAAGATGAAACTCAAGTGGTGTATCATTTGATTGTTTTTGTTTAATCATAATGAAATAAGGTTATTTTGTATATTTTGGATGAAGTTGTTTAAATATAATTCATACATCTTTTGTCTTAACGTTAAATATAGGTTATTATAGGTACTTTGTATGATGAAAAATGTTTTTTTTAATAAAATATCTTTAGAGGTGGCCAAGAGTGCCTCCAAAAATTAAATTGATATTTTTATCATATTACTTTTGAGGCACATAAAAGTTGCCTCAAAATCAATTGGAGGCAATTCAATCTGCCTCGAAAGAGGACTTTTAGAGGCATTTTTATTTGCCTCTATAAAGGGCTTTTAGCATCAGTGCAATAGAGGTAGTCATGTGTGATTTTAAAACCTATTTTTTGAGGCATTTGTTTTGTTCATCTCTAATTCTCAATCATGTGCCTCTAAAACATATAAAGGTAGGGCTTTTAAATGTAGTCACCTAGCCGCCTCCTATTTGTTTTAGAGGCACTTTGTATAAAAGCATTTATGACTACCTCAATAGATGCATTTTTCAGTAGTGATTGCATGGCCTACAACTTTAGTAAGTATTCTATACTTAAATAGTTTTGCAACTTCATTTTGATTAGTGTGAAATAATTAATTTTTTATTTCTTATACTATTTTGTCAACTCTTGCAGATTCAGAAGGAGGGACACAACGTTGAATACATTATTGAATTAATGAGGATGTTACAAAACATGGAGGATACTTTCTTTTGTTATGTTTATTGTTAGAAACAAGAACATTATTTTATTATGTTTTTTGTTATAAACATTAATTACTTTTGTTAAATGATGTAAATTTTTTGTGATTACATTTACATATTAAGAAAATCAAAATTTACAAAAAGTGTTATCGTTTCACAGGTTACAATATGGTTTGATAAGTATCTATTCATTCTATAACAAGTTGCAATGTGGTTTAATAACCATACAATTATCTTATGACAGGTTATATCATTACTTAATATAGCAACGATTTTTTATGTTAAATTATTGCTATATGTAACTTTTAACAATGATTTTCATTATAAACTATTATTATTGGTATTATGTAGCAATAGTTTTCATGATGATTCGTTGCTATAGATATTATATAGCAATAGTTTTTTTATGAACCATTTCAATAGGTATCATATAACAACAGTTTTCTTAATGAATTGTTGTTATATATAGTATGTAGCAATTATTTTCATTATACTCCATTATTATAGGTATTATGTAAGTATGTAACAATAATTTTCATGATGAACTGTTGTTATAGGTATCATTTAGCAATAATTTTTTGGATGCACCGTTGCCATAAGCATTATGTAGCAACAGTTTTCACGAATAACCGTTGCGATAAACTTTGTATAGCAACAGTTTTTTTGTTAAATAGTTTCTATAAGCATTATGTAGTAAAGGTTTTCATGAACAACCGTTGCAATATGTGTTATATAGCAACAGTTTCCAAAATAAATCGTTTCTATATATATTATATAGCAACGATTCTTTTTGATAAACTGTTGTTATATATATTTTTAAGCTATGGTTTAATAGGTCTCTAGCAACGGTTTTGGGTACTTCTATCAATGGTTATGTTCATTGCTAGAAGTCCATTTTCTTGTATTATACATAGAATCGACATTCCCAAATTGCTTAATACAATTATTTTCTTTTTCTTTCTTAAATTCCATAAGGTGAAAAATAAAAAGACTAATCTGAGCTTTTTCTTAAACTTGTGGTAATCCAAACAAATTGTTTAATACTATTGTTTTAATTTGAATCAAGTGTTTCCTTGATTTTGATGTGTTTTGAAAATATTTCCTTGGGTTTTATGTTTTCATGATAAAGACCAAACTTGTTCACATCATACTGCATTTTGCTTTTCTTCAGTTTAGTCGGCTATAGAAGCATTAATAGTTTTTCCATCCAAAGAGCTATCTTGAACCATTTTCCTAAATTGCCTATACCTTCCACCCCTTCTAAGTTCGTTCCCATTTTAATGCAAATTACAACCTAATACATCGATACCCATTGCACTCAACTCCTTAGCTCCTGCTTTTCCATCATTACCCCCAGACTTTTTGATTAGATAGTTAGCTCCTAGCAGCCTACCTTCTTCTTAGGAATCCATTCCTAGCTTCATGCATATTTCTTTTCCTACAGAAGTTTTCACTCCACGTAGTTTTGAGCTAGAGGTAAACCGGTTTTACAATTGTTTTCTGCTTTGTTGGCATTGCATCTGTAGTTACGATAAACAATTTACACATCCTGCCACATCCAAAAAACAACTAAGTGACATAATCCCATACGATAACAACAACCCGCCATAGCCTAACATTTATGCGCAATCAAATGATAGTTATTACAAGCACACTCTAGGTTCATACGCCTACCTAAAACCCAAAAATACTTTGCACCATAGGGTCAATACACATTCAATCATGAGCAAGCGCTATGACACCTGACAGAATTACATTCTGACCCCGAGTGTTATCCAATCACTATTGACACCAAATAAGTGTTTCTATTTTCATGATTTGATAAGTAGGGTACCTACACAAATTGATTAACAGACAGAAAAATCACCTAAGCAAAACTAATAGGAGCCCAGACTACAATAGAAAACCATCAAAATAGCCCATCATGAGCCTACTAATAATATGTTTGGCCATATGGGCCTATTAGAACTACATTCAGCCCAATATCTCACACAAGAGTAGAACATTATCGCATACAACCTAAGAGGGAAACAATCATCGCAAAACAAACACAAGAAAATTGCCAAAATACACAAAATACGAAATTTGTCATTTTCATTAAAAAAAATGGTTCTATACAACAAATAAATGCAAAGATCATATTCCTTGTACCACTCATTTCTCATCAAATTTGTCTTTTCCAAGCTCTGTCGTTGCGCTCAGGTCTCTAAAATCTCTTTATCCTCCTCCTCAAATCGCCATATCATTTTCACCTAGCGAGCAACCTTATTGGGTAGAGCAATCATTTTCTCCTTAGCCTTTGAGAGACACGCCTGGACAACCTTTTGGCACTTGTGGAGTTCCTTAGCCTTTGAGAAACACCCCAATGCAACTTTAGATTACGGAAGTTGCACAACTAAGACCTTATAGGTATCATATGCCTCGTGGTCAACAGGTGTAGCCCCTTGTTCACGTTGAGATTCAGCTACCATATTTCTAGAGGGCTACTCTGGCATAATTGCAAAAATCCTCTCCTCGTGCTATCCCCTAGGGGGCTATTCTAACAACACTTTAGAAGCCCTTTATGCTCTGCTCCAGGAGATTGCTCCGCAACCACAACAAAAGGCCTCCACTCCTAACCATCATCGGATTCACCCACCAGACTACTGGGGGGCTGCTCTATTACCACAACAAAGGGCCTCTGCTCCCGCCCACTTTCACACACCACACTCCTGGGGGGTGCTTCAATACGGGAATAGAAGGCACCTACTCCTACTCTTTCTCACCCTCAACCAACAAACCACCAGATGGTTGTTGCTCCTGGTCAGCACCTTCAGTCTCGCCCGCTAGCCCACTGGGGAGTTGCTCCGCCACCTTAAACGATTCTCACCCTTCCTTACAATCATTGGGCACATAATCACTAGTGACACCCTCCTCATCAACACACATCCCGACACATGCTTCTTCCAAGTTGACGAAACACTGCTCGGGTGACTTCTGCCCCTCAACAGGGAGCTGAAGAGATTTCGGATCTTCTATCAGACACCTAATCACATGCACCATAAGCACATTCCTCTGCGGCAAAGAAAGCATAATTAGTAGAAGCAAGTGCAACACAATAAAGAATCAAATACAATTGAACTATGCATACCTTCTTATCCACAATGCCCTCAGAAGGAACTTGTAGGACCTCAACTTCAGGGTAAGCCTCCCCAATATGTACCCGCTTCAACACAAATGACTACAATAGCATGATCAATACAAAATAATAGAAGAAACATTAATCCAAACATAAATTGAATAAAACACCATACAAACTTACCAATTCGTAACACTCTAGCTCCTTCCTCCAAGGGCAAGGAGCCACCTTCTTTACCCACCCATTGATTGCAGGAATAGTAGTCATGGTAGTCGGAGGAACCGGAACTGCCGATTGTATTGAGTTTGCATTTGCCTGATCCACCACCATAGTCAGAAAACCTGGGAGATCCTAAACAACATCTCCAAATGGATCCTACAACATTTCTTCAATAGGTTGTTCTTCCCCTTGAGCCACCAAATCGCCAGACATGGACACCGAAACATCAGTTGGCCCCTATGCTACTGGCCAAAAAGACCGAGGCACCATCGCTACCCTGCGCCTCTTCTGTGGAATGAGATGATTGGTCTCACTTTCCTCACTAGTAGGGCGCTTACCCTTACCGTCAACACCCAGGACTCCCTGCTCCTCCACAACAACCTGAACCACTTGAGGGGCATCGAATTGAGATAAGACTTCTTCCTCCTCCTACTCAACTGCATGACCTGGTGGTAGGGCCATCATGTGACGAGGGCGGGGATCAGCAACCATGAATAGTTGCATCCCGCCAAAAAGAGAACACAAATAACTTGAGCAAACAGGCTTACAGACTTCATCCCTCTTGAAACCAGTTAAAGGGAAACATGAAACATCAGGAAACGCTAAGTCATTCCGACAAGTCCAAAAGACATCCTCACCTCCTAGCCGCACAAACTGCAAACCCATGTCATCATAACCAAATTGACAGAGAAGTCAGTCGGGACGATAAGCTACCACTTGTGCCTCTCTGGCACGATCAAGATATGTGATGACCTCGGGCCAAAGAATAAGGCGTGCGATGCGAGTGAGAGCATGGTTGGCATCAACGGCATGCTGCTGATCACCATCTTTAGGGACATTGACACCAACACAGAACAACATGGAGAGACGAATGGGTTGAACATATGGCTGTAGAACAAAGCCTTCAAGAGAAGATAGCTTCGACTCGATCTCAGCATCACTAAACTACTTAAGCCTCTTCACATTGAGCCACAATTTACCACGGTAAACATCTAGAGTTTCTTCTTCGGTTTGATCCCTTTCCAGTGTTTCCATGGTGATAGTCAATGGAGACAACCATCGAGGCATGACACTAAGCTACAACCGCTCATAAATAAACATAAATATAAAAAGGGAAAAGGTGTACGAGCAATGCCACTTGTAACTCAAATCCATTATTTGATGACGGTGTTGTCCATCTACTTGAAGAGGTAACCCAAGAACATTGACGCCAATGGTAATTGATTACCATTGGTTGCAAGAATAGAAAGGGGAACCAACACTATCTAAAGACCATAATTTGGATTACCATGAAATAAAAATTGAGACATAACATATAGAATGAAGGCTACAAGATGGAATTGGTTGTCCCCCTTCCAAACCATAACGTCATCTGAGCCCTTGCTCGAACCAATATGCACTCCAAGCTTCCAATGGCCACTTCCCACGAGTTGTAGACTCGTCGACCTGAACTTTAAAAATGTGAATCTCCTATGTTAGCTCTGCGTACAAGTCCAAAAGACTGCTAGGGATAGACTCTGCATACTGAAGGTGTTGGGTAGAAGTGACCCCTCCCAACGAAAGAGCAAGCAATGCGGCAACATCTTCGATAGTGACACGGAACTCACCAAAAGCACCCACAAAAGTGTGAGTATGGCAACACCAATGAGCAAGGAGATGCTTCATGTAAGTAACCCCTTCCTTCCTCAAGAGGTCCATGAAACAATCGACGAAGCGAAGAAGCTCGGCACTATGAAGCAATCAACAAAACATAGGGTTATCTATAATATAACATGCCCAATCCGAATAGTTCACTGGTGACTTCAAATCATCCATCCTTGGCTTGTGACACTGGAAAAGATATAGAATGACCCAAGCAACCGTATAGACACATCGGTTCCTTCCCCTCTACAACATCAAACTCACCATCTTTACCCCTTAAAACTGGCATGAGGGGCCAAAAACCTTTCCCATCATCAGCCATTTTTGCAGATTCATGCTAAAAAAGGAGACCCTCAGTGTCGACAACTCTCACAAAATTGAAAAATGGACACTCGGGCTTCCCAGACTTCTTCTATGCATAGGGAGCCATTACCGAGAAGAGTAGGTGTTGAAGAAAATGAAAGAGAAGAGAAATCAGAAAGGGAGAACAAACAAACACTGAAGGCACCAATAGACTCAAAGAAGGAATGCAAAAGAAAGCACAAGAACCATCTGAGCAATGCCTTCTTATAGAAGCTTTGCATGAGCCTATTAGTCCAAATGATGTCGTGGAAGACTAAACGAAATGATTACCAATCACCCACTGTCAATCAGCTAAAAAGGTTGGAATGCCAAAATTATGATAATACCCTTAAAAAGAGTGGGGCACTCGTCAACCCAATTTAAAAGCATTGCCATGTCATCGGGCCACCATTTTCAACCAAATAACCCCCAATCCCAAGCCACACATGGCCTGTAACATATAAATGTGATTCGACAATTATACGTAAGACATGATGAAGATCATACCACACATATAATGGTTGACTTCACTGTACACAATGCAAGAATGAGAAGAGTCATTCCATCCTCCAATGAATGATTACAGAGAATAGAGAGTCACGAGTTGGGCATGCCCACCAACACAAAGGGGGGATGAAAGCCTTGCCTAGATAACCAAATTCTAGAATGTATTTCACAACAGAAAAATACTCTACCAAAGACAGGGGCTGGAAATCAAAATCACAACCTCAATTGTCTTTGGCAAAGCATTTCCTATTGAGAAACAGGGGGAATAAAATCAAATCACCATTACAAACTGCCCTGACAAAGAACACCTTGTTCAAAATAAGGGGCTGGAAATTAAATCATCAACCAATAGTTATCTTTCGACAAACTACTTTCTATCAAGACGCAATGAGGCTGAGAACTTCATAAAACAATCTAATACTGAAATGCCTCTTGATAGAAATCACTCTGTCAAAAGATAGGGGGGCTGAGTATGACAATACAATCGACCCCAATGATTAAATAATCAATGCCAAGTATGCGGAAGATGAACTCAAAGCAATTGGCCCCGCTTGGCCCAAATAACACCAAGATATATTAGAAACATAAATGCCTATTAATAAGCGCACACTTACCAATAAGAAGAGGGGCTAATAACCTATCCCATTTAAAAATTTTTATGCACACAGTTTGTCATACATCCCAACCAGGAATAGGAATGATTACTAGACCCAACACAACAAATGCAAAGCTAGGAAACCCATCTACTATATGCCACGAAGAATCACAGAAACAAGGTACCATGACACCCATGGTTTTTTGTACTCGTCACTTTGTCACAAACCTCCAAATGCTTATAAATAAGCTCCCACTTACCAATAAGTAGGGGGCTAATTGTAGGTACATGTCGATCACCACAATTATAATAGCACGGAAGGTGCTAAACCGATACCACAAAGATACCCATGATGAGTTCATGACTTGGCAAACATTTGTGATGAGCTCAAAGCCTGAAATGAGCTTGCGATGAGCTTAGGGCCACCATGAGCCTACAAAAATCCCAAAACCAAAGCACCGAAAAGGAATTCGAAGTTGCCAGAGATCTGCAATGAGCACAAGGCCATCATAAACCTGTGATAAGCTCAGAACCATCATGAGTGTATGATAAGTTCAGAGCCATCGCAAAACCTATGATGAGCTCATGCCCATAGGTTAGAGACAAGAAAAGAAACACGTGATTCACCGATGTTGCATGTGACAAAACAACCAATAAGATTATAAGACATGCGAGATTAATATTGATGACGCTCGTACCACGTCAGTTTAGGTAACTCACAAAAGGAAGTAGAATATGTATATTATGAGAATCTTCATATGAAAAGAAACCTTGTCATTGATATATCTCATAAGACATGTGGCAAAAACCTAGTAGTGTTCCCCTGACAACTAACATTGAATCAAAGATTCCCTTTCCTAATGGGAATAAAACACTTTTGGCTCCTTCCTTTTAGGACCTTAGGATCTCTCCCTATAAAAGGAGGTCTATCTCATAACAAGAATATCATTCTATCGATCAGAGCCTTTAGCCTACCCTTTGCTTGCTGCCTTTTTTCCTCTTTCAAGGAGACCTCCATGCGTAACCTTACCACCTTACTCACACCAACCTTCCTTCGTCTTTTAAAAAAATCACCGCACGTAGCCTTCCCACACCACTCACAAGAAGAAACACACCTATTGATCATATTTGAGTTGATGCCGATGCCTTGGGTTTTGACGAGGAAGAAGAAACCCATCAATTTGACAATGTTCTGAGTTGAAGCTGTTGATGCAAACTAGTCTTAGCCTAGAGAAGGGGTTAGAAGAAGGGGGAATCCATCATATGAATAGCCAGATCATGCAAGATGGTTGGGCAAAAATTCAAAAATTTTCTTTCACCTTTTCAGGAATCACATTCCTAGTTTTAGAAAAACTACTTTTTCTAGGATCGTTATTGAACTGAAACTGGACCAATTTTGAAACCAAAAGGAAGGGAAAAGTATACATGATACAGATTCCACAAATGTATCTCCCAAAGTAGTAGTTCACGCCCAAACTAAATCCCAAAAACAGCCTCCACTGAAAATGGTGCAACTTGAAATGAAGTCAGTTCAGCAACACAGTTCTTAGCAAAACTGCAGTCCAACACATTTGATCGTACAAGGGAGGTGAACACGAGATTTCTCTGAATTTTTCCTACAAAAACCAGAGAGAAAGAAGTGATCTTTATCAGTCCCAAAGCTATAGTCGAACTAGGAGGCAAAAGGGTGTAGAGATGACCAAAAACTACAAAAATATTAAGTTGTCTTGGACTGGTTTGCCTTTTGCCCCCTCCTCTTTTATAATCTCTTATGGAGATTTCTCCTAATTTAATTAGGAGATAATCTAGATCTACATTAGATGTAGACTCTAATTAGAGATAGACCTTATCTTCTTATAAGATTAGGTGCTCCATACCCAAATTTGCCTCATATCGCATCTTGATTAATCATATCATGTGACATCTTGATTAATCATATTACTTATGGGCTTTAAGCCCATTAAGCAAGTGGCTGACGTCCCAAGATAGTTGCTAACCCATTTAGGTTCAATTTGTATGGCATGGGACCCCAATAATTACCTCACATAAGCCCGCATGGGTTCGGCCCAACCTCTGTGAAAAGGCCTGGCTGAATTCACTATCTAGCACAGTGAACCCCTAAGTCCATCAGTATGGGCTCTTAATGGACCCAACATGTACATTAAATGATCGTTGAGTACAACCATCTTATAAAGGCCCAAGGACAATAGACTTACATAAGATATAGCCCATTAGGTAAAAACCCTAAATGGTCTTGTACACTTAACCTCTCAGCCCATAATGATCAACCACTACCCGACAAAGAAGGACCTCTCCCTGGCTATAAGGTGCAATGTTGCACTCTTTGCTCAGATGGGTCTTGGGAATTAAAACATTTTGCAAAGTTTTTTTCTTAAAGCATAATATATAGATATCATATAAATATATTTTGCAAAACAAATCTTAAATAAGTTTAAAATTGGCTACTGACAGATTTGGTTTCCATCAAAGAAAATATAGTCCCGATCATTCACTTTGTCCGATAAAGGGACCGATCCTGTCACTATGATCACCCACTAAAGTGAATTATTAGACTGCCCCAACATACTCAGGTTTTGACCGCCAAAGGATCTCATTGATTGGTATATCAAGGATAACTCAATCTAACACTCAATGTAGTACCATAATCGAGTCTAGGGGTTATGTGTAATTTTCTAGTTTTGCCCACCAGTCTCCAAAGTCCAGGGCATAACTGGAAATTTGTCCAAGTTTAGTGCTTCAAACAAGCACACACTACATGTGCTTTAGATCAAACCCTAATAGCTGAAACAGGTTGCCCCAACCTTCTTGGCAACACATTAGTGTCTGCCTTGGTAGGATAAACTCCCCAAATCTATCAAACAGTCAAGAACAATCTAAACTAATATGAGCCTCTTAAGTGTCTAGTTTAAGGGGTAATTGCACAGAAATGACAAATCATAACATGAAACAATTATGTACTTTTATTCATTTACAATAAATGTATTAGAACATCAATTTGATTGGAGTTAAGGGCATACACTGTCTAATAGAGGATTGTTAAAGAAGAAGAAGCAACACATTGATTTGACAATGTTCTAAGTTGAAGCCATTGATGCAAACCAATCTTAACCTAGAGAAGGGGTTTGTTGAAGAAGAAGAAGAAACAAACCTATTTGCATTAGGAGTGGTGAAAGAAATCTAAGTTGAAGCCATCGATGTCTAAGGGGTTTGTTGAAGAAGCAAACTGGTATCTTCTTTACTTCAATGGTAATTAGGAGTAAATTTTTGCTTCGTAAAAATTGAAGTAATATTTTTCTATCTTAATCAAAGTAAAATTTGACACCTTACCACTTTTACGTCGATGCTCGATGTATTTTATTGCTTAAACCAAATGAATGCAAAGTTGAACCATAATGCATTAATGCACCAATGCAGCATTTACATCTCTTCCAAACACAGCCTAAAAGGGTAATGTGGTAGGAACCCTTTTTGTCAAAAAAAAAGATAGGAAACCTTTTGGCTACATTTGGAAGTGATGTAAAATAATACATTGGTTTGGTTTTGTAGGCATTTGGAAAGAGCATATAATTACGATCGGCATAAAACTCCACTGCGGTTCAGTTTTGTGTGCATTTGGATGGAGTGGAGTTTTACATTGATAATCGATGTAAAACCTCATCACTCATAAAATTTTACATCGATAATCAATGTAAAAACTACATTGATTGATGTAAAACTTTACACTTTTTTACTTTTGCCTGTGTTTGGCAACATTACATTTATGCATTGACAAATGACAAAAAAAAACACATTTTCCAATGCATATTTACATTTATAATAAAATGTAAAAGTACATTAATAAAAAAGAAATCAATTTGCATTCAAGTGGTCATTTTGATAAAAAGGCATATGCTTTATTGGAATTTGGGTTTGCATCCATTACACCTAAAAGTTTGTTTGGTAAGAAGGTAAATTTATGGATGCAAAACTAACCCAACTTTACATTCTATATGAACTGTTTTACACTTTACATATTTATATTCACTCTTATTTGCATCGTTTCCAAATGCAGCCTCAATGTACACTAACGATGTTCTACATCGGATCCAAAAGTATCTTACTAATAATGAATCATTCACAAACGGATATTACACAAACAATTCCTACTTGAAGATGCATTAAAGCGATAGAGGGGGTATCATGTAAGAGTTTGGATCTCCTGCCCATGAGAACTTTGCCCACGTTTGCTCACATAACATCGCAACCACACATGGTGAATATCTATCCTCCTATATAGTATTATGCAGCACAACAGGGGGAGATTCCCAATTCACAGGGGTAATGTATTGTGATTAGATGTGGACAGGATCATGCGTCATCATCTAAATGATGCTTAGTTATTTTTGTGAAGCACGACTTAATTCCACGTCATCCACGTGGACAGTGATAAGATAAGGAGCTGTAACTCAAATGTTACCTTGTCGTAGGGAGTGCAACTTCTCCGCCACTTCCCTTCAACTTTTGATTCATCACACAGTTTAGCCACTTTTGAGTTTTGATGTCTCTTATTTAGGGGTGATCATGGGCTGGGCCGGGCCGGGCTTTGCACTTATGATAAGGGCTAAAGCTTAGGTCCGGGCTTGTAACATAAGCCCTAGACTAGTTTACACGGGCCTGGGCTAGGTCGAGCCTAGTTATAGGTCAATGTCTTTCATATATAAAACATTATATATCTACAATTTTTTATATTAAATGACATAATATGCATATAAACTTTTATTTGATATATTATATAATATAAAATATTACATATAATATAAATTATACATGTCATGTTATAATATTTATATATAATATAATGTAAAATAACATGTATACATATGTATACATTATACACAAAATGTGTAAGTTTAAATATATGCTGGCTGGGCTGGGCTTGAAGTATTAAGCCCAAGCCCAACCCTAAAATTTGTGGGCCTGATATAGGCCTGGGCTCGGGTTGGGCTTGAACACAAAATCCAAGCCCAAGCCCAGAATTTCCGAGCAAGGCAGGGCGGGGCTAGGCTGAAAATGATCACCCCTACTTAGACCTGGTAAAAAGTTAACCCAACCCGCGAACCCGACCCAACCCAACCCAACCTGAAAAAATAAGGTTAGGGATTCATATTTAGATACCTAAACGTGAAAGTGACCCAACCCGACCCGACCCAAAAAATCCGGGTTAGGTCATGGGTCAACCTGTTGATCTGATTGCCAAGTCTAATTGGGATTATTTATGTATTGTTAGAAGTTTCCACTCTTTAATTTTTCTATTTAGTCTTTATTTTTTATTGTTTACTCTTTAAATTGTTAAATGTTTAAGTTTTGTATTTTATATTTGTAATTTTAAGGTTAATTGTTTTAATTTTGACATTTTCATATATTTTTTATTTTTTAAAATTTTAATTATTTTTTGGAATGACCCAAATTGACCCATGGTCAACCCTAACCCGAAGCATTTGACAACCAATCCGAAAGTCAACCCGAAGTATATTGACCCAACCCGAACCCGACCCACCCAACCCAATTGCGAGGTCTACCCCTACTCTTATTTCTCTTCGTATCTTTCTCTTCGCCGCTTCTCTATCTTTTTGCTCTGCAGCTTCCGGTGAGAGATCCCATTAACAGCCCCGGCACCATGAACGGAGGTCCGATCGAAGATGGTTTTCCGGCAGACCGCCTCTTCAACMAGGGATACTCCTATACCTACGACGACGTCATCTTTCTCCCTCACTACATCGACTTCCCCACCGACGCGGTCAACCTAAGCACGAAGCTCACGAAGAACATCGACCTGTCGATTCCTTGTGTTGCTTCTCCCATGGACACTGTTACCGAATCCTCGATGGCAGTCGCCATGGCGTCGCTCGGTGGCATTGGTATCGTGCACTACAACAACCAGCCGTTTGAGCAAGCTGCATTGATTAGATCGGCCAAATCTCGTCGGATTCCGTTTATCTCTGACCCCATTTTTAAAACCCCTTCAGATTCGATCGGTTCGATTCAGGACTTTGCGTCATCGCCTTGTATTTTTGTGACCGAGTCAGGGAACTCCAAGTCCAAGTTGTTGGGTGTTGTTGCCAAGTCTGATTGGGAGAGGTTAAGTGATAAAGAAACTTCGGTATCTAAATACATGTCAGAATCGTTAGTTTCTGCCCCTTCAGGTTACTCATTTGAGCAAGCTGCTGCTTTTTTAGCAGCGAACAAGCTGGATTATGTTCCTTTGGTCAGTGAGCAAGATGGTGAGGTTGTGGATTTATTTACTTCGGCGGATGTGGAGAGGATTCGCGGATTTCCGAAATTAGGGTTTCCTTCTTTAGGGGCTGATGGGAAGTTCATGGTCGGAGCCGCTATTGGGACGAGGGAACGGGATAAGGAGAGGTTGGAGCATCTGGTTAAGACTGGTGCTAATGTAGTGGTGCTAGATAGTTCGCAGGGGAACTCGATTTACCAGATAGAGATGATCAAATATGTAAAGAGGACTTATCCTGAGTTGGACGTCATTGGTGGTAATGTTGTCACAGCATATCAAGCACAAAATCTAATTCAGGCGGGAGTAGATGCTTTGAGGGTTGGGATGGGTTCTGGGTCAATTTGTACTACACAGGAGGTGTGCGCTGTTGGCAGAGGGCAGGTAACTTCCTTTAATCACCATGATCAATATATCTTCATTTTTATTTTTTGCATATTTTCCATGGGACTAAAGTACAAATACACATAACTTTTAGGTTGATTGTACTTCTCTTTTTGTAACCAGATGATCTGTAGCGTTATATTGGCTTGTAAATTAGCGGCTTTAGGAAATTTACTCAATTTTCCTTTAATGATGTAGTGGTTGAGGTGTACAAAGATGAGAGATTAATATGGCAGTGTCCTAATTCAAGATCTTGAAAATGTAAATTTAGTTTTTTTCCGATCAGTAACAGTTTCGATTAATATCAGAGTTGACAAATGACAAGTACATTTTATTTCAGTCATTCAGCATAGAATAAAAAGGAGCTTAACTTGGATGATCATGACTGTTTGGTGGAGTTATGCTTATTATTCACCATTGTAACTGTTATGTTTGAATGGGGGAAATATAATATCTCTATTTGTAGTTTCCTAAATATTTACTCTTTAGTCTTTTCTCTCTCGGGTAAAAACCTATCTATGATTCCCTTCTTATCCATGAGGTGTTCCCAAATACAATCCAATTATTTTTATGCCTTCCCTAGCAGGCCATTATCCATTGAGTTAGCAAACCATGGGATTCCTCTGAATGAGATATTCACTCAAATCATTAATTCTGCCCTCATCTTCAATTATATTTTCAAAATCATCAAAATCAGGAATTCTGCCCTCTTGACTTCCAATTATGTCCTCTTTCATTCATTTTTTTCTATGCTTGTATGCTAATATCTCTTTTTTCACCTCTTTTGGGCATTTAGGACAGACTTATACATTTCTTCTTCCACTAATCAAATGCTCTTTTGCTCTATAGATC
Organism: Nelumbo nucifera; assembly: GCF_000365185.1. The sequence continues at coordinate 667,375 of NW_010729205.1, forward strand.
CCTCCATTTGTCACTTTGCCACAAAATTTACAAGTGACAGAATTTGAATTCTTTGGATCTTGCAAATAACAATATTTCCAGCCTGGGTCTTTCCTATTGCTTTTTTGAGTATTGTTGGACTTGTCTCCCATCTTTTTACTTTACTTGGTTGGCAAAATTTCCTATTGGAAAATGACAATTACAATTTGCAACTATCAATACTCATATTTGTGAACCTATCTTCAAAAATAAATAAACTATTCTAGTTCTACTTGTTAATAATAGAAAAGCTCAACTGTTTTAACTCACTAAGAAGCAAGGCTGCAATTCTGCAAGTATGCAAGTCTTTGTAGAAACTATAAAGAATGGGCAGTTTTAGTGATAAAAACTAAAAAACAATGGGTGGACTGTGAAACCCCAATTTTAATGAGAAAAACTGAAAACAAATGGGGCAGATCCCCTGTTTTTATGATAATAACTGAAAAGCAATATGTTTCAATGAGAATATTTGAAAAAAAAATGGGGTGGATCCCCTATTTTTATGATAAGAACTGAAAAACAATGGGGCAGAGCCCCTGCTTTAATGAGAAAAACTGAAAAAACAGGGGCGGATTCCCTGTTTTTATGATAAAAAGTGAAAAAAAGAAGCTTGGAGAGACAAACTTGAGCTTGAATGAGCTTCAGCTTCCTCTGGTTTGTCCTTTGGAGCGCAAACTTTTGGACGAAGGAAATCTTCCCTCCAAACTTTTTTTTTTCTTTTGGTTGTTTTGGCAAAGACTCTGTCGATTCAGCTTCCTTTTGTCCTAAGTTTCCTATTTTGTGTTTTTTTTTTATATTATTTGAATCCTGTTTTAAGTTGAATTGTGTAAACATCATCCAGGCGCTTGCTTGGGCCGCCTGAGGCGAGCACCTGTTCAAGGTTTGTGCGCCTTAGACTGGGCAAGATGCCCAGCCTGGAAAGCGCCTCGCCTCTGCGCCTAGGTGCACCTTTTAAAACACTGGTATAGTGACAATTTATTTCCTTTGTCATTGGTTAGGAAGGTTATTTTGTTCTTTGATATTTTTGAGCGGTTCCGGTAAGGTGTATCCTTCCCTCTTTTCGTTAATGAAACTTAACAAAAAAAAAAGAAAGTGATCTATGCTATCCCTTAACACTCCTTGATTTCCAAGACTGCAACCATTACAGTTATGTTTGACCCGATTCCACAATGGTGGAATCCATTTTTTTAGTTATTCTTGATATTAAGGATTTTGCCACATCTTGCCATCCTGTAATTAAATCGTTTTTGGAAAATGGAGTAATGATCTCCAAGGTCAAAGGCAAAAGATGTAAAGAGGGAAGCACAGATTAAGGGAACACATATGAAGAAGCCAAACACACCCGGGAATCTAAGGCAGAGAAATTGAGGTAAACGCCCTCAAAAAATGAAATGAGATACAGAGTTTGAGCTAATTCATGTTTTTTCATACCTCATCCAAGATTCCAAGATTAGCTTGGCTCTGAGGTATTGACCAAAACCAAAGTAGGTTTAAGCTTGAAGTTGGATAAAGAATAAAATCAAAGGCAATAATTGACCCCCCCTCCCCGCGCCCAAAGATCTTCCCAAATTTTAATTCTAGTGCATTTTGACATCATACCTGATGGAAAGAAGCATAGGAAGAACAGCCAAAATTGCTTTCCAAGGAGAAGCATGGGTAGTTCTGTGGGCAACTCTGCATATTTACCATTATAAGCCAAACCATGAGTGGTTCCAATCACACAAGGCCACAAATTCTTGACTTCCACGGGGATCCTCCTAAGCCATTTTCCCAACAATGCTGAGTTCTTTTTTATAAAGTGACATCTTATTCTCCATATTCACTCTGTTAGTTATTGAGCATATCAACTCCTGATTTCATGTAATTGATGTGATTTAAGTTTTGGTTTCTATCTAGGCTTTAACTTGACTTGAAATTGAAAATTTGGAAGTTTCAACCCTTACATCGTGCTTAATTCTTGTATTTTCCCCACCAAGAAAAGCTGTACATTCTCTCCTTTAAGTGACATCTTTTATGACCTTATTTGCAAGTCCTGTACTACTGCATCAACATCTTGATATTGAAATGTAAACACAGGTACTCATAAAGTTTAACTGAAAATGCTATCTAGCTAAATGGATAGTGTTGGGAGAGGTACTGGATTATTATTTCTTATTTTGAATAAGTCAAAACTGTGTAGTTAGATCATCATTAGAAGTTTTTTCTGTCTGATAAAAAATAAAGAAGTCTGTGCCCACTCATATTCAGTATACCTTCCAAAAAAAAAACTGATAGATTTTGCTGCCTCTTGGTTTTGTTCCTCTTCTAAGGATTGAGAGACAACCTTTTTTAGTCTATGTACTGTTGCACTTTTATTTTGATCTATAAAATCCATATTTCTGTTTCTAATGAAAGCATTTCTTGTTTTAATTACATAAATGCATTTTTGTTTTAATTACCACATACCTTGAGGTTTATAATGTTTCTTCAAACATAAACTTGCTCACAAATTTGTAGGCCACAGCAGTTTACAAAGTTTCATCTATTGCTGAGCAAAGTGGTGTTCCTGTCATTGCTGATGGTGGTATTGCAAACTCCGGACACATAGTAAAGGCTTTAGCATTAGGAGCTTCCACTGTAATGATGGGTAGTTTCTTAGCTGGCAGCAATGAGGCTCCTGGGTCTTACGAATATCAGGTAATATTTCAGGAAATATTTTTATCACACTAAGAACAACTTCCTGCCAATGAATTAGTGCTTTAACTTTTGATCATTAATAGTCAAGATTTTATTAATGTGTGATATGAAGAATGATGTACAAATAGAGATGTGCCAAGCCCCCCATAAGTTTTGTAAATGGATATTTTATTTCCATGTTAATAAATAATAATCTGGCTAGTCTTCCTATCAAATATTTCTCATATGATGAATCCTAGTGATGACTTTTTGTCTCCTGCATTATTATGCTATAGGTAATTGTGCAAGCATATGGTGGTTGGTTACTTCTTGTTTCTCTTGTTGCAAGTTTTTATTTTTAAGCCGTTGCTTTTGTATGCCTTTTCTGTATCTGAATGCGCTGTCTACGATTTTCACAATGTAGTTGTGAATTATAACATTTAGAATTTGAAGAATTTCATGACAGTTATTTGTGAAAGTTCCTTTGAAGCCCTGCTGCAATCTAGTGCTAATTTAATTAAGCTTAGGATACTTCTTTTTTTGTTAATTTTTTGGAACTTGTGGAATAAAAGTATGCATATGCTTCTACATAAAGAAATTTGATATAAAATTGCTAAAATGTCCCTGCTTATCCTAATCTTTTCCAGTTCTTAACAAAGGTGACACTAACCGGAGTTTAAGAATTCTGAATTCAAAACCTGTTTGTTTGGCAAGACTTTGGTTAGTTTTACAGGTAAAAGAGGTTAGAGGTTAGCGTGTATTGAAGAATGCTACATAAGATGTTACAAGCCCAAGGAACCAAATAGAGAATAGTCCTTGGCAAAATAAAATTAAGTCGAATTATAGATAGGTTAACGTTTAGGATACCATTTATGTATTTTTGTCAGATTGGCTACTTATCTAGTATGTACCAACTTTGTGCATTTTCTTGTTATGTTATATAATAAGATTATCATATATAAATTTTATATTTCAGTAAACCTTTCAAGTTAAAGTATAAAACCCTTAGTGTTTAGTTTACTGGAGTCCTGCATGTATCTTAGATCTTTACAAATGTATCAAAAGTTCAAATTTCTTTTCCAAAGAAAGAAGTTTAAATTGGCAAAATGTTAGTTCTTTTTAGGTGGGGAAGAATATATAAAGAAAGGTGTATTTTGGAATTAGAAGAAAGAGAGAGAAGTAGAAAGCCTTCATTATGACAGGCTTGTCTGGGTGGAAGTGATGTTAATGAGTTTCAGGGTGTAGGGAGTGTAAGTTATAGGAGGCCTGTTGGTTGTTATAAGAGAAATATGGAGTTATAATTTATTTGATGATTTTAATGATCAAGCCAGTGAGGCTTATCTTCTGGTTTATAGTGTTGGTTTGTGGGCTGAGTTTTTTTTTTTTTTTTTCGTCTCAAAAGTGAAATTAGTTGTTTTTTTTGGGTGGAGGTTGTAACGGGGAGGGGTTGATGAAACATTATTATATCTCTGTTCTTAGTGATATATTATCATCTAATCCAGTGCTTTAAAAGCGAAAGGTGCAAAAAAGACACAAGGGTCATTTTGCACAAGGTGAGGCGCACAATTTTTTGAAAAATAAAAAAAGAAAAATGAAGGTATAATGAGAAAAACTGAAAAATAATGGGGCAAAGCCTCTGTTTTAATGAGAAAAACTGAAAAAGATGGGGCGGATCCCCTATTTTTATGAGAAAAACTGAAAAAACAAATGGGGCAGATCACCTTTGTGCAAGAAACAAGACCTCTGCAAGCCCCTGTTTTACTGAGAAAAAACTGAAAAAAAAAATAAAAGGGGCGGAGCCCCTGTTTTACTGAGAAAAGCCAAAAAAATAAATGGGGCGGAGCCCCTGTTTTGTGCAGGTTTTGTTTGCACGAAGAAGAAGAAGAAGAAGAAGTTCGTGTGATGATTTTGAATCTTTATACATGAACTGACTATAACTAGTCAAATCTGACCCCATGTTTTGATGAAAAAAATACCCCTGGTGTCGGATTGAGCCCAAGTTCCAACTTCCAAATACCATCATTGTACCATTCCAAGACCTGTTGAAAGGTCTTCCTTCTAGATCATGTCTTTGGAGCTGCTGATCGATCTCCATCTCTTCTTCAGCATCAAATTCCAAGTTAATTCATCAAAACATAGCAACAATCCAGGTGCAATGGTGCACCACCTGGGTTCATTTGAAGTACACCCCATAGAATGAACCTTTCCAGTGAACCTAGGTGTGCCTGAGGAACACCTTTTAAAACTGTAATGAACATACACACTTTGATACCTTACATTGAATATTAGATATATCACTATTTTCTCAATATTATACTTCCTAATGGATCTGCAATAATTGATGGCTAATTGACTAAATGCTTGATCATATCTTATACATTTTGGACATGTGTTACTAATTGGGTAAATGCATGGGCTAAGAATGTATTGATACAAAAGCGAGGCATATACTTCAGATGTAGCCAACTAGCTTGATTATTTCAAGCCTGGCCTAGCCCAGGCCTGGTACTGCATCGGATCAGGTAATTTGTGAGCCAGGTCTGAGTTGGGCCCAATACTTCAGGTCCAGCACATTTATGTCATTATGTCATTATGACGTTATGTATGTTGTATCACAGCAACCACGTATGGAGTGTGTATCCACTATAATGGGCTGTAGGGTTTGTATTTGCACCTTCTACATTCTTTTATTTTTGTTGCCAGGGTGGTCGTCGGATTAAAAAGTATAGGGGCATGGGGTCACTTGAAGCCATGACAAAAGGTAGTGATGTCCGGTATCTTGGTGATACCTCTAAACTAAAGGTTGCTCAGGGAGTTGTTGGAGCTGTTGCGGACAAAGGTTCTGTACTCCAGTTTATCCCTTACACAATGCAAGCAGTCAAGCAAGGATTCCAGGATCTTGGTGCATCCTCTGTGCAGTCTGCCCACAACCTCTTAAAATCAAGGGTGGTAAGGCTGGAGGTATGATTCAGCTTTAAATTTTTCATTCATGTCTCCTACCGTTATGAGCATAATTTACTGTTTCAACTGTGTTGAAAATTCTCCTTTGAATCCATGTCACGATTCATGTAATCATTCTTCTGTTGTTGAAGTTAGCTATAATATATGCAATTGACTGCTAGTTCAACTATTTGCTTCTGTTATGTATGGACTAAGTAGCTTTTGTATGCAATTTTGAATATATAATCATAGACGAAAAAATTTAATGTATGTGTATATATAACCATAGCTTTTTGTATGCAATTTTGTATTTGAATATATAATCAAAGATTCAAAATAAAAACTTTGGAGGGTTTCATAACTTCTCTCTTATTGACATTTTGAGATCTGGGAAAGAGGTGGCACTCTTGGCTCAAGAAAAGGAAAGGCATTTTATGCAATGGACTTCCTGGCGTCGAACTTTTTAAAACTCAATTTTGATGAAAGCTTCATTGGCAATTTGAGATTGGTTGGGGTAGGGGGAGTCTTCAGGAATTCAGGAGTGGTGGCTCTATATTTAGGACCACTGGAGTATGGTAATGCACTTACAGCGGAGTTGGTGGGTTTATTGCAGAGTTTAAAACTTGCTAAACAACTTGGGTTACTTAATTTAGAAGTGGAAGGGGATTCTCAGGTAGTCGTTTCCTGGACAAGATGCAGTACCTAAATCCCATGGGTGTTCCGGTATAAATTTAGGGAGATTGAGAACAGCAAATGGGATGGAAGATTCTCTAGTCAAACTAGGGGCTGTAAGACAACATTTGTTTTGGGCAGAACTGTGAACTTATTTACTGTTGGGGTGGATCCTACACCCAACAATAGTTGGGCCCAATACAATAGTTTACAAAGAGGAATAAATGGGGTTAGGTTACCCCAAAGTACAAAAATTATAGATGGGCCCAATTCAGTTGTTCCCTAACAACCCCTTGCCTAGCTAGAGAATCTGCTAGCCCATTTGCCTCCCTTGGAACTCATTGAAAAATTACTGTTGTTCCTCTTAGTAACCATTTGATTTTATCTCTTAAACTACCCCTAGTGTTCACGAAATTGACAAACTGTACCCTTAGTATTTAGATATTGTCTTGCGGGTTCTGACAATTGTCTAAAACCTCCCTTGCTGTTAATTTTTTGTCACACTCTGTTCACATGTGACATCACGTGAGTGATAATCATTTTAAATTCCTAAAATACCCTTATTGTTCACCGCTGTTGTTGGGAGTTGCAGGGGTGGCAGTGATTTTGGAATCATCGTTATAGGCGATGGTGGCCACTGCAACTTCCGAATGGCAAAAATTTGGTGAGAAGGAGGTGAAGAAAGTTGAGGGAGCTACCACTGCAACTTGCAGCAGCAGCGACGAAACAGAAAATAGAGATAAAATGAAGGGAAGAGAAGAAGAAGGAGAAGAGAGAGCGTATCTATCCGGCATCTCTCAACAGTGGCAATGACGGAGGAAAAACGAAAGACAAGAGGAACTGGGAAGAAGAGAAGGAGGTCGTTGAGTTTGAATCCGCCGCTGCACACAAGTTCGCTGGAATTTCACTGGCATCTGACTCACGAGATTAGACTGAGTAAACCAGAGAAATTCCAGGTTCGTCAAGTTACCGATGTCCGACGGAATTTGACTGGGAGTAAACGGGTTGTAAGCCAGATTAAGCACTCTTAAGAGTGGAAATATTTACAAGAACTGAAGGTATGGCGCCATTGAGGAGATTCCCGATGAGAGCCAGCTCCTCAAGTCTCTGGAATCGTCCAAAGCTCTTTGGAATATCGCCGGAGAAATTGTTTCCGCTTAGGATGAGGCTATGGAGAGTTGTACTGTTAGCAAGCGTGGACGGGATTGGACCCACAAGGTAGTTCTCCGAGAGGTCTAGGTGCTACAGTTTCTGACAGGCGAAGGTGTCATCAGGGAGAGAGGAGTTGATGGAATTGTTGGAGAGGGAGAGGTTAGTCAGGTTAGGGAGATGGTAGATGATAGTAGGGAAAGGCCTAGCGATGTTGGCATTGGAGAGGTCGACTGAGGTGATTGAATGAGTTTCTAAGTCGCATTTGATGCTGCTCCATTCACAGGGAGTGTCGTGTCTATCGTTCCAGTTGGAAAGGCACCATCTGGGTTGTCGAAGCCGAGTTTGACTTGTTGAAGATATAGACCTTCCTGGTTCAGAGAGACAACCAGAGAAGGAGAAAGAAGAAGCAACAAAAGCAGAACCATTGTTGTTGTCTCTCGAGACAAGAGAGAAGGTTAGCGTGACAGAGAGAAAGAGGAAGAAGAAGAAGGAGAAGAGAGAGAGCGAATCGATCCAGCAGCTCTCAGTAGTGGCGATGTCGGAGGAAAGACGAAAAACAAGAGGAACTGGGAAGAAGAGAAGGAGGTCGCTGGGTTCAAATTGCAGTGGCAGAAATGAAACAGAGAAAGGAAAAGGGGGAAGAAGAAGAAGAAGAAAGAAGATTAGAAGAAAAAGGGAGAGAAGGTTGGTGTGAAGGGGTAGCCACCGCTCCTTTGTTCTAGGTTCGGAGGATACACAATGAAACATTTAGTTAAATGGACAGCGGAAAGTGGAAGCCTCCCAAATTGACAGAAAGGAACAAAAGAAATCATTGATTGGTTTACTAGAAGAATGCCTAACCTTGGATTTGAAATATGGAAAATAAGAGGAAAACAAACCGACAAATCAGAAGTGGGGAAGATTGGCAGGAAGGCTTGAGAGAGAGAGAGCGAAGGAGTGGGGAAGACTGGCAGGAAGGCTTGCAATAAGCTCACCAGTCTGATAAACGGAAAACCATGTCGTCAAACTGGTTCTTAGCCCAAAACACACAGTTTGCCGGAAAAAGGGATCAGGCATATACCGGGACTGCTGCAATTTCCAACAGATAACCGGGGACTCGTTGAATAGCCCCAGTGACAGTTGGTATCAAGTAAAGCTTTGAAAAAACTTGGAAACCAGGGGTTTTTGATCAATTGGGTTTTATTTTGAAAATTTGATAAATAGTGAAGGGCAAATTTGACATTTCGTTTCCTTCTGTTAGCACTTAACGACGATGACATTTGTCAGAAAACTTAAGGGCACCGCAAGACAATATCTAAACAGTAAGGGTATGGTTTGTCAATTTTGCGAACAGTAGGGGTAGTTTAAGAGATTGACCCTTGATTTTATTAACCCCTTCTCGGTAGACCCAATCTGTCTTCTTTGCATCCTTTTGCCAACTAATTACCAATTGAGAATCCCCTTCAACAATCAGCCTTTCCAGATTTAACTCTTGCTATTTGAGCCCCGCCTAGGATGGCAAGCAGTTTGGCTCTAATAGAATAGCCTAGACCAATAGGACCCAAGAAGATAGCTATTATAGTCCCTTATTAATTCCTAAGACCCCTCAATGCCTGAAGGGCCTAGGTTACCGAGGCCACTTCTGTCAAAATTAAGTTTAATAAACCTTTCCAAGGGTGGAGTCCAAGGTTTGATAATTTTCTCGTTCCTTGTAGATGATGAATAGGTTGAAAGATTTGACCCAGTGTTCACCCTTATTAGAATGCAGCCTATAAGAGCTTCCAAGTACAGTCCAAAGTACAGCAGCCCTTGAAGATTACTCTATATGAAACTCTTTTCTTTTCCAAGATCCACCATATTATCTCTCTAGGGACTCTATCATATACATTTTCTAGACCAATGAATACAATATAAAGATCTCTCTTCTCTTTCAACTTTTCTATCAATCATCTCAAAAGAAAGCTTCAGTGGTTGGAATCGTGTCACTTTTCTTTTAGCCTATCTTCTGAGAGGAAAACTTGTTCATCTTGTTTGTTTTTGGTGTCATTAAGCTGGTTATTGACATGTCTATCCAATGAGACCAAGATCTTATAAATAAACATGTTTTGAGAGAACTACAGCCATTTTAATGACAATCGGATTGGTAAAGGGCCATTTAATGTTTTTTTTTTTTCCTGCTGTAATATGAGTCAAGTTTTCATCTGGTCTTTATTTTGAGAGATTTGGCTGTGGAACAATTACCAGTGTTTTTCTATGTTCAGTGTAGGCAGGTTTAGATTCTAGTCTAGGGTGGTGTTAGTGGGAAAGCTGACAATGCTAGTATGCATACATGATTTACTGTGCCGATTATGTCTGATTCTCCTTGACCAGACTACCTATATCAAAAGCTAGGGGACTGATCTTCAGGTCTAGGATTAAAGGAATCAAAGGCGATTCTATATGCATGATCACATGCACACTCAACCTATTAAGAAAGCCTAAATCTCAGCCTTAGTTCAGCAATACATGGGACAAAATACACTCCCAGCTTTTGGTATGAGGGTCAGTTCTCAAAAAAGAAACATGATTCAGGTATTTGTTCGGTTTGGGCCTTATTTTTCAACTGGTGGATTGGGTTGTGAGCTAACGGTGGGTATGGTCCTCCTTTGGAAAGGGTTCATATTTTGCATATAAAAGTTCTCTTTCCTTTGGTGTGTTACATGTAAGATCTTTTGGTTGAAAAAGGTGTATGCCCCCTTTTATTTTCTGATATGTTCTGAAGGGCTACACAACACGGGATTCAATCCCAAGTCTCCACTGTGACCAAAAGGGGACCTTACCAACCAGCTGGTTGGCACCTTGCATAGGTGTGTGGTTGTGTGCCTCTTTGAGAGAAAGGATGAAGATCTCTTTTGGAGAGATTATTTTTTTTTTTAATATGAATAACTTGGAAAGATAGAGGATGCTGTTATAATTGATAAAAAAGAGGGTGTTATTGTAAGAGTGGGTTTATTTTTGCTCTATATGCATTCTTCTGATTGAGAGAGAAAAAGGAGAATGGGGTGTATTAAGATTAAAGGTTGGTTTGGGTTGCAAACCACAAGGTACCACCGTACCATATATTTGGTGTTTTAAAAGCACAAGGTGCAAAACAAAGGCGTAAAGGGCATGGCAATTTGTGCCTAAGGTGTTATGTATTTTTTCGAAGCAATGTGTAGAAATGCAAAAAATGAAAAAAATAGAAAAAATAAAAATATCAATGTAATATTAATTAAACACAAATACTTAAATTTTAAAATAAATATTTTAGAAATTATCTAAAATTAAAATTACATAAACATAACACGTAAAATATATTCAAATGAAAATTTAAAAATAAAATCAAACATATAAAACATATGTTTTTGATAATTAAACAAATGCATATATACATATAAAACATATTCAAGCATGTAAAGCCCTGAATCTTTTTTTTTTCCAATTGCATTACTTCAAATAGCTAATATGATGTAAAACACTTTGATCGAGTCTGCAAGGCCGATTTGTTGGAAAATCTTTGGAATACCCTTGAATTACAGCCTTGTAATGTAGAATCATTTTCAATTTGAAGTTTTGAGAATGTATGTGGTGTGTCATCTAGATAATCAAGGATGTTAGGATGTAACTCTTTTACCTTTTGATGAAAGTTTTTCTTGAGTCATCAAAAAAAAAATGTAAAACATTTTGCATTACTAATTCTATAAGCCACCTTTGTACCAAGCCCCATGAGGCAAGCCCAAAACAAGTCCATGTTACATTCCTAAATTGTTAAGTCCTACATAAAAAATGGTTTTATGATTTTAATTTTCTTTTAAGAAGATATTTTTTTAAGATGAATGAACTATATTAGAAAATAGGGGGTTCTACTTTACTTCAGCCACTGGGTTCAAAAAAGAACAAAAGGCACAAAAATTTAAAAAGGCATGCCTAGGTGCACGGGGCATACGCCTTTTGAAAGTGTTGTGCTTGGAGCCTAGGCAAAGCACATACCTAAAATGTGGCTCATCTGTTTAAATCACTACATGTGCTATGTATCATCATTTTCATGGCGAGGAATGGTGTTTGTGGTGCTTGTTTTTGTCTTTGCTTGGATTTTAATAGTTTTGTTGCTATTGGATTCTCTTGATTGCATTGGTTTTGCAAATGCTATGGTTTTGTTATGTGGGTGGCATAGTTTTGCCTAGGCGACCACAGGGTGCCCAAGTGCATAGGCGTCACCCAGGTATTGGAATTTTAAAATGTTAGTTTTCTTGAGCTTTTTCACTTTTCCTATGCCTCCCTAAGCTATTTTATTGGTTTTGTGTGCTAACTAGCAAGCATTACACTAACTATCAACACTATAAATCATTCAAATGAGTATAAATTTCATATAAAAGGCTAAAAACATAAAATATTATCAACTTAGAATGTGTTCATGACTTCATGTTCAACATTCAAATATATTATTTTCAGTAAAAAGGAGTCCAAACCAACTACACCAAAAAACTAAACTAATAAATAATAAAAATATTTTTTAAATTCATAAAGAACTACCTCTGAGTTTTAGGTGAATGTTGAGTCATAGTTGTCAAGGTGCCCTTTGAGTCTCACCTCACCTAATCGCCTAACAGTTCTCTACTTCCTACTATAAAAAACTTTTTTATTCATTCTTTTTTGAGATTATAATTAAAAAATGGACATTATTAAACTAAAATAATTATTTTGAGTTTATATACTAACTTCTTTTTATTATATTCTTATTTATTGGAGTTTAATCGACACAAACATTACTAAATGCTGTATTGAACCCTCAAAGACTTAAAAACCTGAACTAACAGGTAAGGAAGAACTAAAAATTTTATCTAATCGGCATATTTTCCTCTTCCATATCTTCTTCTTCTTCTTCTTCTTCTTCTACTATTACTACTACTACTACTACTACTACTACTACTACTACTACTACCAATATTTTTTATTTTCTTATTTTCCTATAACAAAAATAAGGGTTCAGCTCCTATATTTTTTGAATTTTATTTTCCTTCTTTTTCTTCTCATGAATATGTTGATTTTCTATACTTTAATATAATTTTCTTATGAAAATCATGAATAATTATAAAAAAAATATGGTTATGGTACCTAGGGAACTACCCTAGGATCTGTTTTTAACATAAAAAATCCATTGCTTAGGCGACTAGGCGCCCCCCAGTCGCCTAGCCTCGCCTTGGCGCCTTGAAAACTGTGTTGAGTATTGTCCTTGATAGACCTGTTCATGGGCCGGGTAGCCCGATGGCCCGGCCTGGCCCGACTTGCACCCCGGTCGGGCTTTGGTCATGTAATTAGGCCTGCGGGTCTGACCTCGGAACTAACATAGTAAGCCCGACTGTGTTTCGGGCCAGGCTCGGGATTTATCAAAAATGCCTTGCCTGGCCTGACTCAGCATTGTATATTTTATAATATGTATTTTATACATTATATAAAATATATAAATTATATAATATTTATTAAAATATATATTTATTTAATATATTCATTTTTTATTCTTTTTATAATTTCTCTCTCTCTATCTCTATTTAGCCGCTTCAGCAGTAGTAACAGTATGGGCTAAATTTCGGGCTCGGGTCTGGGCTTCGGGCTTTTTATGAGAGTCGGGCTCGGGCCCAAGTTGTAGGCCTGATGGTCGGCTCGGGCTCGGGCTCGGGCCTTGGAAAAATTTGTTAATACAAAGTGAAAGCCCGGCCCAAGCCCGGCCCGGCCTGACCCATGAACAAGTCTAGTCTTTGAGTGCTCTCTCTTTTCTCATTTTGCCTTTAACACCCAAAAAAAAATCAATAATAAATTAAACAAAATAGCACTGTAAATTTACAACAAATGAACAAAAAGTGAAAGGAATTATGTAGGAATCAAATCAAACACATACCTTGACTGAAATTTATCTAATCTAGGCAATAGGCATTTAAAAGGAAGTAGGAATCAAATCAAGCAATGAAAAACTATAAGAAAAAAATATTGCACTTATCCAATTCTCCACAAAAAGGATAACAAAACATGAAGTTTATAGATGATCAATAAAGAAAAATATCTAACTAATTTGAGTATCTAGGTAATAAGATCATGCAATCCCTCCATTGAATCCACCAACATCATCAATAGCACAATCAACATCATCATCACCCTCATCGTCTTCATCATCTTCCCCATGAAGTTTTACAACTTCATCTTCACCTTCATTTTCATTATGCTCAATGTTTTTATCCCACATTGAGGATTCATCTTCTTCTTCTTGCACAACACTTTTTCCTTTGTTTTGTCCCCTATTATCGCTTCTCCTACGACCACCTCTACCTCTGCTTCTACTTGCATGTGTATAAACTGTATATGCACTTCTCCTCGGCCTATTTGATCCTTCAACAGCTTCAGTTGCTTCTAATGCTTTTCCATGTGAGATCACCATCTTCATGAACTGGCTCATTTGAGGGGTCTCTTTCAGTTAACCATTCAATACTTTCATCAACATCATCAAAGCAAATGAGATCAAATTGTCGTGGATTTGCACATGTTGTCAAGAACCTCTCACAAAGACGTTGCTTATATTGAAAAAAGACAAGATCGTTAAGCCTCTTTTGGTTAAGTCTATTCCTCTTCTTGGTATGAATCTACATTCATAGCAAACAAAAGAAGAGGATTATAAAAATAAAATATTTTAACTTTTATAATCATAAATCAATGAATAATAAAATTACTTACATGCTCAAAGGTGCTACAGTTAAGCTTATAGGCAGAAGATGTGCACGTAAGACTTAATATGCATAATGCAATATGCCTAAGGTCTGGTGTGCAATGTCCATAAGTATGCCACCAGTCAACTACAAAGTACATATTACAAATATAGAAAAAATTAAATTAGAGACTACAAATTCAAAGATAACAATACAAAAAAATGAATTAACCATAAGATTCTATTACTTAGGGCCCATTTGGCACATCTTTTTGGGAAGATCTTATGGTAGCTTTGACATGCAAAAGACGCATTGAGCTTTTGCATGAAAATCTGAGCAGCCCGAAGCACGTTTGGTAGTTGTGCAGTCTTTCTGCACGAGATTAAAACGCAAAAGATGTGAGAAGCTTCATTTGGAGCTTTCCCGAAATCAGCCCAAAATGGGCTTTTCGCATCTTTTTGGCGCTTCGTCTTTTGGCGGCTAGATCTTCTGCACGCCAAACGGAAATAGACCAAGAATCGGTCTTCCCGACTTATAAACAATCGAAAGACCGCGTAGAAAGACGCGCCAAATGGGCCCTTGGTTGTTTTGTTTCCCATTGTCTAACTGCCATTTTCTTAGAAAATACACCACATTTATGCTTATAGTCTTTCATTTGATGGGAGATCTTATCTTGGATTTCAATGTCACTCACCATCCTCCTAATACAATCTATAAAGCCCATCTCAAACTACCCAATAAATGATTCATCTTCAACTTTAGCTTTATAAAATTGGGTTGGATTGAGGAAGACACTGACAAGGTGCAAAGGATGTTGCATCATATTATTCCAACGCCTGTCAAAAATTTTCTAAATGGTCTTATATTCCCTTTCTTTCCCACCAAAATTTGCTTTTATCTTTTCTCTTACCCATTCCATTGCTAAGTAGAAGTACCTGGTCTAGTCGGACCAGTCCTGTTTTCAAAGCCATGGCTAAACTATATTATTTTCAGAATTAAGTGCCCGTTTGGTTTGTGATTGGAATCGGAATGGCCTATTTCGCTTGGTTGTTTGGTTCAGACCAGAATCGGTCTGGTTCATTATGATGCTGGAATTGGAATCAGCCATGATTTCCAATTTTGCCCCTAATAAAAATAAAAAAGCAGAAAATGCATGAAAATACCAAAATAATGCATAAATTGCAAAAAAATGCAGAAATTACAATATTTTTGTAGAAATCAGAAAAATGCATGAAAATACTCGAACTTTGAAGAAATTGCAAAGAAAATGCAGAAATTACAACAATTTTGCAAAAAATTGAGAAAACGCTTGAAAATACTAGAAATTTTGTAGAATTTGTAGAAAAAATAAGAAAATACAGGAAATTTGTAGGAAAATGTAGAAATTACAACAATTTTATAGAAAATTCAGAAATACAGGAAATTTGCAGGAAAATGCAGAAATTACAACAATTTTACAGAAAATTCAAAAAAAAATGCATGAAAATACTAGAAATTTTGCAAAAAAAAAAAAAAAAAGAAAGAGAAGCATAGAAATTTTGCAGGGAAAATGAAGAAATTACAACAGTATACAATGAGTTTAACCAAATTTGGATGAGACAGTTGTCCCAGAAATATAACCTCTGCCTACAAACCCACCAAGTTCTTAGCAGAACTGAAAGAGAAATAATCCCCAAAGCATAGTAGAGACAAATAGAGAAATAATCTCCAAAGACAAAAGTACCAGCCATTCTCTGTGTCCCTGAAAACTATTATTCCCATCATGAACCTTGACTGCTACTTGAAGGGGCTTTAAATCCTCAGAAATGTATCCTTTATTATCTTTAGTTCATTGTAAGAGAATGCAATCAGTGGATTTGCAGCAGAATCACAACATAGGTCCTCAACCTCTTCAGGATTGGAAGGCAATTTCTGGCCACCTTTCCCTTCCCTCATTGGTGGGACTTGGTATTTTGGAGACTCTGGAAAGACAAGATATAATTATATAAAGAAATTGAAGAAAACATGGGGTAAGAAGCATAATTCATTGCTTTTCTAGAAAAAAACAAAGAAAATAAAGAGAAACAGATAACAATCTCAAAACGGATGAAAAACCAGAAAGAAAAAATAACAATAAAACATAAAATCTTAGTTTGCTTTTGTATTTAATATTTTATTCATTATATCCTAATCAGGTAAGATGGAGTCAACGTTCAATTAGCTTCCATTGCGTATGTATTTAATAATTATTACTCTACATATTTGTTTTAGATCTGAATTGATATTGTCCGTACACATTAGGCCTACATTTTGTAGAAAAAGCCTGTTACAACATGTTCGAGCACTCCAAGAATACCCAAATACAAAGATCTATACTTATATCCAAAAAAGTAACTGATGTCTATTGATCCCCTTGCTGCTAGTACATCAGCCATTCCATTTGCATTTCTTCTAACCCAATTAAAAGTGATATTGAGTTCCCTTGAAAGGTAAGCTACTCCCTAGTATATATATATATATATATATATATATATTTGATAATTCCTTTCTAATCATTCAATGAAAACTAAAAGAAGCTTCTCTACCTTCCAGGCCTGATGATACCACTGACATCTTTGAGGATGTTTATCTTGGCTTCTTGATGATTTGACCCTAACAGTTTTGAGAAGACCTGTCCAATAGAAGATTCCAATACTTCAGAAAAAGCACAAGCATGCAACAACTTGACAAAGTTGCCAAAAATCCCAAAAGAAAAGATGCAAAGAAAATAGATCTTGTATTGGTCTTTTCTTTTACTTCATTTACTTTCACTTTTACTTTTATTGAACTTTTCTTTTCACTTCCCCCTAAACTAACACTTCCCTAGGCAAGATCTTAAATCCATTGCAAATTATCTCAGGCATGGTATAAATATTAACAAACTTCAGTGTTCAGTTTGAAAATAGGGACATGCTGTTATACATTGGAAAAAATCTCCATATGAATTTCACATCCATGTGTAGTTGGATGGTGTGTGCATAGTTTTTGCCTGTAGAAGATCCAGGCTCATTGCCCTGTTTCACCAGGGAGGGATGGACCACATCCCAGCCATGGTCATGGGATACCAGACTTGGCAATTTTACCATTCTATTACTAGTTTACTACTCATTTACTCTTTATGTTGCGTAGAAGTCCTGTACTCCTATTATCTTTCTGAAGAAAAAGAAAATTTGTGATTTATGGAGGACACCTCTTTGTTCAATCAGTTGTGATTGGTTCTGGCTTCTCCAAATGCAAGCTCAAACCTGCTTAATGGATTTTGTTTTGTTTGATTTTTTGAAACTAACCATAATATATCCCTTCTTAATTAAGAAGTTAATCTAAAACTAACGATGCCAATTTCCCAAAAGGGGTTGTTATTCAGTAAGGGGTCCCTTGCATGAGGTATGCTTACCTCCCAATTAGGAATATGGTTAGTTACAGTCCTTTAGAACATTTCTGGTGTTCCAAGGAGCACAAGATAGTTGTTTTCTTGTTCCTGGAACACCAGAAGCATTCTTTGAAGTTTTAAGAAATGGTGCCTGAGATTCCAATCTGACAATAAATAAGTGGCCCCTTATGCAAGGAACCCTTCCTTCCTAAATCAGGATTCAAAAAATTCCAAATATGTAGTTGTATTTCATTTTCAGCCAAGGATGGATAACTTGGGTTGTTCAAACTGATTAGTATCGATTACTATTTATAAAACAAATAAAGGATTCAGTAAAATATGATAGCACAAAGAATTTAAAAAAATATCATCCATAGACATTCCCATAAATCACAGAAAGACCAAATAAATCATCACAGAAAAGTTATGAAGTGCAGTCCTCTCAATGCTATAGATCATATGGACAAAAATCAGCAAGATAAATTATAATCATATATGATCTCTGAATTGTTTCTGTATTGCAAATAGTAGTCTTCTTAAGAGTTCCGTGAAGTCCAGTTTTTGAATTAGAAATGATATAGTGGATAATCTAATCAGTTTTTTCCTATTACTAGTGTTTTGGCATGAAACTTGGTCATTGTTGGATCTTGACCCAACCCATACATGTACAAGTGTACATACAGAAAGCTCATGTCTTCATATTTTCCAAAAATAGGTTAGATTTTGAACCATTCAAATATACAGAAAATCATAGGACTGGAATGACCCAAGTAATTGCCATGCAGACCTGTATGTATGCTTGTATAAGTTAAAGGCAATTTACTGTTTTTTTCATATTTTAGTTTTATTTGTTTTAAAGAAATATAAAGTAGACTTGGATTAAATCTGAATCTGATCCAGGTCTGCATGATCTGAACCTAAGCAGATATCTCAAATAAGCCTTAGAGTTTTCCACAAAACTTTGTTTCTCTAGTTTCTATGAGAAGCAATCCTTCAGAATTATAGGATATCAAACAGTTCATGCTTCCTCAAATGACCACAAACCTCTGTTTCTCCAGTAACATGATTGCAATTTCAACTTTGTGGTGTTGGGCTCTGTAGAAGTTTTAAAAGGGTTTACAGAAGAAGGTATAGTAAAGGTTAGCTTCGTGCAGGTTTGAGAATGGACTAGAGGATATTTGTTGGGCTTTGTGGTGTTGGGCATGATAACATTGACACCTGTGTTCTTATTTTCTATCAATGGACTAGAGGATATTTGCTCAATTAACCCAAATACCCAATCCAATATAAATCCATTAAGTCTGGACTGGTCCAATTCAATATGTCTTATTGCTCCATCCAATTCATCCAAATTGATTTTGATTTGGACAGACTCCAACCCAAAATTGATTAAAAAAACAGATATTAATTATTAAACTTTGGAAATTAACATTAATCCTCATATTTCATGTATCAGCAACCTCACAAACAGATGTATGACACATGAATACTTTGAACCAAGGATAGAACTCCCCCTCCCCCCTCCAATTCTCTTAATGTAAGGACCAATCACAAACATTAGTATTATGTAGCAAACTTGTTCATTTAAACAAATCTTAAGAAAAGAGATTGCTTATAATAAGACAGGTTCTAACAGACAACAATGATGCCTACCCATTCCAAACATACTCAATTATGACATCTTCACAAGCCCCTCGCATTTGGGGATAAATTCAGACTTGATCTTTTTAACTTTTATCTTTAATCATCTATAAATGGAAACTGAAAGCAAAACTTGTAGTAAGAGTTTGAGTGTCTGTACATAAAACCATACATGATAATTAAAAGATGATCAATGAGAACACAAGACCTTACCACTCACTCCTATCACAAAGCATTGTCGGATGCTGGTTCTCATTGCTGCCAATGTCATCAAACAAACAAGCACTCCAGGTAGAAATACCGATGCATGCTAGTAACAATCATGTCCATAAATAGCAAGTTCATCTTATGGGAAATCAATAACCAGTAAAAATATAATTAGTAGTCATTAGTTGGAACTAAAATTCCTTCATTCTAGTACTACACAATGGCAATGGACAGAAAACTGAAAACCCACCATTCCCAAGTCAGCCTTGGACATTCTCATCAACTAGAGCCTACTAGGTCTTGGTGACTTGCTTAGAAGATATACTCATGTTCTTGGCATTAGAGTAATGTGAAATAACCATGTCAAAAACTGTATTCGAAAATTTAACCTTCATCATAAAAATTTAAGAATATAAGAAAAATTACAGAGAAGAAAATTGGATTAAAGAGTTCTCTTGGATTATTTCTATGTTATTTCTCATGTCAATCATGTTCTTGGCAATAGAGTAATGTGAAATAACTATGTCAAAAACTTTATTTTATTTTTTAAGATTTAACCTTCATCACAAAACTTTAAGAATATAAGAAAAGATACAGACAAGAAAATTGAAATATTTCTCGTCACTTCAGATAATTTTCTGAAGAAAGCTTCTGAAAAGAAAGATGAAAAGATATGAAACTATTAGCTCCTTTTCCTATCAAACTAACATTGAAACAAATAGATAGAGTAGATCGCAAGGCCAAGAGTTGTAAAACATCAAATTCATCTAGAAATATTTGACAAAACCTTAAAGAAGAAAACCCAGTAGTAACAGTCAAGACACATCAAATCAAAACATGATTTTACACTAAGATAGAAGAAAACTCAGTAGTAACAAAAGTTCCAAGAATTGCTAGGAAATTGAATATAGTAGTCCAATCTCAGGATCTTAGGATCCAATGACAAGGTCCAATAAAGGCCCATCATTCAGTCCGATCTCAGGATCCAAAGATTGACATTGGGACAGAAAGATCTGTCAGGAAAGCCAACAACCAGGTATCAAAACAAAATTTAAATTTGAAGGACAGAAATATCACCATAACCTGGAGTACAAGACTAAATGCAAACAAGAATGCAACTGAACTTGAGAGTACGAGATTAAATTCATTAGAAAACATCTTAACCTGGAGCTTTCTGAGCATAAAGGATGAGCTTTAACAAGTTTTCAGATTCAATAATCTGCAAAGGAACATACAAAAAACCTAATAGGTTAGTTTAGTATTAATAGTCCCAGACAGGAAATCCAGCCATGAAGAAAATGCATGAGATTTGAAATAACTTCCCAAAACATTCTTGAATCATTAAAATCTGTCTACATGGATAATGTGCATAGATGGTAGCAAATATAAACAAGTGTTGCAGACTTGAATCATTAAATCTAGTCAAACTGCAAATCTGAAAACTTGAGGAATGGAGGACTAATTCACTCACCTGATTCTGTTTCTATCCTAGTCCAAAGATGGTAATAATTGTTGAAGAAAGAATGAGAACAATAATAAAGATAAAAGGAAACTATAATGTTCCAAATCTGTTGCTTTCATTTGTTTAAATTGAATATCATATTATGGTGACTGAAATGGTGGGGACAAATAGCTCTACTTGTTCATCATCTCCTCTTCTCTTATCCTGCCAACTTTGAGCCAAGGGATCTCTGCCGCCTGGCAGAAAAGGAAGTCTTTTATTTTAAAAATAAAATGTAAAAATGTATTTTTTACATGTACATGTTTTGTGTATATATACAAGTACACTTTTTTTACATGCTTGAGGGCTCCTCACATTAATGCAATCATTTTTACTATTTATCAAAAAATTAATGGGCTATAAAATGTAATGGCATTTTTACAATAATTCTGCACACCCTTGAGAACCAGTTTTGCAGGCAATAACTTCTTTCAGCCTGGGTCCTTACATCAGCAAATGATGTTTCTGATACTCTATCAAGAAAAGGGGTTAGCAGACACTTACTGAGGAACATACCCATGAAATTAGAAATTGTGTTCTTAAGGTTGGGGCCTGCAATTACAACTTGAGGGGGTAGCAATGGGTCTGACAATGTTTTCACTTTTTGGGAGGTCATTGTAATACTTAGTTTCTATATCTTTTGTGCTAATATTTATTATTCTT
Organism: Nelumbo nucifera; assembly: GCF_000365185.1. The sequence goes on from NW_010729205.1 coordinate 688,904, forward strand.
GTTTCTGGCTCAATAAAATTCAAATCCATAACTAGTAAAGAAATACAGAAAATGATAATTTTTTAATCTACTATATATACTAATGTAAGTTGAAATTCCCATAATTAATCTAATAAATATATTAACAGAGGTTCAAATTTGTTAATTCTAACCACCCATAAACACTGCTATTTATTTCATTACAATGTGGATAAATTCAATAATAAAAATAAGATTGAAAGAGTTGTTGCAAAATACAAATAATAACTTACCAAAGTGGGTAATGAGTATCCATGATATAATCATGATACTTATTGAAGATTGCGCTATAAGTGAATGCACTTTGATTGTTGACAACACTTGACACTTTCTTTTTTTTTCATATTTATATCACCACACCCTTCCCAACCATGTATTAATGTTTGTAGAGATCTCATTTCCCCCCTTTTATTTAAGGAGATTTTGTTTAAAGAGACACTGCCTTGGAGAAATCAAGATGTTTTAGGTGAGGTTTGGGAAAGTTTAGAAGAAAGTGGAGCAAATTCAGGACATACCTAATTTTCATTGTAAAATCTAGTTAGGGAATGTGTGATACTTTGGGGAAATCCTATGTATAGAGAAATTAAGACACAAATGTAACTAGTCGAAAAAGGTTTAAGTCATTCCATGAACTTGAGGAGGAACTGATGAATCCATGGTTCGACAACTCAAATTTTCTTGTAAAGATAGAAAAGGAAACTCAGGAAACTAGAGATCTCAGCTTACATACAAGTGGAAATAGCTTATCCCCAAGTACTAAACATGATTGTACAGTTCTTGGGGATAATGCGCATGCATTCATTAAAATGGAAACTGAATCAATGAAGGAAGCAACCCAAGCTAGGCTGGCATTCCAAACTTACAACAGATGCACAGGTGTTGCTTTGACAAAGGCTCATAGTGCCTTGCTGAAAGTGCTAGTTGGTGAGCTACATTCCAGAGTTGTAACACTTATATAGATCCAAATTTTGATGCCAGAGAATCAAAACCAAGGCAGGGAGGAAAGAAAGATACCGATAGCTCAGTCCTGGTGAAAAAAAGCTAAGATTGACATGCTTCCAGTTAATGAACTGACTTGGCCAGAATTAGCTCGTAGATATATTTTAGTTATCTTGTCCATGGATGGTAACCTTGATTGTGTAGAGATTAGCAGCCGCGAAGGGGGAAAGGTTTTTTGCTGCTTGCATGGTGATGGTGGGATAACTATCCTTAGGTCATGGAGGCTTCGGTGGTGAACAAACAATGATGTGAGATGTGAGCAAAACCTGAGACGAGGAGGCTATTTCAAAACAAGGAAAATCGAACAACGGTTGCTAGAGAGAGAGGGCCTTTGTTGAATCAATAAGATTGTGGTCTGATTATGAGAAGTCTGTTGTGTCGGGAAATAAGCTCGAGCTTTAGATCCAACGAGGTGTTCCATTTCTTACCGACTCTAAGCCTTCAAGCAAAGGACGTCACCAACGGTGAAGAGAAGATATTCTCAGATACGGATGAAAATGTTGAGATAGATACCATTGCCGATGTCGTCGTCGATTGGATGTTATTCAGTGCATGAAGACAATGAGAAAAGGGAGCAAAGACAAAATAAAAAATGATAAACTGAGGGCGCTGGTTGGATGTCATTAGATTGCGTAGGAAAACTGTGAGAGAAGGAGAAAAGAGAAATGAGAAATGGTTGAGAGAGAGAGAAAGAGATGGGAATACAAAAAGTGAGAAAATATAAGTGGGAGGGGAAAATCCTGAGTTTCACACGCTTAATGCAACGGGCTTAAGACTTGAACTTTCTAGCGGCAATTGCCCATGTGCTAGCTAAAAAACTGCCGCTAATGCCCATTTCTCTTGTAGTGACATAAGCTTACATGGGTTAGGCCCAACCTCTGAAAGAGGCTAGGCTGAATTTCACTGCTCAGGGCAATGAACCCTTGACCCACTCAGCATTGATCCAATTTGGGCCTAACATTTACACCTAAATGATCCTTGGATTTAGCCACCCTATTAAGTAATCAGCCCTATAATGGTTTTTTACACTTAAACCTCTCGGCCCATAATGATCAAAACACTGTCCGACAGGGAAGGACTTTTCCCCTGGTTGCAAGGTGTAGTTCCACACTCTCTGCTCAAATGGATCCCAGGATTAAAACCTTTTGCAAACATTTTTCATAAAATAGTAGTATATAACATATAAATGCATTTTCCAAAACCAAATCTCAAACACAGGTGAAATCCACTACATTCACTTTGTTCGATAAAGGGGCTGATGCTATCACTATGATCATCCACTCAGGTGATTTCTTAGACTGCCCCAACATACTTAGGTATTTGACCCTCAATGGATCTCACTGGTTGGCATATCAAAGACAACCCAGTCCAACGCTTAGTGTAGTACCATAATCAAGTTTGGGGTTGTATGCAATTTTCCAGTTTTTCCCTTTTATCTCCAAGATCTAGGGTATAATTGGAAATTGGTGCGGGTTCAATGCTTCTAATAAGCACCCACTGGCTGTGCTTGGGGTCTAACCCTAGCAGTTGAGACAAGCTGCTCCAATTCCTTTGCAGCACACCAATGTTAGATTTGTTAGGATAAACTCCCCCAAGTCTATCCAATGACTGAGAACATTCTAAACTAACACGAGTCTCCTAAGTGTCCAGTTTAAGGAGTAATATACAGAAACACACTAATATTAACATGAAACAATAATGTACTTTATTCATTTACAAATAAATGTTTATGTACATCATTCTCATTTAAGCTAAGGTCATACACTTTCTAACACATACACGAAGTCATGAACAAAATCTGATTGACATTCACTATTTCTGATTTACATCCACTTTCCACTAACACTAATGATATTAAAAGGCCAATTAAGTAAAAAAATTATGGACAAACTCACAAACATAAGACATTATCCATGCAAGAAATGAACAAAAAACTGATGCACCAAAATTAAAAATTAGGGAACAGCTCAACAGCCCCTGTTTTTTCACACAAAAATGAACAAAAAACTGATACAAAATAAATTGATTTCATTCTACCAACAGCCCCTGTTTTTTCACACAAAAATGAACAAAAAGCTGATACAAAATAATTTGTTTCCGTTCTAATAACAGCCCCTATTTTTTCACACAACAATGAACAAAAAAACTGACAAATAAATTGATTTCACACCTATTTCCTAATGGAACAACCACTGTTTTTTCACACAACAATGAACAAAAAAATGATATAAAACAAATTGATTTCACACGGTTGTGAACCCATAAGCATAAAATGAAAAAAAGGAGTGAGGTGGAGCCCCTCTCTCTTCACTCAAAACTGAGTAAGAAAATGGGGGGCGGAGCCCCTGTTTTGTAACTTAACACTGAAAAAAAATCCACCCCTGAAAGAAGAACTGAACTACTGAAGAAGAAGAAGAAGAAGAAGAAGAAGAAGAAGAAGAAAAGGTCTCGACTGTGTGGTTCATTCATGCTGTTCTGGTCTTCTGGACTGGACGAACTGAAAAAAGAAAAAAAACTAACTTCGAGCTGAAGCTGAAGCAGTCTCGTGGAGTAACTGGAGTTCCTGTTTGCCCTCTCGTTCAGTCTTTGTTCGATGGAATGAGAAAGCCCTAAACAAGAAGAGGAAACAAAACCATTTAGTGTATTAGAAGACATTTGACAAATAGAACAAGTTAATATATAACAGGTCCTATCTTATAAATGTTAAGACACCCAATAATATTTCACAAAAAAATATTGGACTAATGGCCCGCCTAGTCGCCTAGGCGACTAAGGCCTAATAATCTGGGCGGGCGCCTAATGTAAAAACCATTGGTTGTCTGGGTGAGGCGATCTCAAGACATTTCCTAGTCGCCTTGACAACTATGGTGGGTGGTTGTTGCAGGTCCAACCGCCCAACATGTTTTGGCCAGATTAGTAAGGCCAATTTGCCATAATATCCAAGTGAGTTGAGTCACATGCTACCATTGATCATTCTGATAATCTAACTATTCTTCTTTCTTGGTGGAGGGAAGGAATGGGTCCATTACCCTATATTCTACTCTTTAGAATAATGGTTCAGTGTATCGGCACTATAAATATTCTTGATACGCAAAATTTGTATATCGAGGAGCAAAGCTCTTTTTTTATCTTTTTGGTGGCAGATTATGACAGGGGCCTCACATCTGTGCCTGAACCTTGTGCGTTAAATTTGATCCTATCTAGTTACCACACAATATCACCAATCTTAGTTTCTTTTTTTTTCCTTTAGCCCAATTAGTAAACCTTTTTATTATATTCTGTCTACAATTTTTTGGTTCTCTCATTCTATTATCAATATATTATATGTCCAACTGATTGTTAATAATTGAGAGGACTAGCTGGTTGCTAATTTATGTTTAACCATAATGATAATGAGTATTTTAAGTATTGGTATCTGATGATAATGTTAATTAAGATTACAGCTTACTGTGAAGTTCTTATTTTCTTTGGAGTAATTCTGAAAATATGTGCCTCAAAAACTGACAAGAAACATGAACATGTACCTGAAGGGGTACGATTTTTGGGCTGCAATCTTCTATCTACAAGAAAGGGAGATTTTTGCTGTAATGGAGCTGAAAAATACTACCAAGATATCTCATGTTCAAAAAAAAAAAGACCCTTCTAATGTGAAACAAAACAAATGGAGCTTAAATGCAACTGTAGTGGCGTCTTGTCTTTGTTTCACATAAAAATTACCCTGGAATCCTGAAAAGTAGTGCAACTGCAATCTCATTTTGAGAGTTCCCCCTCCTAGCATTTTTTTGACACTTGACCAAGTCCTATGTTACATTTTGCTTGGAGGATGATTTACGAGGCTTCTAATTTGGAGAATGCATGTTATTTATAACGGCTTGACATGTTATGCTTTTGCCTAAATTTTAACGTCTTAATTGTGTTTTCCTCTTTTAAATAGGCCCTCATGGATCTTGGTTAGTGTTGAATTAATATTGTGCTGCTACAACCTTTTTGTTGTTTCATAGGTTCGTACAGGAGCAGCACAAGTTGAAGGGGGAGTGCATGATTTGGTCTCCTATGTAAAGAAAGCATTCTGAGAATCCAAAGGTCCCAGTCATGTATGCTTATTCTTTGGAAATCATCTTCTTCATTTCTATCTTATTTGATCCAGATGTTCAAAATAGCAGAATCAGAGTAATTTTGTTCTAGGATGACTGGAGAAGCCTGTTTGCTCGTTGTATTAAGAGGTTATATATAAGCTGAAGTACAATTAATTACTGGATTGGTTCTCTGGTTTTGTTGTTAGGCCCAAGTTTTTGTTGTGCTATGCTGGAGAAAGAACATAAATTATAGGCGAACTTATTGACTGGTACATTCAAAGAATATGGACTGGACTATAATATTACTCCTTTTTTCATCATGGTTAGTGAATTGAATGCTTGCAACTTAAGATCAGTTCATGGGTCTATCTCTTGTATATGATAATTGCGTCTGTGGGTTGGAAAAAGCTGGAAGCAAAAAGCAACATGAACCTTTAGAAACTGAGCTGATGAGAAAATGTTTGAAACCAAATCTGTGGTTGTGGAATACTGGAATATGCCTCTGTGATCTATATCTTAGGTGCCATTCCCACGAAACTTTAACCCGCTATGGTTTTGATTTCAATGATTCAACATTTTAAAAAACGACCCGGAAACGGAATCGTTCTGGCCACTGGTTTCTGGGTTGATGGTCCAACCATCCGGTTCGAACAGATGGCTCATTCTGACAGAAAAAGTAAAAATAATTAAAAATAATTAAAAAAATAAAAAATTGGTCAAAAACTGTTGAACGGGTCGATGGTTCAACCGCCCAGGTCAATGGTTTGTTGGTTTTTTCAATAGTTTTTTACCAGATTTTGGGTTTGGGTAAAATGGAACCGGTTGCCTGGATGGTTCTTGGGCCAAACGGTCTGACTGTTTGAGTCAACGGTGGTTTGAAAATGTTGCAATGGTTTTAAAGAAATAAAAAAGTCCATGCATTCACCGTGGATTACCGGAAACTTTTTGAAGTGGATCTCACACTCATACATTATGTTCACACCTTTTAAGGCGAGCCCACACCTTAGGGCTTGTACAAGTTTCCCTAACTTTTCCTTTCCTTAGAACGAAGCATAGCCTAAATTGATATATCTTGAGGTCCATTTGGTCTGTAGGAATAGGATCTAAAATTGGAATCAGAATGGATTCCAATTATTTGATTGGGTAGAATGGGAATCCCATTTCCATTCCCGGTGGAGTGGCATTCCCACACGGCCGTGCTGTGTTGGCTCATGGGTCATCTCAGGCTGTGCCTCCTTCCCCTAAAGTATTTTGAGGGGTTGACCTAGCATAATCCATGGCTTGAGCCCATATGACCTGTGCCATGTTGCAGGTTTGGGCCGAGCAGGTTGCAGGGTGGGCTTACGTTAGGTTAAAAAGGCTCAAACTGTTTTTTTTGTTGACATTTTGATTTTTTTTCTAAGCAAAACTAAAATACTTAATTTTCTTTTGGAAACAAATCGAAAAAATAAAAAAAAAATGAAAAAAGACTTACCAAAATACAAAATGCACAACGTATTGGAAAAAATAGAAAATTTATTTCATTTAAAATATAAAAAAATTACAAATTGAAAATAAAAAATTACATTGTTGAAAAAATAACAAATAATTTAAAGAAAATTGAAAAAAACTACTCCATCTCTTTGACTTCAATCATCTACTTCATTAGGTGTAGTAGTGCCATGCCCTTCTTTGTCTTTTAATTTATTTTCAGCATGTAACAAATGTTTAAAGTCGATGTCTTTTTCTTGTTTGTCATGGAAGAGAAAGTGTTTACTCAAGTGGTCAATACCACCCTTGCTACAGAAGTTAAAGTTAATTATATACTTTTGATAAAGACACTTTTTCCTTCCCGTCAACCTCCTCTATTTTAAGTACTTTTCAAATCGGGCTAGTAAACTAACTGTTGAGGAATTGGTTTCAAGAGGATTTGGTCATTTTTTTTAATTCTAAAAAAATAAAAAATAGTTTATTTGCACTTACTCGAATGATTGGATTACCGATTTAGAATCTCAACTTGATTTCAGCAGGTAATTAACCTCTCTTAGCGTCGTGTTTCATGTTCTTTTATTTTATTTTTTTTCTCTGTTATCTCATTTCATTTTCCTGTATGTTGTGATGGTTTAATCGAATCTGAGGAGGTTACTGGAGCTGGTGGCGAAATAGTCTCCGAACTAGCCTCTGTCGAATCCTCAATGTTAATCCCGTTTCGTCATTGTGTTATTAGTTTTTTTTATCTCCGGTTTTAAAAATTTGACCATCGTAGTGATCCGTTTTGAAAGGGGATTGTCTGTTAATAATTTGGAAGGTTCTGTTATTGATATGTTCTGAAGGAGGATCACCACTTGTTGAGTTTTCCGTTGTTTTACATCTAACGATTGACTATGTTGGAATAAAAGAATTGAGGAACTTAGAATGGAATGCGTTAATCTCTTACCTGTCTTATTTAATCGAATGGGTGGTAGGGTTTTTCCTCTTAAAATGAAAGGTACCAAGTTGTTTTAGTTATTCGGCATCAATGATGCCGAGGTCGGAGGACTGTTAGTAGTAACTCTTTGGTTACAACAAGCAAAATAAACCAATATATATATGATAATATAAAATATAAAAAAAGAATAAAATAGGAGGTTAGAAATCTGTAATGGCGAGTTTGGATCACTGGTATGGGATGCTTAATTTGATAGATCAGAAATATAAAAAAACACAAAAGATGAAAAATAAATAAATAAAATAATAGTAAAAGTGATTCCAAAAGAATTTTACAGATAGGGTTTTATAAGAAAAATAAAAGACAAATAAATAAATAAAGGTGAAACAAACAATAAAAAAATATATAAATGGAAAATAATGAGAATTGATACAGCAGTCTCCCTTTTGTACTGGCTTGTTTCTTATTACCATAGTGGTTTATGCTTGTTTGTTGGAGATACCATGTGGGCCCCACCTATTAGACGTGGGAGAGGGGTGCTTAACCCCTTTCCCCTCGTATCCGAGTCTTACTCGGACTGGTTTATCCAGTGCCTTAGGTCTTGGAATCACTATCAAATTAAAATGTTTTTTGATGCCATTCTCGGAGGTCCCATCACCTCCATTTCTATAATTGATAAGTGGCGGATGTGGAGAGGATTCATAGATTTCCAAAATTAGGGCTTCCTTCATTGGTGGCTGATGGGAAGTTCATGGCCGGAGCCACTATTGGGACGGGGGAACAGGATAAGGAACGGTTGGAGCATCTGGTTAAGGCTGGTGCTAGATAGTTCGCAGGGGAACTCGATTTACCAGATAGAGATGATCAAATATGTAAAGAGGACTTATCCTGAGTTGTTGGACGTCATTGGTGGTAATGTTGTCACAACATATCAAGCACAAAATCTAATTCAGGCGAGAGTAGATGCTTTGAGGGTTGGTAGAGGGCAGGTAACTTCCTTTAATCACCATAATCAATATATCTTCATTTTTATTTTTTTGCATATTTTCCATGGGACTAAACCCTATTTGTAACCAGATGATCTGTAGCATTATATTGGCTTGTAGTGGTTGAGGTGTACAAAGATGAGAAATTAATATGGCAGTGTCCTAATTCAAGATCTTGAAAACGTAAATTTAGTTTTTTTCCCCATCAGTAACAGTTTCAATTAAAACCAGAGTTGACAGATGACAAGTACGTTTTATTTCAGTCATCCCGCATAGAATAAAAAGGAGTGATCATGACTATTTGGTGGAGTTATGCTTATTATTCACCATTGTAATTGTTATGTTTGAATGGGGGGAATATAATACCTCTATTTACTCTTTAGTCTTTTCTCTCTTTGGGTAAAAACCTATCTATGATTCCCTTCTGATCCATGAGGTGTTCCCAAATACAAATCAATTATTTTTTTGCCATTTTCCTCTGAAGGAGATATTCACTCTAAAATCTTGTGGTTGCTAAAATGTCATAACGGCCATTAATGAAGATAATGTGTATGATATATGTTAATTCTCAGATACTAAATCTTGTTAACTTGATTTTTTTTAGAAAATTCTGTGTCAGATGGTTGGTAATTTCATGTGGATCCCTTGAGAGTTTAATTCTGTGGCTGATGATGTAGCTAAATCTGGGGTGGGCAAGGATTTTTTGTATAGTGTAGTGTTTGAGGCTTGTGCCTTTAATTTTGAGCCAAGGCACACAGTTTTTTGAAAAATCAAAAATAAATGAAAAAATTGAAGGGTATAATTAAAAGTCAATTTCCCAGACTTCAAATTAAATTAAATGATTAACAAGAATCCTATTAATATGTCAAATAACAACAAAAATCTGAAATAATCAAGTTTTCAAGTACTCAGCAATGATCAATGACCAATCAACATTAAGTTCAAGAATTCAAGCAAGCTATAAGCTATTAATGCAATACAATGAATGAACAACAATCACAGAGTTAGAGTCATGTCATGGTCATACTCTCATAGGCCATTTTCTGTCAAAAGAAGAGCGACAAATTTTTTTTTTTTCAGAAAAGACAGAGATTATATACAGTGTCATAGACAGTTTTCTACCCAAAAAATGAGTCAGAGACAATTTTTTTTACAAAACAAAAGTCATAGAGGGAATATTACACAAACAATTCCTACTTGAAGATGCATTAAAACGATAGAGGGGGTATCATGTAAGATACTACATGAAGATGCATTAAAGCAATTCCTACTTGAATAACGAATCATTCGCAAACAGATATTACACAAACAATTCTTACAAATAACGAATCACTCACAAATGGATATTACACAAATAATTCCTACTTAAAGATGCATTAAAGCGATAGAGGGGGTATCATGTAAGAATCCGGATCTCTTACCCACGAGAACCCTGTTCACGTTTGCCCACATAACATCGCAAGCACACATGGAGATTATCTATCTTCCTATATAGTATTATGCAGCGCAGCAGGGGGAGATTCCCAATTCACAGGGATAGTATATTGTGAGTAGACGTGAATAGAACTCTTGTGGACAGGATCCCGCGTCATCATGTAAATGGTGCTTAGTTATTTTTGTGAAGCACGACTTAATTCCACGTCATCCACATGAACGGTGATAAGATAAGGAACAAACTCACATGTTACCTTGTCGGAGGGAGTGCAACCTCCAACTTTTGATTCATCATTCTTGTTTTCTAGTCACAGTTTAGTCACTTTTGAGTTTTGACGTCTCTTATTTCTCTTCACCGCCACTCTATATTAAAAGCCGTAGATATCTTTTTGCTCTGCAGCTTCCGGTGAGAGATTCCATTAACAGTCCTGGCACCATGAACGGAGGTCCAATCGAAGACCCGAGCTACCTTCTTTTCCTTTCGCTAACTAATCACCAATTGAGAATCCCCTTCAACAATCAGCCTTTCCAGATTTAACTCTTGCTATTTGAGCCCCGCCTAGGATGGCAAGCAGTTTGGCTCTAATAGAATAGCCTAGACCAA